>CM043710.1:8409279-8539279 GCA_023969325.1 Oryzias curvinotus | reverse complement strand
CCACCATCTAACAGCCATAACTTTTTTTCTGTTCTCTGCGTACCTGTTGTGTGTATGGAAAGAATGCTAATACAACACACAATCGGCAGTTGGTAAGCCACACTGCACATCACAGCTCAAAAAAAGATAATAAATATATTATATTAATATATTATAATAAATAAAACTACTACTGTTAAAGTCTGCCAGCTGAAAAATAATTTTGAAGGTTACGTCTTGTTGATATGTTTAAACACTTTGTACACCATAGTTTTCACAGGACATGACGTTTGAAAATGACAATGGCAGTGTATTTGTGAGTGTAAGATAAAACATGGCTTCAAGTTGTGTTGCACGTGGATTGTGAGTGTTTGATGTGTATATGCAAAAGGTTTATTTGTAGAGCAGTGGTTTCTCTCCTGGATGTTGGACACGGCCTTTTGCTCTGTCTGCACACATCAGCGCTTTCCCCAAACAAGACATAGGGAAGATATAAACTGTGGGAGCATGCAGGACTGTCACACCACAGCCCACACTCCAGACAAGCATTAATATAACAGTGAAAATTATAGGTGATCTGCTCGTCCTTTAAATAACTCAGTGATCTGGAGTCTCCTGGTGACTCAGCAGGTTATGGTGCATGTCGTGTGCGTCAGCTGTCTAAGCTGCATGTTATTTTTCCTGGTCATTTATAAAAGGTGTTTTGCGTTTACTTTAATTAAATGGTCAAATTTAAACCTTGACACAATTATCCTTCTATTTGTAGAGTTTTATTCAGCCCACAGCTGAAAGATGTACGTGGAGTATTTGGATGGTAGGCAGAAATTCAGCAAGTCTGGCTTGGATGATTCCAGTAACAGCTCACAACTTTCCATGTCTATTTAGAAATGTTTGTGCATTACTGCTGCATTTACAGTGATTCAAAATGAATAAAAACAAAATGAAAACAATCACATATAAGACAAATAATGAGAACACAAAAGCTCAAATAAACTGGTAAACGTGTGTGACTATTTTCCCCTGTGCCTCTATGAAGACCTGAGTCATTAGGAATGTAACTTCTCTCCTGCCCTCTTGGTTCCAACTAAAAACTATACTCAACGTCCTTCTCTGTAGGTATCGTCCTGCCAGTGAAGTCACACACAGATGAGCAGTCGTTCTTAGGGTGGTCTACCTTTGTTTGGAAGATTGCAGGTTCAATATGTCAGCCCATATTTTAAAGTGTTGTTGGGCATGACACTGAACACTACCTTACCTCTGGTGGAAGGTTGGCCAGTATTCGGCAGCAGAGTGTGTAATTGGGACCCTGACGGTAAAGGATTTAGAGGAAGATAGAAAAGCGCCATTCAAGTATACGGCATTTACCATAGACTGACTTTAACACATGTTTCTTGCAGTAACTCTATAGGGACACATTTGTAGGTGTTGTGATCAGTTCCAACTTGCAGATCTGACAGAGTCTTTACAAACACCCAGCAACATTCAAGTCGCCTGGACAGAGCATCGATCAGACAAACAGCTTAGTTGTCTCCGCAGCCACCTCCAGTCACGTCAGTACCTGTCCTGCTGCAGCAGCTCAGTTTATGCCTCTTTGCAACCAAAGCCTCTTGTAGAGCAGAGCTCAGCTCCACTTCAGCACCAAAAACAAATTAAAGTTTTTTCTAACACTTCCTAAAGCATAGCAGGGGTTTCAAACTCCAGGCCTTGAGGTCCAGCCTCCATGGTTTTCCAGAAATACTGCCTTATCTGCTGCTGATCACCTGGATCAGGTGTGGTTAGCCAATGAGGAGGTTCAGTGGCAGGTTGGTTGGACAACATGTTGGACACTGTCCCTGCCCTAAAGCCTGTACAGACCATCTAAGACTTTACAGCGCCAACCTCACCAACACCTCCTAACCAGAGATTCCTCTCATCCTGCACTTTGTCTGAATTCTTCAAGATAATTGACCTTTTATTCATCCCAGCGTTCGCAAGAGGCAAACATCCCTGCATCTTTAGATTTTTCCCTTTCCTTTTCATCTGCAGTTTACCACCACAGTTTCAACTAGTCATCCCACTTACATACACAAACCCTCACTCACTGACACAAACACAAAAATGCACACAGAGAAACAAACACACAAACCTCAAAGAAATTCTCCACAATTTCCTCAGTTATTTTTAAAATCTTTTTATTTTTTGGGTTCTATCTGAACCTGTAGGCTACCAGTCACGTCTGTGATGTTACAGCTCCACCTCTATTGGGACTGTGACGCTCCTCAGCTCCCTGTGCTGTAAGTTCAGGTCACCAGAGCTTCCACTCTTGTTTTCCATGATCTTCTCTTCATTGACTTCAGTTAACATGAACATGCAGCAACATGTTGAATCCTTTAAAAGTGTTAACTTTTCTTTCTCATAACATCTTCTCCTATTTTGTATGTCATACATCTTACTTGTGACAATATTGGAAAAGATCCCTGCAGGAAAAGTTCTAAATCTGTAAAATAAACAAGGGATTTCATTATTTTTTACTTTGTCTCAAAGATTTAAGGTAAAAATGTTTCGATTATGTAAAAATATGAGAATGCAGAAGAAGAAAATTCATAAAAGACTTGTGACCATGAATGAAGTTAAATAAAGTCTTTTTTTAATTGAAATGTGTCTCATAGCCTATAAGAAGAAGTGCTGTGTACAGAGGGGTGGGTCTCTGGTACGTTTTCTTTGCTGCCTCTGTTGAGGAGATGAAAAAAAGTTTCTCTTCTTGGTAATTTCTCACCAAAAAATAAAGGCAGTACCAGTTAGTGAACAGATATCTTTACTGATTGGTAAAAGTTTTATATTTTAGGCTTTCTTCCTCTTTAGTTTGCTCCTCATTTGTTTAAGCGTTTTATCTCATCAGAACTCTGTTTGTTCCTTACTCAGGTTTTGTTTTTCTTGAAGAAACCTTCATCAGACTCTGTAACTGAATCATTTTCATGACCAACCGTCCCCACCAACCAAAACAATATGAGGTAAATTTGGACCTTCTTCCTTCCAGTGCAGATTCTTTGGACATATTTTGGAGGTTAGATTTGTGCGTGCTCTGTTTCTGCAGGTGTTAGCCATATTGAAAAAGAGAAGACAAAGAGAGCAAGAGAAATCAAGGCGACAGGTACTTGGCAGCTCACAAGCAGAATAATGCTGCTTAAATGGCCCCTACTCTCACACACATGGACACATTTAGAAGAGCCAGACAATGCGGTGAAAAAATGCACACATACACTGCTGACCGCAGAAATATTTCTTGGAATGTGAGTAAAGTTAAACATTTAAAAAAACAAATAGGATGGAAATATAGCTGGTTAATACTTACCAAGAAAAACATACATGCAAAAATAGCTGAGCACATATAAAATTGTGAAGGAATCCCCTTTTAGCTCTTTAGCCTTATTGCAGAGATTCCAGGAAAAGAGTCTCAGATTGCAATGTGGTGGACATTGGGACAAAAAGCACAAACTCCATTCACAATTATAAAACATCTTACTGTCATGCAAATGTTTGTTTTCAGTCTAACCTAAATGAAACAGAAATTAGCTGCTTGGAATCAGCCTTTTTCCTCACTGCATTAAGACTCTACATGTGGGAAAACTCACCGGCTGATCTCTTGCTCTTTAGGACAAAGCAGGAAAACCAGAGGTTGCAGAACTTGTGCGCCTAATTAACATCATGAGGTGATTTTGTTTGGGCATGTCTGTGATATCCAGGTATGCACATTAAACTAATCAAAAACACACAAGCAGCAGATCAGTATGCAAATATGGAGAAATTATTTTTTTGCTGGAAAGTAAAGATGAAGAAGTGAGTTGACTGGTTGTAAAGAATTTATACCACCACGTTTTCTCCCGAGCAAGGAGCTCCACATGCTAACTTTGTCAATGAAAACAGTTCGTGTGTCTGTGTGGCTTTGTCTCCTGTTTTTGTTCCAGTATGTGGCTGACTGAGAAATACAACAGTCAGCCATAGAGTCACAAAGTGAAACGGCAGATTTAATTATCTGTAACAATTTTCTATAAATAAATGTCAGGGTTTCCGGACTGAACAGTTATTTATGGCCCTCTGAATAATTGGTTGGTTGTCTTTGGGAAGTGCAGAAAAGGTTCAACAGGAAAATCTTGGCACTAAAGGTGTTAACAAAAAAAATGCAGTGGAGGAAATATAGTTTGACTTTCTCCACAGAGCAAAAATAAAGGTTAGGGCCTTGAGAACTTAAACATATTTTATTGTTTTTTTTTCTCCAAGCTCTGATTGTTTTACAGTGGGGCAAAAAAGGACCTGTCAGTCACTGACTGCAAATTGACCTACTTAAAAAGCTGATTTGTAATGTCCATCATAAATTTATACCTTAAAACAAAATCTAAAAGAATAATCCAGGAAATCACATATACATGACTTTTAAAGAATGTACACTGACCAAAAATAGAAACGCAGCACTTTTGTTATTGCTCCCATTTTTTATGGTATGAACTCAAAGATGTGAAACATTTTCCACATACACAAAATAACCAGTTCTCTGAAATATTGTTCTCAAATCTGTCTAAATCTGTGATAGTGAGCACTTCTTCTTTGCCAAGACAATCCATCCCACCTCACAGGTGTGCCATATCAAGATGCTGATTAGACAGCATGATCATTGCACAGGTGTGCCTTAGACTGGCCTCAAGAAAAGGCCACTCTGAAATCTTCAGTTGTATCACACAGCACAATGCCACAGATGTTGCAAGTTTTGAGGGAGCGTGCAATTGGCATGCTGATAGCAGGAATGTCCACTAGTGTTACGGTCAGGTGGAGGAGAAAACCCAGGCGCAGGCAGGAACAACTCAAACCACAAGGAAATCCAAAGGAAGGGCTTTAATGCCAGAGGGAACACAAACTTGAAGGCTCAAGAACAGAATACGCTCCGACACTGAGCACAGAAACAAACACACCTTAAATAGGCAGACAGAAAATTAACAGAGATGCAGGACAGCTGAGCAGGAGTCAGGCCTACACATAACATAACCCCCCCGCTAAGACCGGCTACCAGACGGACGAGGGCGAGGCTGATCAGGGTAGTCGCGATGGAAGCGAGAGATGAGGGACGGATCAACGATGTAACGGCTAGGGATCCACTGACGATCCGCCGGTCCATACCCCTCCCAATCGACCAAGTACTGCAGGCCCCGACCCATCCGTCTGGAAGCAAGGAGGGACTTGACAGTATAAACCGGATCACCATCCACGATACGAGGACCAGGAGGAGAAGCTGGAGCAGGCTGTAGGGGAGAGTCCCTGGCAGGCTTAATCTTGCTAACATGGAACACCGGGTGGATCCTCAGGGAGCGAGGCAGTTCCAGTTCCACAGCCACAGGATTGATGATCTTGGAGATGGTGTAGGGACCGATGTAGCGGGGTTGCAGCTTTCTGGACCCTCCCTTCAAAGGAACATTGGCTGAGGAGAGCCATACTCTGTCCCCCACCTTGTACTCCGGAGCTGCGGACCTCCGACGATTGGCTACAGCCGTGAACCGCTCCTGGTTCTGCAGAAGCTTCAGTCTGTACCTGCTCCAGATGCGACGACAGCGTCTCACAAAGGCAGCGGGACCAGAAGAGGCAGCCAATTGTTCCTGGTGGGGAAACAAAGGGGGTTGATACCCATAAGCAGCTTGGAATGGGGAGTATCCCGAAGTGTTGATTAGGGAGTTGTGGGAATACTCAGCCCATGGGAGCTGAGACGACCAGGTTCTGGGGTTCTTGCTGCACAAGGCTCGAAGTGTTGTCTCCAAATCCTGGTTGTACCGCTCTACCTGGCCGTTAGTCTGAGGATGGAAACCAGAACTCAGACTGACCTTGATCCCCAGGAGGCAGCAAAACTCCCTCCAGAAGGCAGCAACGAATTGAGGCCCACGATCTGAGGTGATGTTCTGAGGAAGACCATGCAGGCGGAACAAATGCTGGGAAACTAGTACCGCTAGTTCCTTTGCGGATGGGAGTTTCCTCAGAGGTATGGCATGCACTAGTTTGGAGAAACGGTCAATGAGGGTGAGTATGACTGTTTTACCTCTGGAGTTGGGTAGACCGGTGACAAAGTCCATGGCTACGTGGGACCAAGGTCTAGACGGCACAGGTAGAGGGTGGAGTAAACCAGCAGGCGGGGTCCTTGGGTTCTTAACACTGGCACAAACAGGACAAGCCGCCACAAAAGCCCTAATGTCGGAGGACATAGAGGGCCACCAAAAACACTGGGCCACAAGAAAGCCGGTCCTGGTCACTCCGGGATGACAAGCCAGTCTGGAGGAGTGCCCCCACTTTAGGACCAAGGTACGCAGAGAAGGAGGAACAAACAGGCATCCGTCGGGACAGCCAGCTGGTACAGTGGCGGGGTCAGAAGCAGCCGCCTTAACCCTCCGTTCCAGAGACCAGCGTGTGGTTCCCAACACCAGGTGGGAAGGGATGATGGTGGTGGTAACAGCAGGAGACCCAGACTCCCCCTCCTGCTGGAACTGGCGTGAGAGAGCGTCCGGCTTGAGGTTCTTGCTGCCAGGACGGTAGGACAGACAGAAATTGAACCTGTCAAAGAAGAGGGCCCACCTCGCTTGACGAGGGTTAAGACGCTTGGCAGTCCTGATATACTCCAAGTTCTTATGATCAGTCCAGACCAAGAACGGCTGCGCAGCCCCCTCCAACCAGTGACGCCACTCCTCCAAAGCCAGTTTTACTGCCAGGAGTTCTCTGTTCCCTATGTCGTAGTTTCTCTCCGCAGGAGTGAGCTTGCGGGAGAAATACGCGCAGGGATGAACCTTATTATCGGACGCTCTCTGCGATAACACAGCCCCCACCCCAGACTCAGATGCATCCACCTCTACGATGAATTGCTTAGAGGGATTAGGCTGAGTCAGAATAGGGACTGTAGAGAAACGTCGCTTCAGCTCGGTGAACGTCTTGTCGGCCCCCTCATCCCAGACAAAACGTACCTTAGCCGACGTGAGCTTATGGAGGGGTGCAGCAACGCCACTGAAGCCTCGGATGAAGCGTCTATAAAAGTTGGCGAACCCGAGAAAGCGCTGGAGTTGTTTCCGTCCAGAAGGAACAGGCCATTCCAGAACGGCTTTGACCTTGGTGCAGTCCATCTGGACGCCTCCGGGGGAAACCACATGACCAAGGAAGCGAGTCTGCTTGGTGTGGAACTCGCACTTCTCAGCTTTACAGTAAAGCTGGTTCTCCAGTAGGCGCTGGAGAACGGCTCTGACGTGCTGCACATGGGTGTCGAGATCTGGAGAGAAGATCAGGATGTCATCAAGATAAACGAAGACAAACTTGTTTATCATGTCTTTCAGGACATCATTAATCAAACACTGGAAGACCGCTGGAGCATTAGTGAGGCCGAAGGGCATAACCAGGTACTCGAAATGTCCGCTCGGAGTGTTGAAGGCAGTCTTCCACTCATCCCCCTCTCTTATGCGGACCAGATGATATGCACTCCTGAGATCCAATCTAGAAAAAACTGAAGCCCCACTCAAAAGGTCAAACGCTGTCTGCAACAGAGGAAGGGGATAAGTATTTCGCACCGTAATATTGTTCAAACCCCTGTAATCGATGCAGGGTCGCAGTCCTCCATTACGCTTTCCCACAAAGAAGAACCCAGCCCCTGCGGGAGAGGAGGAAGGTCGAATGATTCCGGCCTGTAGACTCTCCTGCAGGTAATTGTCCATAGCCTCCCGCTCAGGTGGAGACAGGGGGTAAATATGGCCTTTAGGCGGTTGGGCTCCGGGCAAAAGGTCAATGGCGCAATCATAAGGGCGGTGGGGGGGGAGGGATTTAGCTCTAAACTTACAGAAAACAGTGCATAGATCATGGTAAACAGGGGGAACATTGTTGAGATCCGGCGGGTCAGGAGACTGCTGTGCTGTAACAGGACTAAGAAATGCAGCAGAAGAAAGACAGTTAAGTAAACAATAGGGGCTCCATGACAAAACCCGTCCGGTAGACCAGTCAATATGAGGGGTATGTCTGCATAACCACGGAAAACCTAAAATCACCTGTGGCTTCAGAGACTCCACAACATAGAAACTCATCCGTTCAGTGTGGTTTCCGGACACTGACACAGAAATGTTAACAGTACGACATGACACTTTATGGATAACAGACCCATTTATGGCATGAATGACTAACACAGGTGATAAAGGCTCAACAGGGATTTTAAGTTTGTTCACCACCTCCTGAGAGATTAAGTCACCATCGGAGCCAGAGTCAATTAGAGTCTCAAACTCCTCCTGAGCTCCTGCATGGGTCACCAAGACCTTGGTCGAGGGCCGTGAGGGAGAAGAGAAAGAAGAATTGCGGCTCACCAGTTCCCTCACTGCTGATGAACCCTGGAGTTTACCGGGCAGTCGCGCACAGAGTGTCCAGACTGTCCACAGTATAAGCAAAGGCCCCCTCTCAAGCGGCGCCTTCGTTCTGCAGGAGTGAGACGGCCGGCTCCCAGCTGCATGGGCTCCGCAGGAGGAAGAAAACTCCGTCGTGGAGTATCGGACTGGAGTGGTGGATCCTCCTCATGCAGCGGTGGGCGAAAACCTGTGTTGCCGTGACGCTCACGGCCCCGCTCCCGCATCCGGCGGTCAATACGCACTGAGAGGTCGATCAGCTCCTCCAGATCCTCTGGAATCTCTCTAGCTGCTAGCTCGTCTTTGAGTCCGTCGGAGAGACCCCGGAGAAAAACGTCCACCAATGCTTCATCCGGCCAGCGAGTGCTGGCAGCCAGGGTCCGGAACTCCACTGCATAATCCGAGACGCTGCGAGCCCCTTGCTGGAGGCGGAGGAGTTCTGAGGCCGCAGCTCGATGAGGAGTAGAGGGATCAAAGATGGTGAGGAGTTGAGTGGAAAAAACACGGAAAGAGCGGCACATCTCAGCTCCGCGCTCCCACTCCGCTAACCCCCACCGTTTGGCTCGGCCCGTCAAGTAACTTAGAGCAAAGGCCACCTTGCTCTGTTCAGACGGGAACTCGCTCGGGTTGAAATCGAAATGAAGGCGACAGGAGGTGATGAACGCCCGGCAGTCCTCAGGCGTGCCATCAAACGGCTCTGGATGACCCAGTCGGGTTTGGCGAGGTGAAGATGAGGGGACATGCTCCAGCCTGGAGAGACGCTCATGGAGCTGTTGCATGCCGGACATGTAACCACGCATCTCACGAGCCAGGACAGATAGCTCATCGCCGGTAGCAGAACTCCCCTCGGAGGAAGAACCTGGTAAGTCCCTCAAGTCAGACCTTCCTGCTGGGTTGGACATGGTCGGAGCGTAATGTTACGGTCAGGTGGAGGAGAAAACCCAGGACGCAGGCAGGAACAACTCAAACCACAAGGAAATCCAAAGGAAGGGCTTTAATGCCAGAGGGAACACAAACTTGAAGGCTCAAGAACAGAATACGCTCCGACACTAAGCACAGAAACAAACACACCTTAAATAGGCAGACAGAAAATTAACAGAGATGCAGGACAGCTGAGCAGGAGTCAGGCCTACACATAACAACCAGAGCTGTTACTAGGGAATTGAATGTCCATTTCTCCACCATAAGCCGTCTCCAAAGGCGTTTCCGAGAATTTGGCAGCACATCCAACCGGCCTCACAACCGCAGACCACGTGTAACCACACCAGCCCAAGACCTCCACATCCAGCATGTCCACCTCCAAGATCGTCTGAGACCAGCCACTCGGACAGCTGCTGAAAGAATTTCTGCACAAACTGTCAGAAACCGTCTCAGGGAAGCTCATCTGCATGCTCGTCGTCCTCATTGAGGTCTCGACCTCACTCCAGTTCGTCATCGTAACCAACTCGAGTGGGCAAATGCTCACATGCGATGGCGTCTGGCACGTTGGAGAGGTGTTCTCTTCACGAATGAATCCCGGTTTACACTGTTCAGGGCAGATGGCAGACAGCGTGTGTGGCATCGTGTGGGTGAGCGGTTTTCTGATGTCAATGTTGTGGATCGAGTAGCCCATGGTGGTGGTGGGGTTATGGTATGGGCAGGCATATGTTATGGGCGAAGAACACAGGTGCATTTCATTGATGGCATTTTGAATGCACAGAGATACCGTGACGAGATCCTGGGGCCCAATGTTGTGCCGTACATCTAACAACATCACCTCATGTTGCAGCATGATAATGCACTGCCCCATGTTGCAAGGATCTGTACACAATTCTTGGAAGCTGAAAACATCCCAGGTCTTGCATGGCCAGCATACTCACCGGACATGTCACCCATTGAGCATGTTTGGGATGCTCTGGATCGGCGTATACGATAGCGTGTTCCAGTTCCTGCCAATATCCAGCAACTTTGCACAGCCATTGAAAAAAGAGTGGACCAACATTCCACAGGCCACAATAGACAACCTGATCAACTCTATGCGAAAGACATATGTCGCACTTCATGAGGCAAATGGTGGACACACCAGATACTGACTGGTTGTCTGAGTCCCCTGACCCCCTCAATAAAACAAAACTGAAGATTTCCGAGTGGCCTTTTCTTGTGGCCAGTCTAAGGCACACCTGTGCAATAATCATGCTGTCTAATCAGCATCTTGATATGGCACACCTGTGAGGTGGGATGGATTGTCTTGGAAAAGGAGAAGTCCTCACTATCACAGATTTAGACAGATTTGAGAACAATATTTCAGAGAACCGGTTATTTTGTGTATGTGGAAAATGTTTCACATCTTTGAGTTCATACCATAAAAAATGGGAGCAATAACAAAAGTGTTACGTTTATATTTTTGGTCAGTGTATTTGTATAATGACACACAGACCTGGGCCCTGCTCCACAAAGCAAGGTGTGTGAAATACCCAGGTACATTAAAGGGCAAGTTAGTTAACGTCCTCCACTTTCAGTTCCAAAACCAGTGGTTATCTCTGCACTGCAGCAGGTTATGTTTGTTTTTGACAGGTTACTGAGTATGCCACGGTGTGCTCTTTTAACAACATAGAAGGGCAAATTATTAGAGGCTTTTTCTCACTGTGAGAGTGTAAAAAGGTAATAAATCCAATTATCAATATGCTTTCTTCATTCATAGAATATTTATAAAGAGTGATACCAGTTTTATAGAGACTTGTTAATTTATATGACTTTTTGTTCTTAAACTTCTCTAGCTCTCAATCTTTTCCAAGCTTTTAATCAATTTTTTTGACAAACTTAACAGTTTAGAGATTCAATGTGTCATGTATTGTATGTATAATAAGTCTATGATTAAGATTAATTGGATATTCATAACCACAGTTTTACTCTGTGGGTACCATATTGATGACCCACATTCTCAATAAATCAGCATCATTATATGAGAAGACCATGTGATCAGAAACCCTGTGAATAGGAACAACTGAATTTCCTGTCTATAATCCTATGAAGGTAAAAATGTGTCTAAATGGATGAGTTTGTAGATTTGATGTGAGAACTTGTAAAATAGAATCTGAAAACTTGTGCATCAAAAATCTGCATCTGTGTAAAAATCTTCTGCTGTGAACTGAGTGCCGCCAATCAGACTCTGAGAACTTGGTAAAGTTAGAAAGCTCTTCACAGATTCGGACTTCCTGCTTCAATAACTCTTCTGATAAGGGTTCAAATGTGACAGCAAGTATCACAATCACTTTGTTTTAACACAGAGAGTGAACTACAAATGCATTTCTAAAGAAAAAAGTCATTTTTTTCCTGCATTTGAATGAGAAATGATCTCTTCGTGCTTTAAATGCAGACATGCAACGAGACGGCTGCCACTGGACCGTCAGGCGTCAGCAGGAATATCATCTTTTTTTGTAGCAGGACAATAGGGCCAGGGCTATTGAGCACCTTTATTATAAATCATATGTATTAACATTCTCAGAGTACTGCACTGTGATTGGCTGACTCCGCCTCCTCTAACCCTCCCTCCCCCCCAGTTCCATTTTCGGATACAGATCAGTTTTGACACAAGTGTCAGAATTCAGAGCTCAGTTGTAGCGCACTTGTGACTTGAACCAGCAGATTCGAGCACACGCAGAAGCACATTTGAGCAGTTGTAATCACAGATTTGAAGTTGTAGCTCTAAATGAACACATGCAAATTGGAATTTGTCAGTTCACAGCAGAAGATTTTTACACACAGATCTTTGGTGTGCAAGTTCTCACATTCTATATTACAAGTTCTCAGATCAAATCCACAAGTGAATTCTTTTTGGAGCATTTTAACCTTCATACTAATCTGTCAGTGTTAAAGCCACAAACCTCAGTCCTGCTTCCCTCTAACTAGCTAATATTGACATTGTGACATGCTATCCAAATGTAACATCACATGTGTAATCTACCTCCTCACAAATGTTGAGGTCAAATGTGGGTCTGGACATGATGTCAGAATCGTCAGGGAACCCTTCTATCAAGGTAAAGTTAGCTTCCCAGCATGTTTCTTGTCTTTATTGGTTCATTTTACATTTTAATCATTAGATGACACTACAAAGGTTATAGGGGACCCTTGTCTGCTCTATATGATGATCCTCTACTCTGAACCAGAATCAGAATCAAGAAGGCTCGCAGCCGGACCCAAGCAAAGGTGGACAGCAAGGTGGGGCATCAAATATAGTCATCTAATAATGAGCTGCAAAAAGAACTCATATTCCATTTAAAAATTGCTCTTTAGTGTGTCAACGTTAATATATTTTTATATATATGGAAATAGTTTACTATCAAAGGCTTAAAAAAAGCATGACAATAATTTATATAATATATGTATTAATATATTCTGAAAGTCTTTAAGTTCAATTATATTCATTTGGAATAAGAATATCTTTAAAAAAAGGTTACAAGTTTATGTTAGCTACAGAGAGAATGGAATAAAAATGACTTAATAGCCCCACATAGCTCCAATCATTATTTGATTTACATGACCTTTAGCTAGTTCCTCATGCATGTATGCCAACATGCTCTGTCGTGCTGCTAGCCTTTAAACCTGCTCTCAGTCTTCTGCAAACTCCAGGCTGAGCCATTAAGCTTTCTTAATACATTGTAAATCACCACTACCTTCTTGTCTGTTTTTTATCCACCCATCCTGCCCAATACAAAGAAAATTACATTCTTCCTCACAGAACTTGAATTGTAGCAAGGATGAACATTACAGACTTCTCATCATTATAAGTGGGAGTGCTTGCAGAGTCGGTGACTAATAAATCCATTTTTGCCCCATTGTTTATTTTATAGATTTGTTTATTTTACATTGTTATTTGTCATGGTGCCTCTGTCAGTTCTCCTCCCCCTCCCCTCTCTCATCGCACCCGAAGATTGGAACCAGCTGTAAACACTCAGCTCATCACCTCACCACCTTCTTAAGGAGATCCAGCCCAGCATTCATCGCCAGTTCGTTACCTACCTCGGTGCTTGCTCGGTCTTCAAGTTGTTCTGGCTAATCACGGCCTGGCTTTCTACTTACCTTGCCTGTTGATCAGCTTCCAGGTTCTATCACCATGAGTGTCCACCTGGGAGATCTTTGTCAAGATCCACTCCACCCATCCTCGTCTCCACCCCTAGCTCCGAAGGCTCCACAAACTGCTGCTAAGCTGCTTCAACTTCGGAGCTCCAAGCTCGTGAACGTGAACAGCAAGAACGTGTTATTTTTCCTGCCTGGAAAAATTAAAGACTCTTTGTTTCTCACTATTCGCCTGAGTGTACTTCCTGCTTGTCAGCATCTGGGTCTGCCACGTCATACATACCATGACAGTTATTACTTATTTCATATCTGTTGACATCAAGTTCTTTCCCTTAATACCTTTTCAAGTCAAATTTAAGGTGTGTTAAGACTGGACACATTTGGCTCGCTTTAAGTAAACCAGAGTTCGTTTTCCCCAATAATCCTGGCCAAATTTTCAGTCTGAATTACACCCAAGTGGACCCTCTGGGGACAAGGAGGAGCTGCGCAGAGTACAGAGGGACCTGAAATATAAAATCAGGAAGTGAAAGGACAGCTATAGGACGAGGCTGGAGCAGCGCCTGGAACAGAACAACGCCCGTGTTGTGTGGAGAGACCTAAAACTCATCTCGGGCCACGGTCAGGTGAGCTCAGCATGGGACCTGCTGCAGTTTGCATACCAACCAGGAATCGGGGTGGATGACGCCATCATCTACCTGCAGCATCAGGCCCTGTCTCACCTGGAGTCCCCTGGGAGCACTGTGAGAGTCATGATCCTTGATCTCTCCAGTGCTTTCAACACCATCCAGCCATCACTACTGAGGAGGAAATAGGAGGTAGCAGGCGTAGACCAACATCTGGTTGCTTGGACCATCAACTACCTCACAGACAGGTCACAGTTTGTGAGGCTGAGTGATTGTGTGTCTGATGTGGTGGTCTGCAGCATGGGGGCACCTCAAGGGACTGTGCTCTCCCCATTCCTGTTTGCCCTATACACATCGGACTTCAACTACAACTCCCACCACTGTGACCTGCAGAAGTACCCAGATGTCATTGCCATTGTGGGCTGTGTGTGTGTGTGTGGGGGGGGGGGGGGGGACGAGCAAGAGTACAGGGGAGTCATCTTGGACTTTGTGTGCTGGTGTGAAAACAACCACCTACTGCTAAACACCACCAAGACAAAGGAGTTGGTTCTGGATTTCAGGAGGTCCTCACCACCACCACACTCACCGGTGAACATCCGGGGCTCAGACATTGAGATTGTGGACACATTTAAATACCTGGGTGTTCACCTGAATAACAGACTGAAACTGGTCCAACAACACGGATGCTCTGTACAGGAGGGGTCAGAGTCACCTCCACCTGCTGAGGAGACCTAGGTCCTTTGGCATGTGCAGACAGCAGCTAAGGACCTTTTACGACACAATGTTGGCCTCAGTAATCCTTTATGGAGTTGTGTGCTGGGAGGGGGGCAGTGCAGACAGAGACAGGAGGAGGCTTAACAAACTGGTTAACAAGGCTGTCCTGGTCTGCACACTAGAGTCCATCGAGGAGGTGGCGGACAGGAGGATGTTGGCTAAGCTAACATACATCATGGATAACCCCTCCCACCCCCTGCACCAAACTGCAGAGGTGCTGACCAGCTCCTTCAGGAGGAGACTGTTGCACCCACAGTGCAAGAAGAAGCGCTACTGCAGGTCATTCCTCCCCAGAGCCAGCAGACTGTACAACACGGTGATGCAGTGGTACACTATGTAGCCATGCTGTGTTCCTTTTTCATTCATTCATTCTTTCATTTATATACTTATTGTTGCAGTTGTTGCTTCTCAGTTGTTTTTTGTTCTTATAACGGCAGTTTTTTTGGTGTGTACTTTACCTATTCACTTATTTTGATCTAATTTAACTTGAATACTGTACTGTTAAATTGAAAAGATTTTGGTCACTTTATTACTGGTCACTTTATTTTACTTGGTCACTTTACACTACTTGTTGTATGTCGCTTTGTCACTTTTTGGATGTGTTTTTTCTGTGCTGCCGCTGACAAAAGGAATTTCCCCATCGTGGGATTAATACAGTTTTCTATTCTATTCCATTCTATTCTATTCTATTCTAGTCTGGGACCAGAAAGAACTTTGGAGTTAGTCACAGTTTTCTTCCAATCGGACTGAGTTTCAGTTTGCTCTGAGATTCCTCAGTCTGAATACAATCCGTTCCTGGAGCGGAACAACTGGACCTAAACACAGTCAGAATGTAGCAACAGATGACCTGTGGACAAACATAAGGCAACAACTTTCGTGTTATCAAAGAGGAAAAAAGGTTAAAAATGCTGAACGTTGAATTTTGACACTTGCATGCTTCTCTGTGTCTCGCCATGCGTTAGCTGTAGTTTCCTTAACAGCATTCTCTTACAACAGTGCCATAACACCACAACGATGAGACACAGCAACTCATTGAAACATGGTCTGATGAAATCAGACTCATTAAAAAAACTTTTAACGTGACACACATTGCTTCTCACTGTTTTCTCGACAATCTATATGTCAGAAACACTTATTAGCATACTTTCATACCCGACGTCTCCTCATTACTGCAGCTACTAGCTTCCTCTTAGTAGTACCGAAGTACTGTACTGACGCTCAGTCCGATTGGAAACGAACAGAGACCACCTACAAAGATAGGTCAGAGAACTGATCCTGGTCCCTGTGTATTCAGTCTGATCATTTGTTCTGGATTATCAGGGAAAACAAACTCTGGGTGACTTAAAGCAAACAAAATGTGTCCAGTCTGAATACAACCTTAAAGAGTGTAAATATTTTCAAGGTCATCAAGAGACACAGCGATGTAAAGCTGTGTATCATCAGCATAGCTAGGAAAGTCAATGCCTTTTCTCCTGATGATATTCCGAAGAGGCAGTATATATAAATTAAGAAGAATGGGACCTCAAATCGACCCTTGGGAAACCCAACAATTTATTCCATAGATTCTTGAAGAGCATCAGAATCAGAATCAGAATACTTTATTGATCCCACACGTGGGAAATTTGTTTGTCACCATAGCAACTGACAGCAGAGGGGAAAAAAGACTATAAAAATAAAAGCAAAAACAAAGAAAATGTAGCATAAATGCAAACATCAAGGTATTATAATTTAAAAAGCTATTTACAGAACAGTGCAAAGGTAAAAAGATGTGCAAAAAGAAATGTGCAAAATAGAAAAAAAGCTAAAAAAAAAAAAAAAACAGATAATAAAAAGAAAAATGTGCAAGGTTATCTTTTGCATAGTGAGTTGTTGTACAGGGTTATTGCATTTGGTATGAATGATTTCTGGTACCGGGCAGTTTTGGAGCGGAGCTGTCTGAGCCTCCTAGAGAAGGAGCTCCGCTGTTTGTCCAGAACGGGGTGGAGAGGATGCTCTGGGTTGTCCATGATTGAAAGGAGTCTGTTCAGTGACCTCCTCTCCATCACGGTTTCAAATGTGTCCTGTTTGCAGCCAATGACAGAACCCGCCTTCCTGATCAGTTTGTTCAGTCTGTTGGTGTCACTGACTGCAATGCTGCTTCCCCAGCAGACCACAGAGGAGAACAAGGTGCTGGCCACCACAGACTGGTAGAAGATCCCCAGCATCCTGCTGCACACGTTGAAAGACCTCAGCTTCCTTAGGAAGTAGAGTCTGCTGCAGGCCTTCTTGTACACAGCAGTGCTGTGGCTCCTCCAGCTCAGTCTGCTGTCGATAGTCACTCCCAGGTATTTATAATCCTCCACCACCTCCACATCCTTGCCAAGGATGCAGAAGGGGCTGTAAGACCGTCCTTTTCCTCCGGAAGTCGATCACCATCTCCCTGGTCTTGTCCACGTTGAGCACCAGGTGATTCTCTCCAGCCCACTCCACAAATCCGTCCACCAGCCTCCTGTACTCCTCCTCCCGTCCACCACTTATACACCCCACAACCACAGAAGTCATCAGAGAATTTCTGTAGGTGACATGACTCTGAGTTGTGCTGAAAATCTGAGGTGTATAAGGTGAACAGAAAGGGAGAGAGCACAGTGCCCTGTGGGGCTCCCACACCACTCAGCACCACGTCAGACAGGACGCCGCCCAGTCGGACAAACTGTGGCCTGTCTGTCAGGTAGTCAGTGATCCAGGAGACAGTGGACGCACCGGCACCCATCAGCCGCAGCTTATCACCCAGTAAAGAAGGCTAGATAGATGTAAAAGGCACTGGAGAAATCAAAGAAGGTGATTCTCACCATGCCTCCACCACCATCCAGGTGTGAGTGAGCTCGCTGCAGCAGATGGATGACAGCATCATCCACCCCCAGGCGCGGCCGGTAGGCAAACTGCAGGGGGTCCAGAGAAGAGCTCACCAACGGTCTCACTTGGGCCAACACCAGCCTCTCCAGCACCTTCATCACGTGAGAAGTGAGGGCAACTGGACGGAAGTCCCTGTGGTGAGATGATGAGGTCTTCTTGGGTACAGGGACCAGGCAGGAGGTCTTCCAGAGGAGGGGCACCCTCTCCTGTCTGAGGCTCAGGTTGAAGACATGCTGGAGAACCGCAGACAGCTGGTGGGCACAGGTCCTCAGGGTACGGGGGCTGACGCCATCCGGGCCGGCTGCTTTGTGCTGGTTAAGTTTCTCCAGCTGTTTCTTCACCTGGCAGGCTGTTACAGTCAAACAGGGAGGGAGGGGGGTGGTGGTTGGACTGGGGGGAGGGGTGATGGACTGTGGGCCCAGTAGATGTGGTGTAGCAGAGGGGGGAGAAAGGTGAGGAGGTGTGGGGGGTTTCTGAGAGGGGAGGTCAGCATGTATCCATACCTACAGTACAGACCTCCCCATTCATTTGAATGAGAAGGTGTCTCCAAACTTTTGGTCTGTCCTGTACGTAAACGTGTCAATCTGTAGGAATTATACCATTTTAGAACTTTTCCAGTGATGCCCACTATACTCCTAAGTCTATCTAAGAGGTTCTGGTGATATATCGAAAGTGATACTAAGATACAGCAGCACCAGAGCAGAGAGTTTATGTGTACCATGTAAAATATGTGGAAAACAATAGAAATAGGACAATAAACTCCCAAAATTGCAGAATAAATATACAGTAAACATCCACCTTCTTTTCATGCCCCAGCTTCTGAGCTCTGTAGGAAGTGATGAGTCCTTCAGAAAGTTTTGATGAAATTGATGCTCTCTTCAGGGTTTGTGCAGCACAAGAAGATGCAGAACCAAAGCTTTTTTTGTAATTTTTTAAAAATCCATCCTTGTTTTATGTGTTATATTATCTTGGTTTGGTGATTTGTTCTAAAACAATTTCAGCTATTTGTTTTGGTCTGACGCTGTAGTGTTGTGTCATAGTCTCATTGTCTGTACATTCACAGATGAAAGAAATATTAAACCTGTCCTGAAATGTTTTGGCTAATCAAAAACACAATTTTGGACCCATGAAAACCAGTTTAGCTCCATATTTTTGTAACATGGCCTATTTAAGTCAAAGAAAATGATAACCTTCTGTAAAAGCTCAGCAGAAACAGCAGGAAATGTGCTGCTGTGTCTCTGCTCACACTTTTGTGGAGTGATATTTCTGCAACCACGTTGCACGCAGAACCTTCTAAGTTGCTAGTGAAAATAATACATATTCTCTTTTCAATTATTTTTTATTTTGTTTTCAATTTTTGTTTTTGCTTTGAAATTTTTTTTTGCTTTCAAAAACTTATTTTTTGCATTCAAAAACTTTAATGGCATTTGCAAAACACGTGTTTTCGCATGCGTTGTGTCAAATCTCGTTTTTTTCCTATCATTGATTTTGCTGACTACTCTGAGCGCGACTTAGCCGCTGCCAATGCCAAAAAAGCTTTTGCGTGCATTGTGTATCATCTCACTTTTTTCCTATCTTTGATTTTGCTGAGCTAAGTTTCAGTTTGACGTGACGAAGCTGCCATCAAACAACCTGCTGATTGGTCTACATTCTAACCAATCAGGTGTCTCTGTCTTATATTGACGGTGTTTGGAGGCAGACATGGACTTTGTGGTGTGGGTACTGTTCTAACGGGATTCTGCCCTATTCAATCATTCTGGCCCATTTCTCTCAGAGTAAAACCCAGAAGGAGCAGCAAACAGCTAAAATCAAACCAAGTTTTGTATTTATTTATGTCAGTGTAGTGTCAACGTGTTAAAATTGTCTGCAGCAGAAAAAAAACGTCCGTGCCAACTTGTGCCAGTTGTCAGAGGATCTCTTCAGAAACATAACTACGTCTGCGCTGCACATTTTGGCTGCAGACTGTCAACCCTGTTCGGCTGCCTCCTGTCTGCGCAGTCCTAGTTTCAGAAAGACAAGATGGACTGAGACAGTTATATGTGTGTATATATGTGTGTGCACATGCATACTGGGTAAAGCTCACACTGCTATGAAGATAGGTGTCACGCACACACCAGTGAAAGCAGGAGTTTTCCTTTTAAGTATATGTTGGTGCCTCCCAGTGATAAGAATCTTCAGTGTCATGGAAAAGCTATGAGTAAATTCACCAAACAGCCCAGATGATCGGAGCCAAATCTGATAGTGATGAAAACCAAGCAACAGAATAATTTCAGTGAGACGTGGCAGTACAAAAAACAAAAGGGAGGCTGCAGCATGAAAAGACGCGCACAAAGAGTGGATTTGGGGATTTTTTTCAGGTAACCTTCTGATGGAGGATTCTCATAATAATCAGACAAAAAAAAAACATTCCCCCTTCATCATGCTATCGTATCGAGCAAACGTATTCCAGGTCATAATTCTGTCGCTAAGGATTACATGATTATATACCAATTTTTAACCATCATCATCTCACACTTCATGTTTTTACAAACGCCATGTTCAATAAAGGACATATTCAGGACAAAACAATACTCAGATAAATATGTAAACATATTTAAGGCACAATAAGAATTTGCTCCCATGTGTGTTCAGTAACACACAGTTAATACTTAATGATGTCATGATGAACAGATTGATTTTTGTCAACTCCCACCACCACAAGGAAAATGGCTACTCGGGTGGTTATTCACAAATATTATTGTGTTATATGTTTTCCTTGTTTTTTTGTTGTTGTGTTTTTTTTAATTAGGTGAACTACAAATCACCCGGGACAGTTTGGGTGAAAGTGTCAGGACTCGAAAGGTGGACACAAGCGCGGGACGCCAGAAAGCAGGTAAGAAGGATTTATTCACAAGACTCGAACCAAGAAGGCAAGCAACCAAAACGATCCGGTGGCTAGTACCGGCCAAACACAGAATCTATACGCTACAGTGAAATGAAAACAGGTGCGAACCAGGTGCAATAAATCACAGAAGTAAAGACAGCAAACATGAACTAAGGAACAGTAACCAGAAGTGTCAAAATAAAAACGGAAGTGAAAAGGAAAACAAATCTAAACCGCCCTGACCCCTGGTACCTGACAGCACCCCTCCCTCAAGGGGCGCCTCTGGGCGCACCACCAGGCTTGTGAGGATGCAGCCGATGAAACTCCCAGAGCATGCCCTTATCCAGGATTCTTGATGAGGGTTCCCAAGACCTCTCCTCAGGCCCATAACACTTCCAGTCCACCAAATACTGAAAACCCCGTCCCCGCCGTCTGACGTCCATATGGTCCAGGCAGGCTGGCCGTCGATGATGTGAGGCGGTGGAGGTGAGGAGGGAGGTGGTTGAAGGAGGCTCGTGACATAGGGCTTCAGCTGAGACACATGGGAGACGGGATGTATACGCATAGTATGAGGCAGGCGTAAACGGACCGCCACTGGGTTGATCACCCTCACCACCTCGAACGGTCCGATGCACCTAGGTGAGAGCTTCTTCGACTCTGTCCACAATTTGATGTGAGCCGTGGAGAGTAGGACCGACTGACCTGGCACGTAGGCGGGTGTAGGACGACAATGCCGGTCAGCCAGTCTCTTTTTGGTTCCGGAAGAGCGAAGAAGGGCTGCACGCGCCTCCCTCCAGACGCGTCTGCAGCGGCGGTAGAAGTGTTGAACGGACGGCACAGCCACCTCCTTCTCCTGTTCCGGGAACGGGGGGTTGGTCGCCCAGGGAACACTCGAAGGGAGACATTCCAGAGGCAGAAGAGGTCATAGTGTTGTGGGCATACTCAACCCAGGGAAGCATGGAACTCCAGGAAGTCTGGTGACGGGAACAGACGCAACGGAGAGCTGCTTCGAGGTCCTGGTTGGTTCTCTCCGCCTGCCCGTTGGACTGGGGATGGAACCCTGAGGAGAGGTTGCACAGAAGGACCTCCAGACCTGAGAGATGAACTGTGGCCCTCGGCCCGAGACCAGGTCTACTGGAATCCCATGCAGCTTGAAGACATGTTCCACAACGAGCTTGGCGGTCTCTGCGGCCGAAGGCAGTTTCTGCAGGGCCACAAAGTGGGCTGCCTTTGAGAACCGGTCTACCATAGTCATTATCACGGTCCTACCAGCAGAGGTCGGCAGACCGGTGATGAAGTCCAAGGCGATGTGGGACCAGGGACAACTCGGGACTGTTAAGGGATGGAGGAGCCCAGCAGGTGGTTGGTTGCTCGTTTTGTTCTGTAAGCAAACAGTGCAGGCAGAAACGAACTCCCGGGTGTCTTGCGCCAGACTGGGCCACCAGAACCGCCGTTGCAGGAAGGAGACGGTCCTGCGGATCCCGGGGTGGCAGGTCAGACGTGTGGCATGGGCCCACTGGAGTACCTGGCTGCGACAGGTCCTGGGGACAAACAGTCTATTGGACTGCCCTCCACCTGGGTCGGATCCTGAGCCTGAGCAGCCTTGATGTCCCTCTCCAGCCACCAAGAGAGGGCACCCACTACGCAGGTTGTTGGTATGACCGTCGTGGGCTGCTGCTCCCTCACTAAAAGTTCCTGCTGTCGAGAGAGGGCGTCAGGTTTAATGTTTTTGGAGCCAGGGTGGTACGACACAACAAAATCAAACCGGGTAAAAAACAACGTCCGCCTTGCCTGCCTGGGGTTCAGCCATTTAGCGGTCCGGATGTAGGAGAGGTTCTTGTGGTTGGTCCAGACCACAAACGGCTGAGCCGCCCCCTCCAACCAATGTCGCCATTCCTCCAAAGCCAACTTTGTGGCCAGGAGTTCCTTGTCCCTTACGTCTTAGTTGGTCTCAGCCGGAGTAAGCTGGCGGGAGAAAAAGGCGCACAGATGGAGCTTATTACCCGTACCAGACCGCTGCGACAACACGGCTCCCACGCCGATATCTGATGCGTCAACCTCTACGACAAACTGGTCGGAGGGATCAGGTTGTATCAGGACAGGCGCAGTGGTGAACAAATGCTTGAGTCTAAGGAAAGCAGCCTCAGACCACCAAAACACAGTTGAGGTGGAGGTCAGACTAGTCAGGGATGCAGCAACCGAACTAAAATTTCGGATAAACCGACGTAAAAAATTGGCAAACCCTAAGAACCGTTGCAGTTGTTTGCGGTTGGTAGGGGTGGGCCAGTTCACAACCGCGCTCACTTTCGCAGGATCGGGCCGAACCTGCCCTCCTGTTATGACATAACCCAAAAAGGACACACAAGAGGAGTGAAACTCACATTTCTCAGCCTTTACAAATAACTTGTTCTCCATCAGCCGCAGGAGAACCAGACGAACATGTTCGCTGGAGTCCTTAGAAAAAATAAGAATGTCGTCTATATACACAAACACAAAATGTTTCAATTTTTTTTTCAATTCAATTTTATTTGTATAGCCCAAAATCACAACAACAACAGTCGTCTCGATGGGCTTTGAAGTAAAACATGAACTCAAAAGTATCATGAATACAAAGAGTCAATAGGAAAATACTAAAATAAACTAACAAACTGACTAAGCCATACTGGCATCCCTGCCCTTAGACCCCCCCTTCGCGGTAAGGAAAAACTCCTAAAAAAACGGATTCCGGAAAAAAATAAAGAAACCTCAGGGGTGCCCACATGAAGGAGGGATCCTCCCCCAGTACGGACAGGCGATTTACCAGAACTCTTAGAGAAGAATTAACATATCTAACTCTACAACTACATATTTAAAGTCCAGCAGACGAGCTTCATCCATCCGGGGTTGGGGACAGTCAGGGGCACGTGTTGAGCCGGAGACAGGAACCACAGCCAGGTTTAGGTGCAGAGACGAGGTCCACGGTCAGTAACAGGAGCACGGATGGGCCAACTGGAGTCTGGAAGCACTCCCACTCCCCAGGAGGGGAGAGGGAAAGAGGGACAATACATGAATCGCACTGCACCAAACAGAGGCATGGAGAACTAAATGATAAATGATGATCAAAAATAGAGAAGAGAGGAAGGGTAGAAATAGATGAGAATAGGGGACAGAACCCCAGTGCACCACAGTTACCCCAGCTTCAACTTCTAGCAGCCTTTTAAAACAAATAGTTGTTGTTATTAAGTTTAATTTAAAAAATTAACATTAAGTTAAATAATCTCTGAATACTAACTAGTCTGGCAATAAGCCTGTCCAAAGAGGAATGTTTTCAGTCTAACTTTGAATGTAGAAACTGAATCGGCCTCTCTTACGTGAGCTGGGACCTTATTCCATAAAACAGGGGCTTGGTGGCTAAACGCTCTACCTCCGACTGTACTTTTACAAATTCTAGGAATCACAAGCAGTCCTGCATTTTGCGAGCGAAGTGTTCTGTTTGGGTGGTAAGGGACTATGAGGTCATTAATATAGGACAGGGCCATTCCATGTAAGGCCTTATAAGTTAACAGGAGGATCTTGAACTTAATTCTAGAATCAACTGGGAGCCAATGGAGTGAAACTAACACAGGAGTTATGTGATCTTTTCTGTTTGTTCCTGCTAATAATCTAGCTGCTGCGTTCTGAACAAGCTGGAGACTTCTTAAGGAACTCTTAGGACACGCTGCTAACAAGAGTTACTAGTAATCCAGCCTCGACGTAAGAAATGCATGGATGAGTTTGTCAGCATCACTCTTAGAAAGTATATTTCTGATCTTAGCAATATTCCGCAGGTGAAAAAAGGCAGTTCTACATGCCTGAGATATGTGAGCCTTAATGATAAATCCTGGTCAAATAAAACCCCAAGGTTTCTAACTGTGGAATTGGGGGCTATACTTACACCATCCAGGGAGACTATCTGAGCAGACAGAGCATCTCTCAGGTTTTTAGGACCTTGTATAATGACCTCAGTTTTCTCTGGGTTCAAGAGGAGGTAATTAATTGTCATCCAGGTCTTGATATCTCTGATGCAGGCATTCAGTTTCTCTATATTGTCATTCTGGTCAGATTTCATGGATAAATACAACTGAGTATCGTCAGCATAACAATGAAAATTAATGCTGTGTTTCCTGATTATGTTTCCTAGGGGTAGCATATAAAGCGTAAACAGGATGGGTCCTGAGACTGAGCCCTGTGGGACTCTGTGGTTAACTCGAGTGCACTGAGAGGAATGTCCATTTACATTAACAAACTGATACCTATCTGACAGATAGGATTTAAACCACTGGAGAGCAGATCCTCTGATCCCTATGTCCTGCTCTAATCTATGGAGTAAAATACTGTGGTCGATAGTGTCAAAAGCTGCACTGAGGTCTAACAGGACAAGAATAGAAAGTAGTCCCTTTTCTGAAGCCAAGAACAAGTCATTAGAGACTCTAACTAGTGCAGTTTCCGTACTATGGTGGGGTCTAAACCCCGACTGAAAGTCTTCAAAGTGGCTGTTGTCCTGTAGGTGGCAGTAAAGCTGCTTAACTACAACTCTTTCTAGGATTTTAGAAATAAAGGGGAGGTTTGATATTGGTCTATAGTTGGCCAAGATGCTAGGATCCAAACTGGGCTTTTTCAGAAGAGGTTTAACAACTGCATATTTAAAAGACTGTGGCACATAACCCGTTTCCAGAGAGGTATTTATCATTGTTAATATGGAATCGTTAATTAGGGGAAAAGTTTCTTTAAAAAGTCTAGTGGGAATTGGGTCTAACAGACAAGTTGAGGATTTGGAGGACGTAATAATTGATGCTATTTCTACTTGATCCACAATAGTGAAGCAGTCTAATGTTACAGAGGTTTCTATGGATGCCTCCACTTCTAACGCTTCAGCCTGCTCTGGGCTGATAGTAGGAATAACTTGATTTAACTTATGTCTAATATTTGAGATTTTACTATCGAAAAATGTAAGAAAATCATCAGAGCTGAGAGAAACAGGAACATGTGATTCTACTGAGCTCTGACTGTGAGTTAATTTAGCAATAGTGCTAAAAAGAAATCTTGGATTATTTCCATTCTCTGATATTAAGGTTGAATAGTACTGGCTTCTAGCTCTACGCAGAGCTATTTTATAATTTAATAGGCTATGTTTCCAGATATTCAGAGACTGCTCTGAACCGGAGTGGCGCCATTCTCTTTCCAACTTACGAATTTCTTGTTTAAGAGAACGTGTTTCAGCGTTAAACCACGGTGCTACTCGGTTTTGTCTTACTAACTTAGATTTAAGGGGGGCAACAACATCGAGTGTACTCCTTTTAAGGCATCATTAACAAAGTGGTCATTTATACTAGGACTGATGCTATGGGAGCTGGTCTCAGAGTATTTTCTCAGAATGTCACTAAGTACTGGCTGAACTGTGTGTTTAAACTCAGACACAGAACGGTCAGTTAAGGTTCTTCTAGGCTTTTTCTTATTCACTGGGGCAGTAGCATGTTCTAAAGTAAGCTGGAAGGTAATCATAAAGTGATCAGAAATGATGGGGTTAAGAGGAAGGACACTCAGCTGGCTGATCTCTATACCATGGGTTAAAACGAGGTCCAGAGTATGCTTGTGACAGTGAGTGGGTTCATTCACACTTTGGGTGAAACCAACATCATCTAGTGAAGCTGCAAAAGCATTTCCTAGACAGTCACTGGGATCATCAACGTGAATATTAAAATCCCCTATTATTATAGTTTGATCAGAATCTAAGACAATAGTCGATAGGAAGTCGGAAAACTCAGGTTAAAAATTCTGAATATGGGCCGGGGGGGCGATAAATAATTATGAATAAAACAGGTTTTCGAGTCTTCCTGTTTAGGTGATTTATAGACAATATGATACTTTCAAATGAATTATAAGCATTTTTAACTTTAGGGCTGAGAAGTGAGCTAGACTGTGATATTACTGCCAAACCACCTCCTTTCCCTGAAATTCTGGATTTCTGATAGTTAGCATAAGTGGGGGGGGTTGCTTCATTCAATCTAACATAGTCATCCTGTTGGAGCCAAGTTTCTGTTAAGGCTAGAAGACTACGTTTATTATCAGTGATTAAATCATTGACTAAGAGGGACTTAGAGGAAATGGATCGAATGTTTAATAAACCACATTTAATGACATAATTCTGCTTGTGAGAACTGCTGACTGTCACTGTAAGGTTTCTATGAGGCGCTCCTTTTACTTGTCTTTCAGAGCATAAGCTAAAGCTAGGACCTGCTTGACATTCCCTGCATGGGTTTTGCACCAGCACTAACAATAAGGGAGGCTCAGAGGAGCGTTTTACACTGCTGCTCTGTGCCCGGGTCTCGATGATGATGAATTAAGTCCCGGAGCACGTCATTAATAAGTCCTTGAAACACTGCAAGTGCGTTGGACAGACCAAAGGGCATCACCAGGTACTCATAGTGTCCGAGTGGGGTGTTGAAGGCAGTTTTCCACTCGTCACCCTCCCTGATACGCACCAAGTGATAAGCGTTCCGTAGGTCCAACTTGGTGAACACCCTGGCCTCCTGCAGTGACTCGAAAGCAGAGTTCATTAGGGGGAGAGGATACCAATTCTTGACGGTAATGGCGTTTAACACACAATAATCAATACAGGGGTGTTAAGAACTGTCCTTCTTCCCCACAAAAAAGAAGCCACAGGTGATGAGGATGGCCTGATCAGACCCGACCTGAAGGAGTCAGCCACGTACTGCTCCATAGCCTCTCTCTCCCGCTTCGACAGGGTATAGAGGTGGCTTTTAGGAAGTGAAGCTCCAGGCTGCAGTTCAATGGCACAGTCATAGGGCCTGTGAGGTGGGAGCGAGAGAGCCTGATTTATAGAAAAAACTTCCCCCAAGTAACGATATTCGGGGGGGGGACCCGGGATAGGTCAAGTAAGGGCGGCTGCCCTACTGGGACCGCGGGATCAACTCCTGGATGTCGAGCCGAGATGAAAACAGGTTTTATGGCAAAATTCACTCCAACGAGTGATGCAGTTGGTGGGCCAGTCAATGGCAGGGTTATGAGCCAAGGGAACCCCAGGACTACAGGATTAAGCGAGGACTTAAACAAATAAAACCGGGTGAACTCGTGATGATTACCAGAGACAATAAGGTGGACTGGCTCAGTGACACGGTTAACAGTGGAAACTATCTCTCCATTAAGAGAACTGACTTGTAATGGGCGGGGAAGTAATTTGGTAGAGAAACCGGCCTGTTTGGCCAGCTCGGCATCCATGAGGTTCTGCTCTGCCCCAGAGTCCAATAAAGCTTGAACAGGAATTCCCCTATTCTGAAACATAACATGAGCTTTCAATAAACATGCGGCAGGATTAGAAAAAGTGGGCGCTCTGCCTCCGCTCGTCAATGTGCCCACTCTTAATGATGAGGGGCAATCTGGGCAATCCCTGCAGAAATGTCCCCGCTGTCCGCAGTACAGGCACTCACCTGCCGTGATCCAGCGTTTCCGTTCAGCTGGGGACAGGCGCCCACATCCCAAAAGCATGGGTTTGTCCGGGGGGTCTATGGACAGAACGAGCATGAGAGGAACAAGAAGAGGAATCCTCGGCACGTCCCCCAGAACGGGGAACCTCTGTCCGACGCCCCTGTCTGCGATCCTGCAGGCGATTGTCAATCCTGATAGCGACGGCTATCAGGGGCTCCAAGGAGGACGGAATCTCCAACGGCGCGAGCTGGTCCTTCAACTCCTCAGAAAGGCCCTCCAGGAATGCGTCCATAAGAGCAGTGGGGTTCCAATCGCTCTCTGACCAGAGAGTCCGGAACTCTATGGCGTAATCCGCCACCCGCCGAGTCCCCTGTCTCAGCCACATAAGCGCACACGCCGCGTCTCAGTAGCCTCTTAGTGTGCTGAAACACTTGGGTGAAAGCCTCCAGGAATGCCGGAAGAGAAGTGCAGGTGGCAGCTCCCCGTTGCCACTCAGCTGTGGCCCACGCTCCGGTTCTGTCCGTGAGATGACGAAGGCGAACTTGGACCAATCCGTCAGGAAAGCAGGGGCGTGCAACTCAAAATGCAGCTCACACTGCGTAATGAACGCCCTGCAATCCCCGGAGAACCTCTCTGGCCAGGCTAGCTTCACCGCAGGAGCCGGAGGAGTCTGGATGGGAGCCACAGGAACTGGAGAGACGGAGGAAGGATGAGTCGAGAGGGGTGGAGATGACTGCTGGACCTGCGTGGCTAGGAGGTTTAGGCGATTGCAAAACCCAGTTAATTGACGCTCCTGTCGATCGGCCATCTCCATCATACCTCGACGCAGGAATTCAAGCTGTTCTGCTTGGTGAAGGATGAGCCGCTCCTGGTTACCGGAATCAGCTCTGGAAGGATCTGCACCCACTGCGTCCATTGTTTGACCGGATCGTAATGTCAGGACTCGAAAGTTGGACACAAGCGCGGGACGCCAGAAAGCAGGTAAAAAGGATTTAATGATATGACTAGAACCAAGAAAGCAAGCAACCAAAACGATCCAGTGACAAGTACCGGCCAAACACAGAATATATGCGCTACAGTGACGTGAAAAAAGGTGCGAACCAGGTGCAACAAATCACAGAAGTAAAGACGGCAAACATGAACTAAGGAACAGTAACCGGAAGTGTCAAAATAAAACCGGAAGTGAAAAGGAAAACAAATCTAAACCGCCCTGACCCCTGGTACCTGACAGAAAGGTTTAAAATGACATTTGTCCACTGAGAGACAGTTGAATCCATCTTTAAAGTTCATGACTGTTATGTAAGGGTTAATGGCTGATGAAGTGTGCATTAGAAAATTGACCATGGTTCGGGTGAATTCTTGATTCGCTACTGGGTGTGCATTAAAAAGTCATATACCAGAGTAATAACCACACACCTAAAAAAGAAGTTCCGGTCACATTGCATAAATGTTCTATATCACTGCGCTGGCTTTTTTAAAATAAACTTTAGCTTCATCATCTAGACAAAAACAAGCGGTGAGGTTAACTTTCTCTCTAACCTGATGCTTTATTTAACCCATCGTGATGATCAGCATATATACTGTATATCACTTTCCTTTGCTGGACCTTGACTGCAGCGGTATCAGGGTAATGTGACAACGCACCGCACTACCTAAAAAATTGTCCACTTTTTTGAAAAAAGCGATCCAAACCGAAAAAATAACAAGAATAAATTACTTAAAACTGATTGAATATTTATTTCTTTTGTAAGTGACCATGGTATAAGCGGGTTAATGGCCTTTGAAGTGTGCATTGTCAGAATTAACGTACCTCCGCCTTGCGTCAGACGGTTCAGGCTTCCACGGCATGCATTAATTTCTGATAATGCACACTTTGTCTGCCACTAACCCTTACTTACGGATTCTTCATCAAAGACTGTTGGTGATACATATTCTCTGTCATAAACATGTGGTACATTTGCACAGACACTGATTCAAACACTCCTCTTCCCACCATGTTAAAATGTGGAATGAAGGAAAAAAGGAACTGGCAGTTTGATCTGAATGTTGTTATTTCAGCACTGGCTGTTTTCCCCACAAAGACCACAAGCCACCAAAAAAAATGGTTTTATGTCCATCCAAAAATAAAGAAAATTACAAGGATCCTCCCACAGGAGGTGATGGCTCAACCTCAGTCCAACAGGGAACATGCTTTTTCTCAAAGTGAAGTTGTGAATAATCTATCCTGTTTTTGAATGAGGATAATTGAGTGATTTCAAGCATTGCAGTCAAAGCAATAAAGAATTCACAGAGATTTATCAAACTCATTACAGAAATGATTAAATAACTAAAATATACTTTGTATTTCTTTAAAGTTGTTATGCTCTTTATGTTAACTTAAGCTTGTATTGTGATTTTTCTTGCAGTTACAAACCCTGAAGAAGTCCTGCACTGTTACCAAGCTCTTCTGAAGGAATTTTGACAGACAAAAAGCACGACCCTTACATGTCGTCAGTGTAATATAGACAAAAATACAATAGGTTTGACTGCAATTATTGCAGAAATTACTTTGGTTGGAAAAGGTGAGGATCTGGGGCCATTTCCTGTTTTCACGGTGGGTGACAAACTCATGAGCTCTGCAAAGGAGTGCAAATCATTCCTGAAACAACACAAAACTCTAGAAGAAAGACAAATAATATGAAAAAAATCAGATCTTTGATATGCTCCTTTTTACTGTTTTGTTGACAACTTCAAACAAATTTAATTGTAATGACACTTTGTATGGTGCAGAAGTGTATAATATTAAAGTTTGTTGTTTTCACTGTTGTCTTGTTTCTCTTTAAATTTGCCACATGTTACAAGAAGTAATTAGGCTAGAATATGTTTTTACAATGCAGTTACTTTACTCCTACCAACAAGTTATCATTGTCTCATTTGGTAAGGTCAGAAGGCCAAGTGTATATGTATGGGAAGGTAATATGTGAACATACCCAGCATTTACTACTAAAAGTACCAAGTAATACAGTGAAAATAGGGCTGACTTTCTTTTACAGTCCAGTTTCATTTTACTTAAGGGGTAAGTACCAAGTAATATTCAAGTGAACATACCTAGTATTTAGTAGTGAAAGTACAATGTAGCTGAGTGGAAATAGGGTTGACTTTCTTTTACAGTCCAGTTTCATTGTACTTAAGGGGTAGTTTCTGTGGTAAATTCATGGTAAATACCATGAAGCATAAAACGAGTGCAGACTTAAATTCAAGCTAGTTTATTTGTACTTACCTTGTTCTTACCTATGGTAAGTACCACAAAAGACACCTTTGTACAACATGTAAATACCCAGTAAATATATTATGTAGGTACCACATAAGTATGAACCAAAGTACTACATAAATACACAGCAAGTACCATGTAAGTACAGAGAAGACACAAAAAAGTACCATGTAAGTACCCAGTAAGTCCCATAAAAAGTACCATGTAAACACCCTGTAAGTAACCATTAGTTACACAATAAGTACCATGTAAATACAACTTAAGTACACTGTAAGTACTGTGCTGTAACAGAAAGCGTTACCAAAAAAAATATCTGTGCCGCTATGGTTTTCTATTATCTCTTATATCATGGTGTTTGGAACAGCCTGTGCTCAGCCAACAGGAGCAGCTGCAGATGCCGCATCCCTGTCGGCAGAAGCTGCTTACAGACCGTCTACATTGACTCACGTTCAAGTGGCCTCTTTCAATGAAAAGTCTATGGAAACGCGAGAAGACTAGAATTTTGGGCTTCTGCGTCCAAAACACTCATGATTGCTCTCTACGTACAAATCTGCCACTCACTGAATGTGCGCTGAAACTTCAACCGGTTGAAATTTTTCCAGGGTGGTTACCTGGAGCGTTGGGCAGACGGTTCTTCCTTGGGGGGGCCCTGATTCGTGCCTCGGGTTTGGGAGAGAGGTTGTACAGGACTCCCAGGTGGTGGTGGATTGCTTGACCAGATACTAACGGGCTCTCCAGCGGATTGGGCCCTGAGAAGGGCCCGCTGGCGTGGCGGGAGGGGTATTCTCCTGGCTGGGCTGCAGGCTGCATTCTTCATGCTCTTGTGCCCCCCTTCTCTTTGGCGTTTGGGGCCCCTGTTGCAGTTCTGCCGGTCCTGATTTGGGTGGCCGGGTTGAGTTGCCCTGCGGATGGATTTTCTCTGTCTTCTCTATCCTGTGTGGGCGACCAGGCACCCTCCTCTTTCTACATTCCATCACCGTAGTAAACAAACTGAGCAATGGTGTTGACTCACCTTTGCACAAATAGTTAGCATAATGGAATGATATGCTTGACATGTTTGTTTGTTTGTTTGCATAGTTGTTTGTGCAACCTGTAGTTGTATTGTGTACATGTTGACATGTTCGTCTATGAAGGTTTTTTTTAAGTCAACAACCAGGTTTGTAATATTTGAGTGTGTCTGTGAACAGACCCCGCCCCTTTTGGCGGGGTCTGCTAACATCTACACTTGACAGTAATAATGATGAACGTCTAGCAACTTGTTGCTTTGTGTTTTACTTCTACTCTTAAATCATCCTCGTAAATTTATTAGTTTCTTGGTTTAGGCGGGTAGGTAGCGGTTTGTAAGGTAAGAGACTACCACAAAGGAAACCAGGGTTCGATTCCTGGAGAGGAATGAACAATGGTACTGGGGCAATTACCAAATCAATGGCAAGCAATTATCATCACACAGTGACCCTTAACGCCACTTACTGCCTTCTGAGTGTGGTTTGACTGCAGCTCACCGCTCCCCCAGGGGATGGGTCAAATGCAGAGAAGAATTTCTCCATTGTGGGATAAATAAAGTATCAATTATTAATTATTATTATTATTATTACTTCTTTAACCCCTTCTTTTGTACCCTTATCACCCATCTGTAATATCCTCCTCTCCTTTTATTTTCTTTTTTCTGTCCAGTCAAACAAAAAATGTATCCAAACATATTTAATATTAATAAAGTTTAGCATCAAATACAAAAGGGGTTTAAACACTTCATGTGTCTGAAGATTCATAAACCCCTATTGTAACAGTAACATCTGTCCAACACAAGAGGCCTTCAGCTCTAATCTGTTTGCTCAGCTGCTGGATAGGACAATTCAAAAAAAGTCTTCAACCTTTATTTAACCAGATATTGTCAGGTATGGGAGGGTTGATGAAGGACCCAAAATGCAGAGACAAGGAGGCAGGTGGTTCCAAGTTAAGAAAAAAAAAAGGTTTTAATCCTCAAACAAAAAGCGCTGCTGAACAGGGTGAACAAACAAAACCAACCAGGGTAACCCTAGTCATGATAGATAAAGACCCATCCAGATGAGGATGTCTTTTTTAAGGGTGAGCTGGCTAAAATCAGCATCATATCATAAAAACAAAACACTTACACGATATTACAAAAACACATTCACTAACAGAAAAAGAAAATGATCTCAGTCACTTGAATGAAGAACATAATGACCTTTGTAGAAGAGAATTTAAACAAGTTTGTGGATCCGATTCATGTGAGAAATTCTCAAAGAAGGGCACTCTGCTCTTGATTACAGTTGCAGCCTGTTCAGTTATACAGTTGCAACAGCAGACTGTTCCAAATCTCAGAACATGATGATACAAGAGGTTTAAAGACTGAAGGTTTTTTGTAGAGGCATTCATATACAAAACATTACCCTACTCCAACACAGGTTGGAAGGTTGAAGATACCAGGAATATGCAAACACTTAGGGAAAATCAAGATCTGTTTATGTAATAGAATCCGAGCTTCACCCTCAGCATACAGATCAAATGTGCAACATGTGCCTGAAAACCCAACATCTAATCTAACAGAAACCCAAGGTACTTATAGCTATCGTACTTAAGACTATTTCTACTGATGTACCAGCGCAGTTTGTAGTGGTAATGTGTTAAACTTAGGTACAGTAATTTCAGTTGAGTTGTTTTCAGGTGACACACTTTACAGCAAACTTTTTCTAGAGAGTTTTAAAGCTCAGCTGTTCCTCCACTACTGTACCTTAGCAACTGCCTACCTGACCTTTTATTATGGTTTTAATTCTTTTTTAATTGTTTTAATGCCTTTTTTTATTATTTGATTGTCATATATTGGTTTAAAATTGTGTACAGCACTTTGGGCCTTCTTGGATGGTACTGGAAGGTGCTCTAGAATTGAAATAATAAATGAATGATTTTATAAAGTAAAACAATACTTTTCCTAACCTGTGGCTCGTTCCTAACCAACCAGTCCATCACAAGCAGCCTGCCTTCTACTTCATCTAAACTCCAACAGACTTGCTTTGCAGAATTACCACTGATGAGCTTGAATAGGAAAAAGTGAAGAAGGACAAATAATCCTCTGCAACCTCTGGACATAAGAAACTAAAATTCAAACCTCATTCTTTAGTAAGCAGCTTTCGACGACTAATGCCCACACCACCACACTATAACGCAACGCAATGACAAAATGTCACCTTCAAACCTGGACCTCATAGACAAATCTTTTCACCACTAAACATATATTTAACATGTAAAATGTATTAACAAGACAAACCAGTTCACTTGGTAAGGACGATATTCACTGGCACAACACAGCTGTTCCCTCACTACATTGTGGTTTATCTTTTTATGGCCTCACTGTTTTGTGGATTTTTTTCAGTACACATTTCAATGCTTATTTATGTATTTATTTTTTTAACAGCACATTGTGTTCTGCATCCTGCATAGCTATTATAAGAACTATCAAAACTTCAAAGCTGCTAAAAAGACAGAGCAAATAAATGTTATAATTCTTTGAATTGTTTTCTGAAAAAAAGGCGAGGGAGCCAGAAATTGCATGATAAAGAAAAAAAAACAATTTATGAGTTGAACAATTTATGAGAATAAGTCCTACTTTTGGGAGAAAAGTGCAATGCTTCTGAACATATCCACCAACAAATAAATCGCCATTCACACATCAAATTTGCAACTGTTGCCCTTTTTGACATGACAATTTTGATGCTCGATGCCTGTCTAAAAATGTGATCATAAATCCGACACTGCAGTTGCATCTGGAAGACGCTACTGTCAAGTTTTTAGCCTCATCGCTAAATAAAAGTTTTGTCTGTACAGTGCGGCAAAAAAGTATTTAGTCAGCCACCAATTGTGCTAGAGGCCTTTAATTTTCCTCATAGGTTCCTCAACAGTGAGAGACAAAATTCTGCCATGTGTTCATGTTTTACCACAGTAAGTTTAGTTTTGGTTTCGTTATCCTGCTCTGCAGTGCTTTTTGTTAATTAATAAACCCCTTGCCCGGAACCGTGTGCTCCTGTCTCTGCATTTTGGGTCCTTCACGCTCACCAGCCCCCCCCAACCTGACAGAAAATAATTATTTGGTCACCTACAAACAAGCAAAATTTCTGGATCTCACAGATCTGTAACTTCTTCTGTAAAAGGATCCTCTGTCCTCCACTCATTACCTGTATTAATGGCACCTGTTTAAACTGGTTACTTATATAAAAGACACCTGTCCACACCCTCAAACAATCACACTCCAAACTCCACTATGGCCAAGACCAAAGAGCTGTCTAAGGACACCAGAAACAAAAGTGTTGACCTGCACCAGGCTTGGAAGACCGAATCTTCAATAGGTGAGCAGCTTTATGTGAAGAAATCAACCGTGGGAGCAATTATTAAGAAATGGAAGACATACAAGACCACTGATGATCTCTCTCAATCTGGGGCTCCCCACAAGATCTCACCCCAGGGTCAAAATGATCACAAGAACGGTGAGCAAAAATCCCAGAACCACACAGTGGGACCTAGTGAATGCCTGCAGAGAGCTGGGACCAAAGTAACAAAGGCTACCATTAATAACACAATATGCCACCAGGGACTCAAATTCTGCAGTGCCAGATGTGCCCCCCTGCTGTTCACTCCCATCCATAGAGTTTGCTAGAGAGCATTTGGATGATCAAAAAGAGGATTAGGAGAATGTCCTATGGTTAATGATCCCAAACACACTGCCCGGGTAACGAAGGAGTTACTTTAGGAGAAGCATTTCAAGCTCCTGGAGTGGTCTAGCCAGTCTCCAAATGCCAACCCCATAGAAAATCTTTGGAGGGAATTGAAAGTCCATCCAGCAACAGCCCCAAAAAAATCACTGCTCTAGAGGAGATCAGCATGGATTAATGGGCCAAAATACCAGTAACAGTTTGTAAAAACCTTGTGAAGGCTAAATACTTTTTTGCTCCACTGTGTTTCTAATTTACAATGCATAGAAGACACGGATGATGTTGAAAAATGAAGTTTATTTATTGAAAAGCTCCACAAAAGCATTGGTAATCACTTCTCCATCTCTGAGTTTCAGCAGTACTTCCATGGGACTGTAACCCAGTTAGATGACTTAATCCAAGGAAGAAAAATAAAAACAAGAACAATAATGACTCAATGCAAATAAGAAAAATATAATTAAGTTCAGGAGGGAAACAATCAGATTCTCGTCCATGTTTGTTTTGGAAGACGCTTCTTCTGCGTTGCTCTCAGTAAGAAATACTAATACATACACCTACAGCGCCCTCTAGCTTTTGTTAGTGGGAAAATAATGAATATTAGAGCCTTATAATAGATCCAAATAAGTTGCTCCTGTCTATAAGTCACACCCCTAGCCGGACTATAAAAAAAAAATCATCATTTATATGTAGGCAAATAAAGTACTTTGATGTGTTGTCATTTATAACTTTTGGATTAATTGCATACCCCCCCCCCCCCCACACACACACACACACACAGACACAAACATGAGATCAAATTATTTTTGAGTAACTTTGCATATTTCTTCCTCAGGCCTAAAAACCTGTCACAAAGCACAAACATGAACTGTTTACATGTTTTCATGCTTCTGTTTATGTCTGGGTTCTGTTGCAAAGCATCAAGCTGGACTGCAGGAGTTTGACTGAAGAGGCCTTTTGTTTCGACTGCCTCAGTTTAATCAGAACCAGATGCTCTTGATCGTAAGCAATGTGAAAGCAGTCTTGTTTACCACAACTTAAGTTTATCGAACACAACTTTAATAGACTTCTTATTTGCTTACCAAATGCATTACTGAGTATGTCCCTTGAGAAAGCAGGAAACACTTCAAAGTCTGTATGTGCATCCTCAACAGCTTAGGCCCGATAGACTTCATCAGTGCAGTCAAGAAATATATGTAACACCCATCCCAAGTAGCTAGTTATTAACTGTTGTTAATATTGTTAAAGTAGCACCAGTGAGGTCCTGGCTATATACTACTAAATGTAAACAGGAGAGAAAAATAAACTTCTGTATTTATTGAAGAGGGTTATTGAATTCAAGATTTTAGAATTTCAGTGGTTTCTGCCAATGATAATTGACAATAATAAATGACGGTGCCTCCACTTAGCAGGAAAACTGTCATGGCCTGTCAGCTACTCCCTCCTCCCCCCTCCTTCCTGTGTTGGATGCGACCAGCTGGATCCACTTACCTCATCTACTCCTGCCTTCATAAACTCCTCCTGGATCATCAGCCGGTGCCAGTTCGTTGTTCCTCCTATGGTGCATAGTCTGGTCAGCTCATGTTTATGTCTCACGTCTCATTGCCACATGCTCATGGTGTTTTCTCGCTCCGCCTCAGGACTTAAAACCTATTGGATCCTCACCTGGTCGCTTTCCTCCTACGCTGCTGTCACGCCGCCTCAAGAAACCTCCAGCCAGCCGCCTCTGCTCGTTTGGGTTCAAGCCTCGCCTCCGCCGCAGAACCACCTCAAGGAATTTCCACCTCAAGATTCCTCCAGCCTGCACCCGCCCTCTACCTAGGAAAAAGCCTGTCAAGTTTCGGCCTGATTAAATTCTCTTCAAACTTACCGTTGAGTCCGAGCCTCCTTCCGGGTTTCAGCATCTGGGTCATTCCGAACTCACGTCTGGATCATGACAGAACGAACTGGCCAAACGCCTGACCCAGCTGACCCGGAAGGGCTTCGTCATGCCGTTGCCTTCCAAGGTAACCTGTTATATCGCCAAGCCGATGCTCTTACGCAAATGTCTTCTGCCCAGCAGGAATTATTCCGCCGTCTCGACGGCATAACGCAATCTCTAATGGAACTGACCGGCCAAGCTACTAATCCCGCCACCGGAGCTTCCTCCGCTGCTTCCGGCAACAATGACACTTCCGTTTCCCCTTTCACCCCGGAAAACGTCCGTCTACAGCCGGAACCTTTTTTCGGGGATGTTTCTGCCTGTGGAGGGTTCCTATTACAATGTGACCTGATTTTCCAGCAAGCCCCCAGGTATTATCAAACCGACCATGCTCGCATCTCACTAATAGTAAACTCTCTCCACAGTAAGGCGTTACAATGGGCTCAAGCTTTCCTGGCCTCCCATCCCATCACGCATCTCCCTTTCGAACGCTTCCTGGGAGAATTCCGCCTCGTCTTCGACCAACCTCGAAAGCAGGAAGAAGCCACCCGGCGGTTGCTAAGTCTCAAACAAGGTAACCGTCCGGTAAGCGAACACCTAATAGACTTTTGGATTCTTGCTGTCGAGGCTGGATGGCCGGATTCCGCGCTCAAAGGAATTTTTTACCAGTCTTTGAATGAGCGCATTAAGGATCATCTTTGCACCCAGCCAGAAGCAGACACCTTCGAGGAACTCGTCACGGCCGCCCTGCGGTCGGACATCCGCCTTCGTGAACGCCAAACTGAGCAAAAAAGTAAGCCTCCACCATCCTTTGTCAATCCCGTTCGCCAATTGCCTCTGGCGGCTTCTGCAACCCCAGCTTTGCTTCCCGTTAAACCAGAGGAACCCATGCAAATTGGTCACTCCAAGCTCTCTCTAGAGGAGAGAAAGAAGCGTCGTGATGAGGGTTTATGTTTTTACTGCGGGCAGGCGGGTCATCAGGTTTCACAATGCGTGGTTCGTTTAAACCCCAGAACCCCCCGTTAAGTGACAGGCCACGGGGGGAGAATTCTGAAACTTCTCAAGTTCCCAAGTTTCTGTTTGTTCCTGTCAAAGTCTGTAATCAGAACAAATTTTTGGATTCTCAAGCTCTTATTGACTCTGGGGCCGAACATAGTTTAATAGATCAAAGTCTCATTCATGAACTTTCTCTTCCCTTTGAAGTCCTCGACTACACTGCTACCTCTTTCCCGCATCACCAAACGCACCGGTCCGGTTCTCGTCATTACCTCCGGTAACCACCGGGAGTACCATCACTTCTTCATCACTCAATGTCCCCAGACGCCTTTAATTTTCGGGTTTTCATGGCTCCAAAAGCACAATCCCTGCTTGGATTGGGGGTCGTCCCGCATTTCCAACTGGAGCACTTTCTGTATGGCTAATTGTCTGCAGTCGGCGATTCCCCACACCAAATTACCTGACTCTGGTTCGGATAAAGACATTGACACTAATATACCCTCCTGCTATCATGACCTGCGTTCCGTTTTCAGTAAATCCAGGGCTAGTGCTTTACCCCCTCATCGACCATACGACTGCGCCATAGAATTGCTAAATGGTGCTCCTCTTCCTAAGAGTAAACTGTACAATCTTTCCGGTCCTGAAAGAAATTCCATGGAGGCCTATATTCAGGAGGCTCTCTCCCTGGGTCATATACGTCCTTCCTCTTCTCCAGTCGCTGCCGGGTTTTTCTTTGTGGAGAAGAAGGATAAGACGTTGCGTCCATGCATTGATTTTCGTGAGTTGAATCAGATAACGGTCAAGGATAAATACTCCCTTCCTTTATTAGATTCCGTTTTCAACTCGGTCCAACACGCCAAAATCTTTTCCAAGCTAGATCTCAGAAACGCTTACCACCTTGTACGCATGCGCGAAGGTGACGAGTGGAAAACGGCATTCAACACCCCGTTAGGCCATTTCGAATATTTAGTGATGCCTTTTGGGCTTACCAACGCCCCCGCAGTGTTCCAACGTTTGGTGAACGAGGTTCTCCGTGACTTTCTGAATCGCTTCGTCTTTGTGTATCTGGATGACATTTTGGATTTTTCCTCCAATGAAACGCAACACGAACATCATGTTCGCCTCGTCCTTGAACGACTTCTCGCCAATCAGTTGTTTGTCAAGGCTGAAAAGTGTGCGTTCCATGTGCCCTCCGTCCCTTTCTTAGGTTATATAATCGAGGCTGGCAATATCCGCCCTGACCCCGCTAAGATCGAGGCGGTCGTACAGTGGGAAATCCCACAATCTCGCAAGAAGCTCCAACAATTCCTGGGGTTTTCCAACTTCTATCGTCGTTTCATACGTAATTACAGCAGTATTGCCGCCCCTCTCACGCAACTCACTTCCACCCATCGCCCCTTCATTTGGAACTCTGCTGCCGATGCCGCCTTCAAGCGCCTAAAGACTCTGTTTGTCTCAGCCCCTATCCTCATCCAACCCGACGTGGCCAAGCAATTCGTGGTGGAGGTCGACGCTTCAGACTCGGGGGTGGGCGCGGTTTTGTCCCAACGCGAGGACGGGACGGGTAAACTGAAGCCCTGTGCCTTTTTCTCTCGCAAACTAAGCCCCGCCGAGAGGAACTATGATGTCGGCAATCGCGAGTTGCTCGCCATCAAGCTCGCATTGGAAGAATGGCGTCACTGGCTGGAGGGGGCGGAACAGCAATTTATTGTTTGGACTGATCACAAGAACTTAGCTTACTTACGCAGCGCGAAACGGCTCAACTCCCGCCAAGCCAGGTGGTGTCTATTTTTCGATAGGTTCAACTTCGCCATCACTTATCGCCCAGGCAGCAGGAATGTCAAACCTGACGCCCTCTCACGCAAGTACTCCAGTTCTGACGAGAACTCCGTCTCAACCATTCTGCCCTCGACCTGTTTCATTGGCAACCTCACATGGGAAATAGAGAACAAGGTCCAGCAGGCCCAGAGCGAAATCCCGGCCGACGCCACTTACCCCCCTGGTACCCTCTATGTCCCTGACTCGCTCCGGTCCGAGGTTCTCACCTGGGGACATACCTCTCGTCTGGCCTGCCACGGAGGCGTTTATCGGACTATTCGCCTCCTGAAACGTCGGTTCTTTTGGCCGACCTTAGAACGTGACGTCAGGGAATACATTGCCGCCTGCAGTACTTGTGCTCGTTCTAAGACTTCCAACCGGCCTCCCTCTGGTCACCTGTTGCCGTTGCCCATCCCTGGCCGTCCCTGGTCCCATATTGCCGTGGACTTCATCACGGGACTCCCTCCTTCTCATGGGCATACGGTCATTCTGACGGTCATAGACCGTTTCTCCAAGTCAGCTCAGTTTATTCCCCTTCCACAATTGCCCACGGCCACTGAGACCGCCGACGCTCTGGTCAACCACGTCTTTCGTCATCATGGCATTCCGAGTGACATTGTGTCTGATCGTGGCCCTCAGTTTACGTCCCAGGTTTGGAAAGCCTTCTGCTCCGCCCTGGGGGCCTCGGTCAGTTTAACTTCTGGGTACCATCCGCAGGCTAACGGCCAGGCTGAGCGGGCGAACCAGGAGCTGGAGGCCGCCCTCAGATGTCTAGCTGCCCAGAACCAGGAGGATTGGTCCAAGCACCTTGTTTGGGCGGAATATGCCCACAATACCCACAACTCTACTGCCACGGGACTGTCACCTTTTGAAGCTGCTCTTGGCTACTCACCCCCCTTGTTTCCTTCCCAGGAATTGGATCTGGCGGTTCCCTCTGTTCAGCTCCATCTGCAGCGCTGTCAGGAGATCTGGCTGCAGACCAAAGCCGCTCTCGTCCGCACCGCGGAGAATAACCGCCAGATAGCCAACCGTCACAGGGGGGTGAGTCCCGCTTACCAACCGGGTCAAAAGGTGTGGCTGTCCGCCCGTAATGTCCCTCTCCAGGCGTCCTCTCGCAAGCTGTCTCCCAGGTTTATCGGGCCTTACGTTATAGACAGGGTCATCAATCCGACCTGTGTCCGACTTCGTCTGCCGGCGGCTCTACAAATACACCCCACGTTCCATGTGTCGCAGATCAAGCCTGTGGCTGAGAGCCCTTTGTGCCCGCCGGCCTCTTCCCCGCCACCCGCCCGTACCATCGATGGGGCTCCCGCCTTCACTGTCTCCCGGATCTTGGACGTTCGGCATCGGGGTCGTGGGGTCCAGTTCTTGGTGGATTGGGAGGGGTATGGTCCGGAGGAACGCTCATGGATCTCGCGTTCGCTCATCCTGGACCATACCCTCATTGACGATTTTTATGCTGCTCATCCTGATCGTCGCTTTGGACCGCCTGGTGGCGGTCGTTGATGGGGGGGTACTGTCATGGCCTGTCAGCTACTCCCTCCTCCCCCCTCCTTCCTGTGTTGGATGCGACCAGCTGGATCCACTTACCTCATCTACTCCTGCCTTCATAAACTCCTCCTGGATCATCAGCCGGTGCCAGTTCGTTGTTCCTCCTATGGTGCATAGTCTGGTCAGCTCATGTTTATGTCTCACGTCTCATTGCCTCATGCTCATGGTGTTTTCTCGCTCTGCCTCAGGACTTAAAACCTATTGGATCCTCACCTGGTCGCTTTCCTCCTACGCTGCTGTCACGCCGCCTCAAGAAACCTCCAGCCAGCCGCCTCTGCTCGTTTGGGTTCAAGCCTCGCCTCCGCCGCAGAACCACCTCAAGGAATTTCCACCTCAAGATTCCTCCAGCCTGCACCCGCCCTCTACCTAGGAAAAAGCCTGTCAAGTTTCGGCCTAATTAAATTCTCTTCAAACTTACCGTTGAGTCCGAGCCTCCTTCCGGGTTTCAGCATCTGGGTCATTCCGAACTCACGTCTGGATCATGACAAAAACTCAACTAAGAACAGGGAAATTAGCTAAATAACTCTTATTTAAGCCTTAATTACCTTCCAATATAAAAGCATAAAAACAACCCACCCCATGCAATCTGAAAAAAAAGCCCAATGAAACTTTAGTAAAGAACATAATATTCACAGTATAACTTTTTTATTTGATGGATACATTTAATTTCAAACCTCCCCCTTTTTTGAGGGGGCATTTTTTTCAGTTTTATTTCTTTTTTTAAAACATTTTTTTTTTTTTTTTTTTTATTATATTGACTTCCAGTTCGGTTCTATTTTTGTTTTTTGTTTTTTGTTGCAGGCCTGAACGCTGTTTGAGATTGTAGTGGGCTTTAAACCATAAACCAAAGCAGGTTATGTGAGTTACCTCGTTTCAGGTAGGGAAGCAGATAACCTTAGCTTTAAGTTCCAAAAACAGAGGTTTGTTTCAGGATATATTTAGTTACCACAGAAAGGTATGCTTTGACCATAACCTGGTCCGGAACAGGTTTAGGTGAGGAATAGTTGGTTTCAGAGAGGTGACAGAGCATGGCGTGCACATTTGAAGATTATTGGGTGGATGAAGAAGCTTAGATAATACAGTCTTTCCCGCTATGAGAGGGTGATAAGACCACGTATCAATGTATTTTCATATCTAAATGAAAAATTATCGTTTTTTTTAAAAGACTCTTTAATTTACTTGAGGAATCTTTTGAAGCCATTTATATAGAACGTGACACATCGTTGAGTAACGCTGAGCACGGAGCACATTTCATGCATTGCCCTTTGTTTTATTGCGATGAGGGGTTTGTTGTACAGTGTAGGTGATGCTGAACATGTGGAAAAGGCAACTGTTCAGTTCAGACAATATGTCTTGCACTCCAACTTTTGGCCAGGGAACTTTTATACAATTCCCTGGCCATAAACCACTCAAGGTCATTAAAGAGGAATTCCACAGAGTAGCAGATTTGTCCTATTATTTTATTTGACACAGTTTCAAATACATAGCACAGCTTTATCAATATATCCATACTGTTTACAGTCACAATCATTTTAATGTTTCTAATTATATATCTTCCAATTTCAGAGTTCCCCATTGTGATTGGGTGCATTGATGGAACAAATATTCTTCTTCAGTCAATGAATTGTGAAATGTTAATAAGGAGGTCAATAATAATAATAATAATAATAATAATTGGTACTTTATTGATCCCTCAATGGGGAAATTCTTCTCCGCATTTGACCCATCCCCTGGGGGAGCGGTGACCTGCAGCCTAACTGCGCTCGGGAGGCAGTAGCGCTAAGGGCCTTGCCTAAGGACCCTCACTGGGTGATTGCTCAGTTGACATGGTAATTGCCTCAGTACTCAGTACCATTGTTGATTCCCCTCCGGGAATCGAACCCTGGATCCCTGCGTGGTAGCCACTCACCTTACCAACTGAGCCAATGATAGCATCAATGTACAGGTAGGTATCTAGGTAATATGAAGATGATATAACATATAACACCCACCTCATCACAAACATTGAAGCCAAATGCCCAGGATCTGTTAATGATGCCAGAATTTTTAGGGAGTCATCATTGTGCCCCAAATGTCACCAGGATAAAATTTGCCTTACTTTCTTTTCTTATACAATGTCATGCATTTAATTTTATGTAAATTATACACTTTAACTGCCTTATAGGACATTTCAATGGTTACTTGCTGGGGGAAAGGGATATCCTTGTCTGCCATGTCTGATGACACCCTACCCTCAACCTCAGCCTGTGATGGGAAGGCCAGGGGGAGAAAACCCAGGAAGCAGGAAGAAACGACACAGGTCCAGAATTCAAGTTGAAGGCTGTAACCCTTGTGCTATTCTAGGCACTTTAACATTGGGAGTTGGTGTCACGATCAGAACACGAGATGGACCCAGATGCTGAAACCCGGAAGGAGGAGGCAGGTACGTGGTTTGGTAAGTAAAGAGATTTATTTTGCGGATCCAGGCGGACTTGAGGGTTAGCTAGGCTGGAGGTTTTGTGGCGAACCAGAGTTGCGTGGCCGGAGATCTTGATGAGTGGCGTGGCTGGAGATCTTGAGGAGCGCCGAGGCTGAGGATACTTTCAAGAAGGGAAGGCGTCAGCGTAAGCAGGAGGACAGCTGCTGCTTGAGGTGGTGTCAGACTCAGGTGACTCTCGTGGCATGAGAAACCTGAGGCACAAAACAAGGCAAAGTTAGCGAGAGGTGCGAGACAAGGGGGCCAGATGTAGAGCTCAGAGAGGGACTACGCACCATCAGGGTTAACGAACTGGCGAAGAATGCTGGAGCTGGGTCTCTTTAAGAAGCACAGGTGGTTGATGAGGTGAGTAGTCACAGCTGGTGAGTCAGGAGCAGAGCAGAGCTGGGAGGGGGAGGAGACCGGACAGAGGCACCATGACAGTTGGGTCATCTAGACCCCACTGAACCTTTTTTCTTCAATGATTTGTGATCTTCACTGGTGTCCATGGATTGCATGAAATCATGTCCACCTTTATCCATCTTTGTCATGGTAGGAGAACATGTCAATGTAAGGGTGGGGTCATACGATAGCACAAGGGTTAATGCCAAGAGCAAAACCAAAACTCGAACTTGTGTATAGACATGACGATGCTCTGACACAGAACATAGAATAGACACAGATTAAATACAGACAGCATACCAACATCATGAAGGACACCTGTGACTCTCGCTCTGGAGGGCCTCTAGGAGAGGCTGCAGCAGAGACCAAGTTAGGCCTTTCCATGACACAGCCTGGACCACAGGCACAATTCAACTTGGCCCACAGCAGAACACAGGTCAAGGTGGACATGACTATAGGCATCCAGAAGGAAAGATTTCAGAGCCTACGTGGGCTCAGGGTCAGGCCAGAGAGTGCATGTGACATTACAGTTGCATGTGTTGTTCTTCCCATCATTGCCACAATGAGAGGTGAGAGGCCCCCGTTGATTGCTGATGAAGACGGCTAAGTGGATGCCCCATTAAACCCAGCTGACCAAAGAGATGGCAGGGTGTTATGGGATATGATATTCCAAAATTATGTCAAATAAAATCAGTTTATCAAAAGTCAAAGGCTGATTGTTCTTTCTTTTTTTAATAAAAAAAGTGAATTTATTACTTTAGACTCCATTCAACAAATAAAAAATTAAATGTTCACTTAAGGTGAGAAACAGTATGTTTCGAGGCTTGTCTTTTCGTCATTAAATTGTATAAGCTCTATCTTAAGGTCATATTTTCTAATTTGCCTTAGAAGATGGACTTTATAAAGCTTTCTGGCAGGCAACCACAACGACAAAGTAATTCCACATAATTGGAATTTGAAGTTTGCAATACAGACCAAATATTAACACGAGAAATTGTGGCTGTAAAAAATGTTCTTACACTGCCAAGATTCATGGTGAAGGAACACTGACCCTTATCTGCTGCAACATCCCTAGCAATATTCTTTAAAATTGCAATGATGACTGAATGGACTGGGGGAAAGTCACATTCTCAGAAGAAGCCTCTTTCCAGTTGTTTGGGGCATCTAGAAAAAGGCTTGTCTGGAGAAGAAAAGGAGAGTGCTACCATCAGATCTGTGTCGTGCCAACATTAACGCATCCTGAGATCATTTATGTGAGGGGTTGTTTTTTATCCAAGGGAGTGGGTTCACTCACAATTTTGCACAAAAACACAGCCATGAATAAAGAATGGTACCAAACAAACACTCTCCAACAGCAACCTCTTCCAACAATCCAACAACAGTTTGGTGACGAACATTGCATTTTCCAGCATGATGGAGCATCGTGCCATACGGCAAAAGTGAGAACTAAGTGGCTCGGGGACCAAAACATTAAAATTTTGGGAAATTCCTCAGATCTTAATCCCATTGAGAAATTGTGGTCAACTCTTAAGAGGTGGGTGGACAAACAAAAACCCACTCCAAGAAGTGATTATGAAAGAACGAGTTGCTATCAGCCAGGATTTGGCCCAGAGGTTGATTGAGAGCATGCCTAGTTGAACTGCAGAGGTCCTGAAAAAGAAGGGCCAACACTGCAAATACTCACTCTTTGCATAAATGTCATGTAATTGTCGACAAAAGCCTTTGAAAAAGTACGAAGTGCTTGTAAATATATTTCAGTACATCACAGAAATAACTGAAATAAAGTGTCATGGTTTGGGTTTTTTGCCTCCTTATTGTTTCTGTCATGGTTTTGAGTTTTACTTCCCTGGTCCCATTCTCCCCTGATTGTTTTCACCTGTGTCTTGTCAGTCCTGTTTGTATTTAAGTCTTGTCTCTGCCTTCCTCTTGTGCTGGTCCATACCGTCATTCCCCTGACCGTCTTCTGCCCTGTTTGCCTGTTTTACCTGGTTAGCCCACAGTCAGTTTTTTTTGTTTCCCTGCTCAGCAGCGTTTTCTGTTTTGATAATAAACCCCTTGCTCAGGAACCGTGTCACTGCATTTTGGGTCCTTCATGGTCATCAAGCCTCGTACATAACATAAAGATGTAGAAGCAGTTAAGCAGCAAACTTTGTGAAAACTAATATTTGTGTCATTCTCAAAACTTCTGGCCACGACTATATATATGTGTATATATATATATATATATATATATATATATATATATATATATATATATATATATATATATATATATATATATGAAGCTGTGGAAAACCACCTTTGAAGCCAATGGGAAGCCACTTGCACAAGTGTCCATCAAACGTGGGATATACCAAGGTGATGCTCTGTCCCCACTGCTGTTCTGCATAGGTCTGAACCCCCTCAGCCAAATAATCAACAAGACTGGCTATGGATACCGACTCACAAATGGGGCCAACATCAGTCACCTACTCTACATGGATGACATCAAGCTATATGCTAAGAGCGAACGCAACATTGACTCCCTGATCCACACCACCAGGATCTACAGTACTGACATTGGGATGTCATTCGGGCTCAAGAAATGCAGCCGGATGGTGACAAAGAGAGGCAAGGTAGTCCACACAGGAGGGATCTCACTCCCAGAAGGAACAATAGCAGACATTGAGGACAGTTACAAGTACCTCGGAATTCCACAAGCAAATGGCAACCTGGAGCAGGCAACAAGGAAAGCTGCAACAGCTAAATACCTCCAACGAGTAAGGCAAGTCCTGAGAAGCCAGCTCAATGGCAAAAATAAGACCCGGGCAATAAACAGCTATGCACTACCAGTTATCAGACCCTGCAGAAATAATAAGATGGCCAAAGGAAGAGGTACAGACCACGGATGTTAAGACACGAAAGCTCCTCACCATGCATGGAGGGTTCCATCCCAAATCCAGCACCCTGAGACTGTATACTAGCCGCAAGTAAGGAGGCCGAGGACTAGTGAGCGTAGAAGCCACTATCCAGGATGAAACATCCAAGATGCATGAGTACATCAAGCTCAAGGCCCCAACTGACAGTGTGCTCAGTGAATGTCTCAGGCAATGGAGAGCAGAGGATACAGTGCTGGAGGACAGATCCTCATGGGAGGACAAACCCCTGCATGGGATGTACCACCGGACCATAACTGAAGTGGCTGATATCAAGAAGTCCTACCAATGGCTAGAAAGGGCTGGCCTACAGGACATCACTGAAGCGCTCACCCTGACAGCTCAGGAACAAGCCCTGAGCACCAGAGCAAAAGAGGCTCAGATCTACCACACCAGACAAGACCCAAGGCGTAGGCTGTGCAAAGAGAAACAATTAATCACACAGAAACAATCCAGCACATAACTGCAGGGTGTAAGATGCTGGCAGGTAAAGCATACATGGAGCACCACAATCAAGTGGCTGGAATAATATACAGGAACATGTGTGCAGAATATGAACTGGAAACCCCAAGGTCAAAATGGGAAACACCTCCAAAGGTGGTAGAGAAGGAGAGGGCAAAGATCCTGTGGGACTGATAGACTGATAGGATGGTAATGGCGAACGAAGCAGACATTGTAGTGGTGGATAAAGAACAGTGGAAAGCCGTTGTGGTGGATGTGGCAGTGCCAAGCAATGGGAACATCAGGAAGAAGGAACATGAGAAACTGGAGAAATACCAGGGACTCAGAGAAGAACTGGAGAAAGCCTGGAAAGTGAAGGTGACAGTGGTGCCTGTGGTAATTGGAGCACCCGGGGCAGTAACCCCCAAGCTGGAGGAGTGGCTACAACAGATACCTGGAAAGACCTCAGACCTCTCAGTCCAGAAAAGTGCAGTGCTAGGAACAGCTAAGATACTGCGCAGAACCCTCAAGCTCCCAGGACTCTGGTAGAGGACCCAAGCTTTATATATATCACCAAAAGCATATGGTGGGCTTATGCACTTCATATGCCGTCAATAAAACCTCAGACTCCTCTGTAGGGCTGGCAGGCAGGTTTCATGAGTCTGGAGTGCGGGCTGACCAAAGGTTATACCGGCCTCCCTATGGGGTTGGGGGCAGGTGGGGGCTCAGGACTTCTGGGCGGGGGCATGCCTCTTGTCTAGGCTCTAGCCTCGAGCAGTAGGGTGTGGGCTGGGGGCACCTTGGGGTGTGCTGGTCCCTGCGCACTCTCTGTTTCTCCTACTCCTTGCCAGGGGGCTGCCGGGTCTTGGCCTCCGTCTCCGTGGTGGGTGGAGGGTTGCTCCCGGGTCTTTGTCTGGCGGTGAGGCTCTTGGATGCCTGGAGGGGTCGAGATACTTTGCTGTCTGCCCCTGGCTCTGGGGTGTGGGGTGCCGGACCTCTTGCTTGCTGGAGCATTCAATGTGATCAAGGTACACATTCGTTCAAACTACCTGCTTATTCACTTTTGCACAAATATGGACATGGGTATTGTTTTTACACCCCTCTTCAAGAATTTTGGCAATGCGAATCTTGTGTGAACCTGTCTGTGTGCACAAGTCTTGCAAGATAAATCTTCCATCATGAATGTAAGAATAAACTTCCAACCTGTAAATAGTTGTGTGCAGGTATTTGTTTGATGTGTGAACTAAGTCGTGCAATTTACTTATGACACTCTCATGTTTTGTCTTTGTATTATTGACAGCGCCCCCCCTCGCCCCATCTCCCCCCATTCTAACCCCTTATCCCCCATCTCTAACATGCCACTCTATTTCTTTCTCTCTTCTTTCCTTCCGTCTGGTCCAACAATGAATGCATACAAATATCATTGTTATAAATACAGCTTAGCCTCAAATACAAAAGAGGTTTTTTCAAATTTACACCTGGTTTGTCTGAAGATCTATAAACCCCTATTGAAAGTCAAATCTGTCCAACACAAGAGGCCTTCAGCTCTGATCTGCTTGCTCAAATGTTGGACAGGACAAGTTATAAAAAACAAACAAAAAAAAAAAAAACGTAGACTCCGTCTCACTGAAGTATAAAGCTCTCTTTTTTGGTTTCCATGGTTTTGGTTCTATGGTGACTCCGGAAATCGTCCATCTATTAAAAATGCCTTTTTGAACTTGCTGTGCATGCACATTAACTCAGGGTTACCGAGACGAGGTTAATTAACCAAACTCATAACCGGTGTTTCGAACCGACATACCCAGAGCAAGCAAGTTTAGGGTTACTTAACTGAGAGTTCTTGGTTAATGTCTAGGTAAGTTAACCTCGCCTCACCTTTCAGGTCAGGCTTGATGTTTGTTTTTTGTTTGTTTTTTTCCCACAAATTAAAGCCCCTCCTTTACCTCTGATTGGACATTGCAGTTTCCTCATCCAATGAAACTACAGAATCAAAGATTGTCATAACCAAGTTACACTGAAAAGGGAAAATCAGCTCAAACTTGTTAATGCAATGAATGTTTTCAAAATGGAAAAAACTGGGCAAGTGCTGAAAACATTTGCAATTTTTTTTTTTTTTTTAAGGAACCTATGCTTATTTGTATACGTTTTAGAACATTTTACTAACATTGCCTATTTATGAATTGCTTATTCGTTTTATCATTTAATTTATATTTTTTGTATGCTTAGTCTAAAACTAACTTTTAGACTGGGCTACAAAGTCTCCACATTTATGAAGCTACGGGAAGGTCCTGTTATCCATAAGTAAATACAAAGTTGTACACACATAAATGTTTATGGCTTTTTCTTTTCCACGTATTTCTCAAAACACAATTTGCAGTAAAGTTGATAATTGTTGCTCTGTTTCCCATTCTAGAATCAAACACATAAAAAAACTACTGGGAGACAGGCAACAGAATGTTGAATCAGACGATGTAGTCCAAAATTAATACAGACCAAACGCAAGATTTAGGACTTGATCCGGACCAAATAAAGCGGACTCTGTCCAGCCCAAATAACTTTTCCAGACTGAATACACATTTAATCATAACAATCGATCAGATATTCTGTTGTCCCCAAAACTAAAGAAATCATTTTAATCTTATGAATGACATCTATCCATCCTAAGAATTACAAAGGTCACAATTCACTATTAATGATGATAAGTGGACATTTAGTAAACCTGAAATTAAAACTACACGGCATTTGTTTTGTTTGTTTTTTTCCCATGTGCCCGAACACAAATATTTTGGACAAAAATAAACAATAAGCTAAACACATGATCCTGTCATTACCGACATTTACTTGATTTACTTGGTCTCATAATGAATAACAAAGTAGAAGAAATCCGTATCAACATTATTTTATTCCTTACCTAAGTTAACATACATAAATAGTAATGCATAGCCCCCCCCCCCCCTCCAATTGGTAATTTAGAACAAGCTAACCAGTTTTTATGGTGCCAAAAGTTATATATATATAAATATATATATATATATATATATATATATATATATAAAATTTTCTGTGTTTGTTGTGATTGACTTTAATTATTTACAAATATTTGTGCAAAATTTTATGTTAAGCCATGTTTGTTAAACTTCCAATTGTCACATTAAAAAACAAAGAGAAAAGGAAAGAGGACAAAGTTTTGTTGAAGAGGAAGCAAACAATTCATCATGCCGTGATTAGCTGAGGACTACCGGAAGTTCAGCCCTAAACAGGAAGTGAGTGTTAAACGGATGTAATAGTAATTCAGAACATAGTTTAAATGTTTTATATGATGCAAAATCAATTTGTCCTCACATTATGATGTCTCAAGGTGGGGAACAGCCCCCCCAGGAGGCGTCTGAGCTGCCAGCACTGCCCCCAGGCTAACACACACCCACTTTCTCTGCAGAGCTAGCAGTGATCCGCTACACGCTTTCTTATTATATGCACAGTATGCACATCTATCACATCGATACACTGCTGAGGTCAACTATAGGTTTACATCATGCAATGGGCGAAGTCATACTTCTGGGTCAGAAAATGTGCTGTGAACATAACTAATATTTTATTAAAAATCTTTTTTGCGTGTGCCAAAGGTAATACATTATAATATATATGGATACAGTTTACTCTGAAAGGCTTAAGAATAACATGATATAGGCCCTTTAAAATGAATACATATTTTTCAGATCTCGAGTTTTATGTAGTAATATTTAACAACTGATTGAATCTTACAAAAATAATGACATTATCTTCTATGCTCTATTTCAACGTGGTGAACTTGTTTGTTCATGTTAAGATGATTCTGCCTCTTAGCCAATCACAGCATAACGAATTATCTGCCTTCTGTTTCAACTATTCTTTTCCTTACACATACATTTATACTTCTTTTTACTGTAAATTCTTCTTTGAACCTACATTAGATTTATATGAGAGTGAATGTGAAGAAGGGAAAAAAACTATACAGAACATGAGCATATGACAATTTAAGACTAAAATAGGTTGAATGTAACAATTTGAACATAGTATATAAATGTTGGAGTAAGAATGTAGATGTATGAGTAAGTAGATTTGTGTGTATGTTAGAGTGAGTACATGAATGCGAGTGGTTCAAAATGAAATGTGAATATGTACAGCCCCTCCTGGAAAACTGCTCAAACATTCATTCATGATCAAAAAATCGAATGTACACATTTAATCGTTATTTCTTCCTTTTAGGTTTTGGAACTTAAAGTTGTTTACAGTTGATCAGATATTCATTGATTATCATTATGTAAGGTCAAAATGTAATTCTGCTAGGTTGTTGCTCAACGTGTTAAGATAATAATAAGTCATTCTTGAGATGAAGTGTAATTTTGGCTCCTGAGAGGTTCTCAAATTCCTTTGATAGTTCTGTCTGCACAGGCTTTGGGGGTGGAGGGAGCAGTGATGGGAGTTTGGAGCTCAGTCAGTTCAACATTTTTATTACAGACTAGCTTAAGGTTCTTTCCCACATTTGAAGCAGGTCAGATTAGCACTTCATCACTGGCCATTATTTATACATCAGAGATTCTTTGCATGTTTTACAAGTTCTGGATAAGGCATAAAAATGACTCCATTAGTTAAGTGCTGGAAATGGGCATTTCTGTGTACACTTCACTTAAAGTTTCTAATAAACAAACAACTTTTTACACCAATCATATAACAGACAAGAGAGCCCAAATCCTTTTTTTTTCTAGTTGTTTCTATAACCTCCTACTTTTCTGGCACATGTTGATTGCCACCGCTAGGATTAGTTCTGGCAATGAAGTGTCTCAAATCAGCACCCGTTTCTCTGCTCAGTCTTTGGTATGCTGTCTGGTAGAACATTAATGTGAGTTGCACAGCAGTGGGTCTAACAGAACGACTACCTTGCCCAGTGTTGATCTTCCAGTTTTAAGTCTGATAGATTAAACAAGCTTGCAGTACAGAACAGGTGCTCTTCTTCTGTCTGTGCTACCTGCACCCGCATGATTCCACCACCATATCTTCATACTGTTTATACACAACGTTGTTGGCAGAGTCAATGTACAGAATGCTGATGGGGCTGAGGCGTGTCGGGACGCAGCAGGTGGGAGGGGTGGACTTTGGGTCCATTGAATTAATCAAGGTCTGGATGATGGCGTGGTTGGTGGGTTCCAGGTGTGAGCGAATAGGGAAGTCGCAGGTACCGCTGCAGTGAAAGGCGTCATATTCCAGCGGAGCAATGATCCAGTCATCCCAGCCCATCTCTTTAAAGTTAACATGCAGATGCTTTCTGTGGCAGCGCTGCCTGGGCTTCCCTTGCTGATTTTTGGCGAAGGACTGCATGGGCAGTTCCAGAACTCTCTTTGTCCCCCTTGCCGCAGGGGCCCGCCTCATTCGTCGCTGGGTAAACAGGTACTCATAGACGGTTTTATTATCGTGGCCTGAACGGGCCTTTATTTCATTGTAAAAAAGATCACGCTTGTTGCTTCTGCCAAAAGCCAAAAGAAAGGCCTTTTCTTTGTTTGTTCTGCCAAGACGAGAAAATCCTAAGGTGCGAAGGTCCATGGGGCGACCTCTGCGGTGCTCCAGTGCTTCCAACTCAAAGCAGAGCTGCTGGGAGTGATGGTTCTGCTGCTTTTTTAAGTTCAGGAAGATCTTATTAATGTCAAATACTTCCCATTTGTTGCTCAGTGTGCTGAACCAGTCCTCCGTGCTCTTCACTTGGAGCAAAACACATTTCTGTTTTACTGAAGCACATGTGTAGAGCTTCAGGTAAGGGGACTGGCTTTTCCCTCCTCCTTCGCCAGCAGTAGAGCCCCTTGAGGCCATGCGGGGATCAGACATAGGCTTCCTCAGGATTCGTAGCTCAGCCCCAAGGAGTCCCTCTAGCTCCAAAGAGCTAATGTTGAAGTAATATTTCTGACGTCGCAGCAGGGGCCCATGGTCATCTGGAATAGAAAGAGGAACATGGACATGAGTAAATGCAGAGCAGCAACAAAAAACAAACTAAAGCAAAGGTCCGCTGATCAGCTGTCAGTGTGTGCTGATGGTTTGACACAAACCACCTCAACCTCATAATATATTTCTTTGATTATCATTTTTTGTGTTTTTGCATCATCAGCACTTGAAGATTTGCACTCTTAAAAACATCTTCCAGAATTAGAAACTTTTCTCATGACTAGGGACGGGCACAGTTAAGATATTATCAATACTACTCCTCATATGGATACTATTTATCAATCTGGTGTACAGTACATATCGATACTTTTCTGTGTAAAAACCAGGAGGGAGAAGACAAATAACAAACTATGTACATGAAAACCTTTTACTTTAGAACAACTTGAAACAGTATATTAATCTCTGAAACACTACAATAAAATTATCAATAAATCCTAACATGTCTTTGTAAGAATAACACACCTTTTAAGGTAACGACTTATATAAACAAAGCTCCAATTAAGAACCAAAATGCAGATTATTTCAAATAGTCTCCTCACTGCAAAGAACAATAACAGTGGAAATAAAAATGCATAATGTTTCATTTTAATTAATTTTACATTGTATGTCGGGTAATTTATTATTATTGAGGCACAATCTGAATGTTCACCCTGTTAATATTATGTGATCATTGTTTTATACAGTGCCTGTAGTCGTATTAATTTTCCCTTCTTTTTAAAGATGTTTTTCGCACTTATCTTTGATAAACAAAACTTTAGTCACATGAATGAAAGAATAACTGAATTTAAAACTGAATGAATGGATGAATAAATGAATGAATGAGTGAATAAATGAATTGATGAAGGAAAACATAAATTAGGAAGTGAGTGAGTGAATATGCATCCTTTTGTTGCTAAACACAGAACCTTTTCCAGACCCTTTTTTCCAAGATGGAATGTTTTTTTGGTGGCCACGAGTCAGTTTAGCTAATAGCCAAACAGAATGAGCTACTATTGTCCCTCTGACATGAAATAATAAGCAACAAAGACAGTAAACAAGAGCAAACATAACTATTTGCAAACCTGCAATGCACCCCAAAATAATCCATACTCTGTCAAATACTCACCTAAAGTTACTTTTTTCAACTAAGATGTTTCTTTGATGTAAATGACACACACGAGTCTGTCAGAAAGTAGTTAGCTAGTGTATAGGAGGCATAATTGTGGAAAAAAAGTCTCAGCAATTATTTGCAATTGAAACAAAAATGTCAAACCTTTCTGTTGGTGTGGACAATAGCTGACATTAGGATGTAAGCAGCAAAGAAATACCGGTTCTTATAGATTTTTAGATTGTTTTCTAAAATAACTTCTCATTTCTCCTGCCTCTTTTACTGTCATTATGTACACCTCCTGTCAAATGTTCTGGTACATTTTCCTGTTGAAATGAATAGACAGGTTTGTCCAGTTAGAAATGAACATTTATATCACTGCCATCCAGTGTTTCCCATATTGTTCACTATTTAGTTTATTTTTTTCCCTTGGAAATGAAACAAAAATCTGCTGCAGAAGCTAATATTTTGCAACCTTTTCTCGTATTTTCTAAAGATTTGCTAAGCTTTTTTCTTTCCAAAGTTTGATGCAATTTCAATGTTTTGTGTTTTTTTAATACATTGATGATGATTATCCACAATTGAACTAAACTTTCAAAAGGTCAAGTCTTACCCGGTTTAAAAACTCAGTTTCAATGATACAATAAAATTCAATTGTATTTATATAGCCCAATATTACAACAGTTGTCTCAATGGGCTTCATACTGATAACTGTATAATGAAAATAAAATCATAATGAACAGAATGAAGAGAAGACAGTTTCAGGCACAACACTGGATTGGTAAACTGAGTTTATGAGAGAAGCATCAGCAGGACCATCTCTCCCTGGTCTGCATCTTGGGAAAGGATAAAAACCTGACAGAAAGACACTTGCACAGGATGTTTCTTACAACTTTTTTTTTAAATCCAAGAAGTAAAGAGAAGACTCTTTGAAAGGGGATGTCAAACTAAAATTGCCCTTAACTGCCCCACATCCTTTCATCCATCATCTTCCGCTCCTCCGGGCTGGGTTGCAGGGGCAGCAGTCTAAGCAAAGATGTCCAGGCTTCCCTTGCCCCGGCCACTTCCTCCAGCTCCTCTGGGGGGACACTGAGGTGTTCCCAGGCCAGCTGAGACGTGTAGTCTCTCCAGCAATTCCATGGTCTTCCCCAAGGGCCTCTGCCCAGTAGGACATGCCCCGAACACCTCCTCAGAGAGGCATCCAGGAAGCATGTGGACCAGATGCCCGAGCCACCTCAACTGGCTTCTCTTGATGTGGAGGAGCCACCCTACGGAGAAAGCTCATTTCAGCCGCTTGTACTGGGGGCCTGGTTCTTTCAGGCATGACCCAGAGCTCCTGACCATATGTGAGCATTGGAACAAAGATTGACCGGTAAATTCGGTAATTTGCTTTCTGGCTCAGCTCTCTCTTCACCACAACCGACCTGTACAGAGACCACATAACAGCGAACACCACACCAATCCGCCTCCTGCACCTGGGGCAGGAGCACTCCACCTATCCAGAGAGGGCAGACTACCTTTCTCTGGTCAAGAACCATGACCTCAGACTAAGTGGTGCTGACCCCCATCCCAGCCAAATCCGCTTTGTCTCCAAAAGAACATGGAGCTGCCGTTTTCTACTAAAAAGATTAGTTCCTCAAAAGAATCTGTAAGCAGATTCAAACATTTTTACAACAAAAAGACAGGAACACTTGGATGTGTAAAGCTTTCTTACAGTTCTTTGTCAGTGGAGACACAGATCAAGCTCCACAATGAAATTAAATTAAATTAAATGACACAGAGAAGTCCATGTGGACACACAAGCATGTCTGTAGTTGTATTATTTTGGGGTGGCCTAAAAAGAATGCATCCTCTGGTCTTTCTGCACTAAACTGAAACTTGCTTTTAACAACAACAGAAAGGTGAATGCCTCCAGCAGTAAGGCCTAAGTTTTGTTTACACTCTCAAAAGATTTCCTGAAAGTCTGCAGACCTCACAGCTGAATCTTTCTCACGACACATGCATTAAGGAGTCCATTACAACCAGAGAGAGCACATCTGATTATAAACAGGACTGCTAATGTGGGCCTGCAGCTATCCACTGTCACAGGCAGCAAACCAGCATCTGCAGAAGAGGACACAAGCAACTGATAACACAAGGCAGCACTCACACACACACACACTCACACATCCATGTGCTGGCACTCTTCTGTTGACTGTCTGATTAAAGCTTAGAGGAATTTGATTTCGCAAACACTTACATACTTTTAAAAAGGCTGAGCATGGAAATGTTTTAAAGACGTTCAGCTCTCAGGTGTGGTCTTTGTCATCGTCTTTTTTTTAACTCAACCAGAAAGCTGAAACTCTTTTAGTCACACAGGAGGGTCACATGGAAAGTTCACATTACAGTGTTTGGTCACTGTGCCTTGGCTGCTGACCAATGACAAAGATCAAAAGTGAGCCTGGAAAATACCAACAATGGCACAATAAATCCTTCTGAGCTAAGATTTGTTCATCAGAAAACATATTTTGGAGATGAAGCGACTTTTAGCTACATGCTTGTGATTAGTATTCTTGAAGTTGTAGCTACACGAGTTATGAAGTTTTCAATGTGAACTTCAAAGGACTTCTGAAGATGAAGTCTGATTTATTTGTTGTTAAAGTCTTGCAGCTGTTCAGGTGGTTCACTACAACTATAATGATTCAGTATTTAATTTGAAACATGTCCTTTATGAAGCAACCAGACTGTGATCCTTCTTTTTTTTTTTTTTTACAGCTGTTTCATTTTGTCAGAAGAGTTGAGAAGAAAATAGGACCAGGCCCATTTCCTTCCCGTCGATGCGACCCCTCTTCCTGTTCTTAAAGAAGAGAGCATTCCTTCATTTATCTGGAAACCATGTTCCGATTTGAAGCCTCTTTATTACATGGTTCTGTGTGTTCCCTCTGTTGACAAATGATGTTGACACTGTTACAGATGTGTTATTCCATGAAGCCTCGACTAAGGGGACATGCTCGTTCGTTGCTCTCTGTCACTTTTTAAGGCAGCCTGAGTGTACACTAATGGGACAGGAATTACTCACAAAAGAAAACTGGCAAATGTGTGTTTGCAGGGCTGCACCTCATCATTCCCTTCACAATAAGACATGCTGATAATAACATCTTATTGTGAAGGGTATGAGGAGACATTATGATAATAATGATGAATGTTAGGCATGAGCTGTACAGCAGCTATATATGACCATTCAGCTCCCTGTCTGCATGAGTTGTTCAGTTACTTAGATGAAACAAAGCACTGAATGAAAATATAAAAGCCAGTCTTTTCATTTTGCTTTTTTTATTCTTCCTGGAGCTTCAGAAAAAAGAAACTTCTCTTCATCACTCCCTCTGAACCCTGCAGAACAGCAGACCTACTGACTTTTTAAATTAGCCATTATATTATTAAATATATTTCATTTTGCTTTAAAAACCTGTTCATTATTTTAAAACAGCATTTTAAAATATTCATTTTAATCATGTTCAATATTATTATAACTCTATGGCTTTTTTTTCCAAACTTGGATTTCAAAATCAATATTTTCCAAAGTAGCTTTGTTTTTGTTTCACATTGTTGTTTTTCAGAATGACTTATTTATTTCATGATGAGTTTTTTCAGCAGAATGAGTCTGTCTGTCAATCAGTGAAAGTTGGTGGGATCTAAACGCAAATTGGCTGATTCCTTGAAATCCACTTGTATTCCTAAATACCTGCTCTGTGGTGTGCCAGTTAGAGAGATTACATAATTCAGTGACATCCGCACGGCTCTGCTGACATTAGCGGATCAAATAGAGACAAATAATCTGTCTGCAGACGCTATTTTGAGTAGTTTGGATGGCTTTTATGAAATACTCAGCTTGATAGAAGAAGATGCAAGCATCGACGACTCGGTTTTTGCTAGTTTGAGAGCAATTGAGCACCGGGTTTGTGTGGACCACACCACAGAGGAAATTTCTTTAAGCGCCAGTCGTCCACGTCTTGAAGCTCCCATTGAAACGCTCAGGACTCTCGTTCTCTGTGCAGTGTTGCCAGATAGTGCCCAGTTTTCCAGCCCAACAGTCATCTGAAAACTGCCAGAATGAACAAAAAACTGCCCAGCCGTTCTCTCAGAGCTCTTCTCTTTGTCTCAGAGCTCTGCTCTGTGTGCACAGATCCAGCCTGATGTCAAATCAAGGTTTCCTTTACACGCCATCATTTTGCCGGCTCCTGGGAAGTGAGCTGGCGGCCAGAAAGAGATCCGCTGCAGGATGGTCAGTCAGGCTGCTTGGGCCTCCGGAACCTTATGATATTTTTTTATTTTCATTGAGACAATAATTGGGTCCCTGGTTTTAACTGTTGTTAACGCGGGACAGCAAGCTTTCAAACTCGGTCAGAGAGAAATCAAAACACAGCTAAAGCGGCTGTCATCAAGGCGCAGCTTTAACTGTGGAGCTAAAGCTGAGACTTTCTCTGAATGATCTCATGAACTCAAACATGGAAACATGATTACCATGTAGAACTCTTTAAAATAAATAAACCTGATCTCTCAACATTATCCTTGTCTTTCTGTATTGTAAGTGAGATAAACACAGACAACGCACCATGTAGCGTACAGGCTAAAACCATTAGCTGGTAGCTCCTCCCACAAGCAGGCACGGTGTCAAGCTTTAAAGAACACAATTCTGAACAGGCGGCAAACCCTCAACAACAGTTTTTATGACAGAGCCCGGGCCATTACCGCCTCTGCCTGGTACGTTCACGAAGCTCCAGTATATAGAAGATTAGCGGAACTCCTAGTCCGCTACTATATTTTCATGAGAGAAAAAAAAACTCAGAGCCGATGTAGGTACCACAACCACTCGGCCTGCAACAACCGTTCGGGGTCCTGGGACTAATGCTGATGTCACATTATGCGATTGACTGTCCATTGGTCCGATGATGTATCAGATAGTAATTGGTCTGGACACATTACGATACCACCATAGAAGAAGATATTATGAAGTCTGTTGTAAACAAACAGAGCTCTGACATGGAGCGAGATGATCTTCTAAACGTGCTTTTATTATTGTTATGATTATTGTTAAGTGCATTAGCAGCCAAACGGACTGCGATCCGAGCCCTTCTCCAGACCGCACACTATTACAAAGCACCTTCCCTGCCTGCAAACACGAAGCTACGAGACTCCAGCTGCTCACGGTTCTCTTGTGTGGAGCAGCAGGTTCATTCTAACAGCCACAGATCTTTTTACAAAATGGGTTGTGGCTAAATCTCTCTATAAACATTACGAAGAATAATGTCAGACACAACTTAAGAGGGAAAAGAACTTTAGGTTACAAAAGGAAACGTGATATGAAAATATGTAGAGCCCCAGCACATCTCCATGCAGCATAGTTTGTCCAAGTGGGGCTACCGTGGTGTGACGTTATCCTCAGTCGAAAGGACCCAGAATGGATAATAATAATAATAATTAATTTTATTTATAAAAAGTTTTAGGTGAACCATGATTTGACTTCATTGATGCAGTCAACCAGCGCTAATAGAGGCAGTGTAGAGTTGGGTTGGGTGGAAAGATAGAGCTGGGTGTCATCCGCATAGCACTGAAAATGGACGTGGTGTTTTTGGAAAATATGACCAAGCGCGAGAAGGTAGATAATAAAGAGGAGAGGACTGAGGACAGAACCCTGAGGGACAGCAATTGTGATAGGCACAGAATGAGATGTGAAAGATTTCAGTTGGATAAACTGAGTACGGTCAGACAGGTAGGAATGAAACCAGGAGAGGACGGTGCCAGAGATGCCAATGAAAGAGAGTCTGTACAGGAGGATAGAATGAGAAATGGTGTCAAGAGCTGAACTGAGTTCAAGCAACAGGAGGATGGATAATAAACCATAGTCAGCAGAGAGGAGAAGTTCATTAGTGATTTTTAGAAGAGCAGTTTCAGTTCTATGAAGGGGACGGAAGGCAGATTGGAAAAGTTCATACAGATTATTGGAGGAAAGATGAGCATGAAGCTGAGCAGATACTATTTTCTCAAGAATTTTTTAAATGAATGGAAGGTTGGAAATGGGACGGTAATTAAGGTCTTTGGGATCTTAACCCGATTTTTTGTAGGCCAAATGGTTATACCTACACCAACCCTAAAACCACCCAAATTATGCCTACCAGCCAAAAGCCATTTTTACCCACAAATTTAGAACCAAAACCGCCCAATTGGGCAGACAACCGCCCAATCTGGTGACACTGTAGATGTGTTGAGGTGCATACTCCCCCTAGTGTTGAGGGGTGTGAATTGCACCATCACGTTCACTGAAGCGGCTTGGATCGATGTAGTTAGTGCTGCTGCTTATGTCTGAGTAAAGGAGTAGTCAATCACAAAAGTGTCTCCGCCTTGCATGGTTTGATAGACTCATTCTGCTGGAAAAGCTCATCAGGAAATAATTAAGTCATTCTGAAAAACAGCAACATGAAATAAAAACAAAGCTACTTTGGAAAATATGGATATTGAAATCCGAGTTTCTAAAAAAAAAAGCCATAGAATTATAATAATATTCAACATGATTAAAAATGAATATTTTAAATTTTTGTTTTAAAATAATGAACAGGTTTTTAAAGTAAAATGAAATATATTTAATTATGAACAACTTGGGGCTCCATTAATGTTCAGTGGAGCCCTCCCCTGGAACCCTACAGCTCACTCCACACAGAGCAGCTGCCCTCTGTGTCCTCCTTCAGCTTCCTCTGGTCCCTGCTCTTCAGAGCGCCCTACATCCTCTCACTGATCAGTCAGCACCACCGTTTCAGCCGTTCCAGATCACAAAAGCAGGCAGAATGTATTGGAGAATCATGCAGAGGATGTGCTTCTTGACTCAGTTGAGTTCAGGCATCGGTATAATATTCATGGAATAAATAAACCACGTTAAGTTTTTTTTTAAATCTAGAATGAGTGACAAGAACGTGCATTAGTGGAGGGCTGGGGTGTCATTAATGCACTTGTTTTCCAAGGTAAACTGCAGGGTGTTGTTTACCTTGACCTCTGTCCACGACACTGGTGATGGTGTTGGCCAGAGCCGCCTCGTGCAGCGCGCTGCTGTTCAACCCCCCGCTGGAGAGAGACCAGTACAGCGACAGCATGTAGTCGTGAGGGGTCACCAGCGGTTGTTTGTGCGGAAGCCTCGGATTCTGGCTGCTGCTGCGCTGCGCCGCCGGACGCAGCCTCCTCTGCGCGCCGCCGGTTTGGTGTGAGGACGCCGCGCGTGCAGCTGCCGCGCTTGCCTTGGAAGCAACTCTCTCCAGTTTCTTTCCGGCTGAGGCTTCACCCCCAACAGTTGGAGTTTCTTTCACTGCTGCGTAAGCGTTAACAGTTGCGGGAGCATATACCTTGACGTGCGCGTCCGTTGGGGACACCCAGGAGCGCGAAACCCCTTTGCGCGCTGAGTTGTCCACCTTATCCCGCAGCTTCGGCAGATGTTTGGCGGATGAGTACACGGACGGGCGCGAGGGCGGTTTGTTTTTATCAACAGAAGTCTCGCCTTTGAGCGGCGGCGGACCAGCGGGGATGCGCGCGGAGGGATTCCACACACCGGGAGCTTTTTTTAACAACTGGCCAACTTCGCGTGCTTCTGTCTGGCGTCTTGCCTCTCCAAGCTGGTGATGCTCGTGCTCCTTTTGCGTGGTCCAGCTGCGTGAAGCAAGGACGGGATGCGGGTAAAGGAGAGTCCAGCAGCTGAGCAGAAAAGAAAGATGCCTCACAACTTTCATCCTAAATCCTTTGTGCCTCGAGGCAAACCGTCATCGTAATAAAGCTGTCACTCTGCAGTGAGCTGACGTTTGTGCTTCAGACAGAACTGCGCGCAGTCTATCTGCTCCCGATGGTCCTCTGAGCTGTCAGGAGAGAAATCAACCAAAAGCTTTTTTCTTTGTTAATCAGAATAAAAAATCAGAGCGAGGCAGCCAAAGCTTAAACATGAGACGGGGGAGCTTTAAGCGCGCGTTGGGAGGATTCCTGAAGATCTGCAAAGTGCCATCTGTCATGTGGAGCAACCATAATGCTGGCTGGGTCCTGGCCGTGACAGAGGAGATGCTGCGAGAGCGCGGAGCTGTTCTGCTGGAGAGCTCGTAAGAAAGCTCTAATAAACCCGCGGTTTCCCAGAGAAAGCACGAGCGCCCCTTCCCCTCTCTCTCCGGAGTCTGAACTCCGTCCAGTGAAAACATTGCACTCCCACACTAAGGTGCAGGTGCTGCAAATTCTCCAGCGAACCTGAGCGGCGCAGGAATTCCAGAAAACAGTTTTAATTACTGCATGACGTCATGACGTCTAAACCCATTAAACAGCGGTGTTTCTCCACACATCTTCCTACTTTTTTTCCACCTGTGACTCACTGAACTGGTGCACAATCTGTCCTCTCACTATGAACACACGGAGGAAACTGCTTTGGTCCACATTGTTTTCAGGGTTTTTTGAAACAGTGATGCTGCAGCACACTAAAAACTCAGTGGTTAAAAGTAACCCAACTTGGGTTATTTTTAACCTAACTCCAGGGATAAAAAAGCACTATTTGATGGGTTATTTTTTAACCCACAATTTGGGTTACTGTAATCAACCCAAGTATTGGGTTATATATATATATATATATATATATATATATATATATATATATATATATATATATATATATATATATATATATATATATATATATATATATATATAAAATTACATATTTAAAAGGTCAAATTAACACAACCTCATAATCTTGGGTTTAATTAATAAATTTCTGTTTTTGCTCCCATTTTTCCTTTAATATAAGAAAACTTTCTAATATATTCCAATGCAAATATTTAAAAACCACACCTTACCACTCAGCATGTGTTTAACCAAAATAAAGAAACCTGTGACACTTTTTCATTTAGACAAACCAAACTATATATAAATGCAGAGGCACACATAACCCAATGCTTTCTTGTATCAGCAGGGGTTTTATGTTTCACAGATACATGTTTTAATATTAAAAACCATTAGCCGGAGTTAACATAGCAGGAACATGAACTGTTTCATAACCAGCAATCACTTTTTTTATTTATTTTACAGTTTCACCCTTTAACACCAGCAACAACTAAACAACACACGCTCTTTGATGCATTATAAATGTTTGCCCATTTGGACGATCTACATAAACGTGAATTAGTTAATTCTGGAGTAAAGAGGGTTTTCAGGGTGTGCCTAACCAACACGCCGCATGGACCAATTGGGTCTGGACTCCGCTTCCTGGAGGTAGTCCGCCAAATTTGTTCCAAACTATATGGGTACAAAGAATGATAAATGAAACAAAATCATAAGCAAAGCAACATAACTGGCAGCATAAAAAAGTGCAAGGATGGGTGCAAAGAAACATGCCTGTGTCTGGACCAGGTTGTGTCAAGCTGTGCAGTAGACCTAAGCAAAGCAGCAGTTGAGAATGAGAACCAGCGTGTCCTTCTCAGAGAGCTGGTGGAGAGGAATGTTGGTGTGTTCTCCCAGCATCCTATGGACTATGGCCACACAAAAACTGTGAAACACGATATCCCACTGGTTGATCCTAAGCCTTTTCGACTTCCCTATCATAAAATTCCTCCATCCCAGTGGCAAGATGTAAGAAAGTTATTGGTAGACATGGAGGCAGCAGGAGTCCTCAGGCATAGTAAGAGTCCATATGCTTCACGAGTGGTGGTTGTGACCAAGAAAGATGGCTCTCTGAGGTTATGTGTTGATTACCGGAAACTAAATTCTTACAGCACAAGGGACGCATTCCCATTGCCTAGAATAGAGGAGGCTTTGGAAGCTCTGGGACAAGCAAAATTCTTTTCCACACTTGACCTCACTTCTGGATATTGGCAGGTGGAAGTGGCAGAGCACGACAAACACAAGACAGCATTCGGCACCCCTATGGGGCTGTTTGAAGCCAACCGCATGCCGTTTGATCATACCTCTCACCATGCCAAGGGTCGACAAAAAAATACTATGACCAGAGGGCAACAGAGCAAGTCTTTATGCCAGGCGACAGAGTTCTTGTTAAAGTGTGTCCTGTGGATGGACTGCAGAAACTAAGAGACAAATGGGAGTCCCAGCCATACACTGTAATAAAGAAGCAGCTCAGCATTCCTGTGTATGTGGTGCGATCAGAAAATGGTGAGACAGAAAGAGTGTTTCACCGAAATCTGCTTTTGCAGTGCATGTTTTTCCCCATGGGACCAACTAATGAGGCAACAAGCGAGGAGCCTGAACCAGCCACTGGAGTATAGATGAGGGAGGACGTAATAGACATGATGGAACAGCCCAATGAAGTGACAAGACATGGGGTAGAACAAGAAGGAGGGCAAGATGTGGAGGAGGAAGAAGCGGAGGAACAAGTAATGGTCTGGGGAAATAATCTGCCTCCAACACCCAGCGGTCCAAGGAGAAACGTACCAAGAAATCGACATCCCCTAAGAAACTTTCCTATGACACACGAACTGTGGAGACAGAGAACATTCAACAGACGATAAAACGCGGATGGCTGGTCTGGCAAAGGGTCAAAGCGAGAAAGGCAGCTACACACATGTAGTCTGGTAAGACTCAGCTTGATTGAAAGTAAAATACTAAAAATCTTTACATGGTTCTACTGTATACTGGACTGTCGTCTTTTAGTTCTGGGTGTTTCATTTTTTAGTGTTCTCCATTGGTGTTTTATATGTCTTTGCTCATTAGATCCAATGGCTGTGATGCCATCTCGTAAAGAAAAGGTGGATGTAAAGTAGTAGTAGTAGTATTAGTAGTAGTAAAAAGTAGTAGTAAAGTAGTAAAAAAGATTATTTTTCATCTTTTTTTTTAGTCTCCTCCACGTGGAGGAGTTTCTGAATATTTTGTCATCCATGTCCCAAATAACAGCCTCACTATATGGTGCCAAGAAGTCCTGTGATTTCTAAAAAGCAAGAAAACATTTTTAATCAATATGACTTTAAAATCTGAAAAGGCAACTTCTGTCATTTTGAACACGGGTCCTAAGATTTTACCTATTTTTATTAAAGTGAATGGTATTGTTTTATAATACGCAGCAAGGGAGGATTTTATTAAATTTCAAACAGAAAAAGTAGAAAATGGATCAAGTTCTCTAATTGAAAAACATTAAAACAAAAGTCCCTAGTTACAGATATTGAAAATACTGCATTGGGACGAACATAGGGTAAACAAGAACAAGACACCAGGAAAATTGTGTCTGGGTTAAAAAATAACTGAAGCTACATGAAGGACCTGTCATTTATGCTCATGAGGACCCGCTCATTTTTGTGGTTTGGGTGGAGCAGTTACTCAAAGAGCAGCTTTTAAGAGGAATACTCAGAAATGTATAACAAAACCACTTTGGTTTTTTTTTGGTTTTTTTGTGAGAAATGAACATTATAATATACTTTTTTGTAAAATCCTTTTGACCTGGTTTTACTTAAATTAACACTTATGAAACAGAATAGTATATATACATATTACTTTTATTATTTTTACACCATACGTGTGCAGTATTTTTCTACACTACCTGTCAAAAGTTTGAACATCTGTCTATTCAAATGAAGTGGTATCTGCAAACATTGCTGTTTATCTGTTTCAAAGAGCAGGAAAGAGAGAATGTGGGATTTTTAAAAATGGTTGTAAAAATTCTGTACAGTCTTTTGGGGTCGTGTATTTTTGTTTTTAATTTTGTATTAGTCAACCTTGTTTGTATTAGTCAACTGTTGGAAAAATTCAGTCACATCGTTTAGTTTTTAGCTTTTTATTTCTCTACTTGATCTAGGAGAAGGGCTTCCTGGTTCTGATTCTAACACTCTTTGCCAGTTTAATTTATGAAGCCACAACCTGTGCCAGCTCGCTTCACAAATTAGGTTGAGACCATGCTTTCCAGAATAATTAGCAGCCAGAAATGTTGGGTTCAGATTGGCAGCCAAGATGTGGTTTTTCCCTGATGGTTTGTAACCAGAGCTGGTTCTGGAGCAATGTTTGTCTTTTCTTTCACATCTCTCTGACTTTCTGTTCTCCTCACTCACGTCTTTGAGTGCACAGCATCTACAGACTGTATGATGGATGAGCAGGGGGGGACTGATTGAAGGAAAGCAGCACTGATTGACGTACGCCAGAGCTGATGCAGTCCACCCGTCTGAGCTCGGAGGGGAAGCCAGCTATGGTGCTGATGTTTGTTTTGGCTTCTTCTGGATAGAAACTTTGCAGCATGAATGCTGCTCTAAGGAACCGCTTTTTCTCAATTGATGCAACTTGATGGAAAACATAAAAAGCACATTCAGACCACTGAAGGTGAAGTTAGTCCTACATACAGTATATTAAGGTATGAAGCCACATTTAAGCAGGAGAAGCACAGATAGGAAGAAGGATTTGTTTAAGGGAGGACTACTGTGTGCGCCAGAGAATTTGACAAATCTGAAAGCCGGGAAGTTAGTAATTTTCAAAAGGTGACATCACACTCAATTGGTCCAGTTCTCATTTACAGTCAGTGAGTTGAGCCCAGTTAGGACCTGCCACAGGAAGCCACTGCATGCTGTCAGCCCCATTTTTCAAGAACCACCACAGCATTAGACACTTAAGATTAAAGTCAATTCTGGGGTAACTTTTTGTGATTTTAAGTTGACTTGTACATATAGTCATAAAAAAATTAAGAAACTCAAGAATACCTTTAATGCTCTCCCTTACATCGGATCCCTGTCCATAAAGCTCTGATCACACAAAGCCACATTACACAGACTGCACATGGGTGTTTGAGTGCACGAGAATTATAGGCAGCATATAGAATGACGTTTGGCCTTTTAAAACCCCACTGATGTGTGAATAAACACTATTCTTGGAGCAAAGAGAACCATATTTTATACAAAATCCCCTTTTTGAGCTCTTAAGTGTATTATAATGTTCACTCCTCACTAAAAACAAATCCAAAGTGGTATTTTGATCCATTCATGCACTTCTGAGTATTCCTCTAAAAACCTTATCTCTGAGCACCAACCCCTGCCAATGCACAAAAATGAGTGGGTCCTCTTTTTGTTTTACTTTAACAGTCAGATTCCCCTGGTCCACACCAGTTCTAGGTCAGCTGCTAGGTGCTAGCCCTGCTCCCCGGCTCATACACACCCACTTTCTCTATAGAGCTAGCGGTAATTGGCAAAAACACTTTCATTTTCTAGACACAATATGCACATCCATTTTTTTCTGTTCTTTTTTTTAACTTGTCTTGTCCAACATCTGGGCAAACAGATGTTAGCTGAAGGCCTCTTGTGTTGGACATATTTTACTTTAACAACAGGGGTTATGAATCTTCTGGCAAACCAGAGGTATGTCTGAATAAACCCCTTTTGTAATCTAGGCCAAACTTTCTTCGTTTTAATCGTGTTTGAAAATCTTTGGTGTTGGACCGGACGGAAAAGGAAAGGAGGGAAGAACAGAGAGGGATGTTAGAGGGGGGGGGGGCACCCCCTCGCCCCAACCCCAGGTACGAGTCAGGACCCCCCAAGGGAGACCCGCTCCGCGCTCTAGGCAGCCACCCACCCAGCCCACGGTTGGTCCAGAAAGGAGCAAGACAGGGGCCAGCTGCCCCTGCCCAGGAGGAAGACATCCAGGAGAAGAGGGGGTTCACAAGAGGTGTTGTATACATTGCACGACCAGACTCGGCCACAGTTGGAAATTTGGCAAGGCCCAGCGCTCGGGGTCAAGGACCAGAACCCACACCACAGGGACACGGACACCCCCCCGGCTCAGGTGTGATGTTATCCCCGGCTCTTGGTTTTGCCAGAGAGCTCAGGGATCCCTCTCCCTGCGTGGAGAGAGGACTGCCAGGCCCAGGAAGCCAGAACCCAAGGAATACGGCCACCGTTGCCAAAGGCCCAGTACCCCCTACCAGGGATAGGGTAGGGGACAGATGGTCCAAGGTCCCACCTTCCTTGTGAAATGTGTGTGTGTGTGTGTTTTTAAGGGTGTGTGTGTGCATGTGTGTGTGTTTATGTTGGAATGTATATTTGGGTAAAGGGTGTGTGTACTAAGGGGGTGCAGTTAAAATTGGCAGGTAGGGCACTAAGGGGACATCTCCTGATTACTCACAGTGATGTCCCATCACCCTCCCCACCAAGGGGCCCTAAATGTCTACGGTGCAGTTAAAATTGGCAGGTAGGGCGCTAAAGGACATCTGTTGCTTGCTGGCAGTGATGTCCAAGCACACCCCTTTACCAAGGGCCCTCCATGTCAAATATGGCAAATAAAACTGAAAGGAGGGTGGGGCTGATTCCACACAGCAACCAGGGGAGGGGGAACACTGCCAAGCAGCTCCTCCCCCCAAGGTGCAGGCTGAACCCCCCCCCACCACCACCACCACCACCACCACCATCACCCTAATAAGAGGTTATATGAGGATGCACATCCATTTTTTGCAAAAGTTTGGATGTTGTTTGTTTTCGAGGGAGAAATGCAGACACCCTGCAGAGGCCGGATAGGTTGACTTTATGAAATGGGTGGCACCCACATAGAGTGAAAGGCGGTACCTCAGAGATTGAATTGTCTTACTTCCGAGTTGGAAAATGAATGGGAAAAATAACTATTTCATTTAAAAAATCCTTCTTTGGTGTGCCAGAGGTAATTAATTATTATATATATATGGATGTAGTTTATTCTGAAAGTCTTAAGAAAGTCATGATATTGGCCCTTTAACATTTACAATATAACTAATGCTTCCAGTTATAACAGAGCAGAGTCAGACTGCTGACACAGGTGTGCAGCCAAACCATGGTTCCACTTCCCGTTCTGCCATGTGAACATGAAGCAGCAAGGATCAGCCGCAAACGCTCACGTCTCCAAGCAAAAGCTGCAGTTTTGTGGGGAGGTGGAGGCTCACAGACCAACTCTCTATTTGGCTGTTTTCAGTTCCCTGCGGACGCCGTCTGGCTGTGCGGTTCAGCAGTGTCACTCACCCATGTCTGTCTTACTAACAGAAGTGCAGCTGCCTCCCTCTTTAATATTATTGTTACAAAGTCAGGACTTTTTTTTTTTTACCATTTACTGAACAGACTTACTGTATGTTGCAAGAAACACTTTTTTGGTTTGTTTGTTTACTTTTTTACAGGCTTCTACCCCTCTTATGATTTTGTGTGAATAGCCCAGATAGCTTCAAAATTCCTGCTGTTGATATAAAGACCCACTCCAATGAAATGGTGTTTTCTGTGTTTTTAATATGTTCTTGTGGCATTAGTCTGATGATGGAGGACATATATAAAGAAAAGTAAGAATAAAACTATGTTTCTGAGTAATTTTTTATTCAAATAGTGGTGAATCAAGAGAAGATGAAAAAAACCCATTGGGAAAAGCTTGTAGCGGTGACTTAAGTACTAAATCAACAGGTCAAAATCTCCCTGCTCCGCTTCATTCTGATACATCTACTTGCAGGTAAATCGATCCATGAATGTGGTAGGGCGGTCGACCGCTGATCGGAAGATTGCAGGTTCAGTTCCCGTCGTACCCGCCCATGTGTCGAAGTGTCCTTGGGTAAGACACTGAACTAAAGCGGAGCTGCCATCAGTGTGTGAATGTGTGTGAGTGGGTAGATGGGACTGTGACTGTAAAGCTTTTGGGGCCTTCAAGGAAGGTAGAAAAGCACTATATAAGTATACGCAATTTGTCTTCCCTGTCTGACCTGGAATCTGGATCTAAACTGTAAGGCTGGATAGCTCTGATATTGATCACCGTTCTTTTTTTCTTTTTTTGCACCACTAATGATAGGTTTGGGTTGTGAGGGGCTGTAAGCTAGCAGTAGAGAGTGTAAACAAAGAGATCAGGACAAATGAGGGCAGCCTTGCTTTGTGCCAACAGTCCTGCCCACAACTCAGATGTAAATGTATGCAAAAACTATGTGCTAAAATAATTTTTTTATTTTAGCTAAAAACTGCTGAATTATAATGAAAAGACCACTGGGAAAGTTTTAAAAATAGATCAAAAGATGGTCGAAGTGGGACTTTCAATAATATTACAGTTTTACTAAATCGTTTCGAAGTATTTTCATGCTACTGCTTGGTACCCTTGCATGCTGGTTGTGTGGTTTTGCTTTGTTTTGCAGACTGTAATGGATCCTGTCCTGACCTTTCATCAAAACTCTTCCTGTGACATGAAGAATAACTGTTGTTGTGTCTGGCCATGACTGTATTTCCATTTAAAACAGACCTCTTAGGCCTGACATTCACAGCCCTTCTGCACAGTCAACTCTGAAAAAGGGGTTGAACACTCTGGTCATGTTTGCCATATTCTGATTTTTATTAAAACAAATACATGAAATGGATGGTCTTCAATAAGTTCTGATTTCTTAATCCCAGCATTAAAGAATAATGTTGAAAATGAATTAGATTTTTCTCTTTTTTTACAGTTTCTCAAACAACTACTGGAGACTGTTTTAAAACAATTGACTAAAGCTAGATTAGAAAATTAATCTAACAAAAGCAGTCATATTGCTGTTTTCCTCAAGGTTTGATTGGGTTCTTCGCTGAGATAAGTGTTTAACCCTTGTGCTATCCTAGGCACTTTGACATTGGGAGTAGGGTCATCTAGACCCACTAGACAGTGCGCTGAACCTTTTTTCTTCAATGGTTTGTGATCTTCACTGGTTCAATGGATTACATGACATTCTCTTCACCTTTATCCACCTTTGTCATAGAAGGGTTAACACGTCAATGGTCATCTTGACCCCATAGGATAGCACAAGGGTTAAGATGAGTGCTGTTCATATTAATACCACATGAGGTCAATGCCTGATGAGAAAACACAGCTTGTTCACAGGCTCTGTCATGAAAGGTGGTGCTGAAGGTTCTTATGGCTAGAAACCAAGGGTTCCTTTCAAAAAGGAGATTTAACATAGCCCAGGCTTATAGAAACTTAGACTAGGCGAAGCCGGAGCTGGAAAACTCAGATTTCCAGCTTAGCAAACACTAAACCTGATAAGTCTTGAGTAATCACATGAAGCAAAATGGGAATCTGATTTAATGATTTACACCAGGAGGAGGTAAACAAAACCAGACATGTCCATCAAAGAAGGAGTTCTATGTGTTTACATGTTTTTGTAAAATAGGATGAGGTAAATTATTTTGACAGCCAAGGACAGAATGTGTGTTTGTACGAGAGTGGATGTGGTCTTAAAATAGGCGTGTTGTGCATTGATAGGGTTAATTCATGCCACGTAAGGTGGAATCACTTTCCTTAGTATCACTTAATGACCCAGGTTTTTTAGAATCTGTTGAGAAGGATGGAGCAAACCTCAGTGGCTTAGTGGAAGAGTGTCTGACCTGGGTTCAAATCAACACTTGAGTCACTCCAAAAACTAAAAATGCTACCCAAAAGTATTATGGGTACTGGTTGTGGTTGGTTGAGATCGTGTGGGTGCAGAGTTTCCGAGTTACATTATTGAACTTCTGACATCCATTGGAAAAATAGTTCAATTTTTTTTATTTTTTGTTCAGGCTAACTGAACATGGGCTGCAATTCTACAATTGTAAACAGCAACAACAACAAAAAATTCTTTTTTCTTTGCTAATCACTGCGCGTCTCCCAACTCATGACAGACTGACTCTTTTTGTTTACATTAAACCATTTTTATTTTAGTTAGTGTTTGTGTCTAAAGCTAACTGAGAGGTGACAAACAACACAAGCTATAGCGATAAGATGTTCTGTATTTTACGCACTATAGGCCGCACCGTCAATAAATGGTCTATTTTTGAACTTGTATCATATGTAAGCCACACCTAGCTGTAAGATGCAATAAGCAATTCAAACAAGTCAGAGATAAGTCTGTTAGTCAGACTTTACTAACTGCGTTCACAATAACTCTAGAACTTGTTTGTGACACACTGCACGTTACCCATGTTAGCATATTCACAATAACTGTAACTCCCAACCTTGTTGGTAATACAAAAATCAGACTGACATAGGTGTATGTTAGCCATGTTAGCATATTTATTCTAAATATGCTAACAAAGGAGAATGCTATAGACTTGTTTGCAAAAACATTCAGAAAGCTCTTGTTAATTAAAATTAGGGAACAAAACCTTTGTTTCTTAAACAGCCATGAGACAAAACATCCAAGAAACAAGGAGCCTGCAGACAAATCATCTGTTCCAAACCAAACACAAGGAACTCACCAAGAGGGAGGGGTCCCCAAGTCCCCACTCTGCGTTAATACATAAATGTGTGTAAATGTTGTGTTAGCAACAAATCAATGGGAACACATTTTCCCAAGACTGACCTTATTTAAAGAATTTCCTCACTACATTCTAACTCCTAAATGACCTCGGGGAGTATCCCGTGCTCTGGGTTTGAATGCGATTCTGACACCATGCTTACTATTTCATTCTAGAGCTAAAGAAGACGTCATCCCTTTGCTGCATTCAAACCTCATAAACATGAACATTTTACAAAGACTATTTATGAAGCCATGTGTTCTGATGATGAAAACATGGATGATTTGTAAAAATGTTATTTTATTATTTTATTTTTTTCCCAAATGACAAACCCCTTAAATGTATTGCATTGTGGTCTATATATGCTAATTAGGTGAGCAACACTGGTTCTTCTTCTGAGAAACTTCCATGACCCTGGATTTTGGATTTGTAGATTCAGACACCTCAACCAAATGGACGCCCAAAATAGTGCAGTAGGTAATGGGTAAAATTGGAACGCAGTCTGTCTGATCTACCAGAAACAATGCTAGTGCTATTGGATGAACAGCTTTGGGCAGGGGTCACCCAAATCCAGGCCTCGAGGTGTCCTGCTGGTTTTCCAGAAACCCTGCCTTATTTGCTGCTGATTACCTTGATCAGGTGTGTTTAACCAATAAGGAGTTTTAATGGCAGATTGGGTGGAAAACATAAGGCACACCGGCCCTCGAGACCTGGGTTTGGGGACCACTGGCTTTGGGTTTTCTTTCTTCTTGAGTGAAAAAGCTTCTGCTTTTTTCCTGGTTCAAAACCCTCTTTGTCGAAGCGGGTTTCATTGTTCACACCATCTTTGCCAACAGAACGCCATAACTCCTGTGGTTCAGAAGTACGCCTACTAAAATGAGCTCTGTAAGCAGTTCCGTCTGCTGTGCTTACATTTAAGCTAAATACCTTTATTCAAACTAACAACCAAATGTTCACATGAGAAGCTGCTACAGTTAAAGATTTATTATTGCTGCATTCTTTTCTAAGGTTTGTTTTTTCAGTTCAAAGTCTTATGTCCCAACTGCCAAGTCCGCCCTTATGGTAAGAATGCACCGAATAGTCAAACACCCCCCAATTAATAAAAGAGATGTGAAGTAAAGTATTTGACATCACCAAATGTAGACCTGCTTTAATCAATGGATAAAGACCAGCTCTTTTGCTAGCAGCTGAGCAGATAAACACAGTTTCTTTAACATAAAATCATAAGCTCACCGAATGATAGCCCTTGCATGTTCAATTTTACCAAGCTCCCAGAGAGAGTCCCATTTTGGCTGAAAATGCTGTACCAGTGGAGATCCTTCACTTATGACAACACCACAAATGAAAGAAAAGCAGATCAGGTGTGAAACGAGTTTCAAACAAAAAGACATGAGCTCAATAACCACTGGTCTGGTTGAGACCATGCATTGTTTTTTTCCCTGTCCCGATGCTGCAATGTGAATGTCCCTTAACCTCACCCACACCCTTAATGCAGCCTCCTTTTCCACCACATGGCACTTGTGTTACCTGACATGGAAGCAGCACTGTTTATTTTTACAGATACATTTTCTGGTGGTCCCTGCCAGAGACAATATTATTCTGGAAACATGCAGGTATTAACTGTAAAGACTTCAGATGGTCAAATAAACTTAGACTGCGTGGCTCTGCACGCCCCAACAGAGAGGATATTGTGTGTGAACAGCCTGCTTCTAATGAAACGCGTTAGGAGCAGAGGGGGAGGCTGCTCCCTCTCTAACCATCCCTCCGTCCTTCATGCATGCATCCATCTATCCCAGCACAGGTGATACCCAGCCACTTCTCTGATTCACCTTTCCCACCTTTGATTTAGAGTGACGTTCATTTCGTGCTCATTTCCTGCAGGCCTGCGCTCGGCTCTTCAAGGCCGGCCTTTCATTCCCGCTCAGAGCTGCTAAACAGCCTCTTATGCTCTGACCTTTGGCGGCCGGGAAGCGGCAGAGACAAACAGCGCTCAGCAGGACAGAAATGATGATGGATCTGTTCTGGCAAGAAGCAGGCTTCAGTTACGCAGGACAAGCTGCACATGTCAACATCCATGCGTCAGGCTTCGCAGTTATCATTCAAATACGCATTTCTTTCGTAACACGTCCCATGATTCACTATTGAAGTGCTGTAACTACTTTCAAAGAAGATTACAAAGCTAAACGGGGAAAGGGGATGGTTACGTTAAAACTTATGTGCATGTCAGTGTACTGTTACCAAGTGTACTGTTGCTTTACAAATTATGTATCTATTTATTTATAAAAACTGTCTTTTAGGATCAGCAGGAACCTTGGAAAAACTAATTTTTTGCCTGTCAATTTAGAAAGTGGTTTAACCCATTAAAATTGTGTTTTTAGTGCTTTTAACATTTTCTTGTGGCTTATATAAAGAAAACTGGGATTAAAACTGCATTTCTGAGTATTTCTTTATTCAAATTGTGGTGAATCAGGAGCAGACCGGAAAAAACCATTAGGAAAAAGTCTGTAGCAGTGACGTATGTGCTACAATCAGTGGGGCAAAGTCTCCCTGCTCCGCCCCATTCTGACCATCCACTGTCAGACTAATAGATCCATGAACGTCTTTGCACCGATACACAACACATTAGATATGTAAAGTGTTGCAAAGTCACTTCTCTCTAAGACAAAAGTCAGCTGATTCATGTTGATTAAGCACTTTACTACTGTAAAGTGTTGCATCTCAGCACAAGACTTCGGAATAAAAAGGTTAAAACTTTTTCTAAAACTTTAGCCACGTCTCCAAACTGAAATAATACTTTACTAGGGCCCACAGGGGAAAAAAAAAAACAAATGTAGAACCCCATTTCAGACTCAGATCAATGGAAGCCTTGTTACAGCACTATCCAGCTAACAATACGGTTACATGTCCCCAAAGACCACCATGTGGGGACCTAAATACAAGGTTTTCAGCAAAATCGACCGGTGGCCACATAGCTGCATTTGTAATCGAAAGGCAGCAGGGGCGGCCACGGAGGTTTTCAGAAAAAGTTTAAAATTTGTGGTGACTAGACAATTTTTTGACATGTAAGTGGTCATCCGGGCACATTTGGAGGTGGCGGTCCAGTGACAGGTGGGTGGCAGCGAGACAGTAGCACGGTAATTGACTATTGGCAGGATCTCCAAGGTCCCCAAAAAGTCTGATTATTGGCCGATTTCACCTGTGAACACTTCCTGCTGTAGCAAATTCAATGGTAATGAAGTTCCAGCTGCGTGCTAAATCACCAATATCCAGAGGAGAGAATGCAAAAGAGCTCTCTGATGGCAGACCAATACTCACTGTAGTCTGAATAGGCTTAAATAGGCTGCAAGTCAGCAGAGGATAGAGCAGAACCCTGTAAAAACCTGTCAGGGTAAACAGCACTTTCAACCGAACTCCCCTACAGCTGCTCCTCTTGGAGACCCACAAGAATTTATTTCATTTCCCCTTAATTTTTCTTTTAGACTGTGCGTCTGCAGTCTACAAGTCATCATCATCAGGGCTCTTGCACGGGGGGGGCGATGCCCATTCCCGGTGCGTTGAGCCGGCCAAAGAAAAGAGAGTCTTCCATGTTTTCCAGTCTTGTGCCAGAAGCTCAGCATCCTTAACAGAAACTCCCGCAATGACGTCTGTCCACCGAGTACGGGGTTTGCCTTGAGGTCATTTCCAGCCCGCAGCCCCTGGGTTAAAGTGCAAAATGGCTTGCGTCGGATGGTAAGAGGGAAGACGCAGAACGTGGCCAAACCATCTGATGTGGCGTTCCGCAGCAAGGCAGGAGGCTTGGGGCTGGCAGGTTTGGGCTCTTGAGGCTCTGTTAGAGACACGTTGGGGCCACTTGATGTTGTCACTGGTTCTGAGAGCCTGGCTGTCGAAGCCATCTATTCTTGCGGCTAAGCTCTTATTTAAAGGCCATGTCTCCGAACCATAAAGCAGGAGAGTACAGCTAGGTTGTAGATCCAGAGCTTTGTCGTGATGTTTTATGATGTGGTTTTTTTGAGAGACTGCAGAGCTGATGCTGCCAGTGCCCTTCTGAGGGTGATCTCTGGTTTTAGGTCAGCGTTAGCCGTCCGTCACTGTGGATCCCAGGTATGCAAAGCTCTTCACAGGCTCGGTGACATTGTAGTGGGGGGGGGGGGTCTGGGCCATCATCAACTTGCATGAATTTGGTTTTTGTCAAGTTCATAGTGAGACCATACTTTTTTGCCTCTTCGCTGTAAATGCTTAGAGCATTTTTTAGCTGGCTGAAGGATGTGCTGAACAGGATGGTGTCGTCAGCATACTCCAGGTCAGTCAAATGGTAATTTCCAAGAGACAGTTCAGGGACTTGCTCACAGACCCGGGACATCAGTTGATCTATGATGCAGTTAAAAAAAAAAGGAGCTGCCACACAACCCTGGCGAACACCACTGGAGATGGGAAACCAATCTGAGTCTTTGCCATTTACACAGACACAGCTTTCTGCGTTGCTGTAGAGCAGACTAAACAGAGAAACAATCTTGAGTGGTGCTCCAATGGTCTTTAGGATATTCCACAGTGAGGTATGGCAGACTGTGTCAAATGCAGCCTTTAGCTCTATAAACACAATGTTGAGATGGCGATCTTTACAGAATTCATAGGTCTTCTCTATGAGTAGACGGACGGCAGAGATGTGTTCTGTTGTGGAGCAGTTGGGCATAAAGCCAGCCTGCTGGGGACGTCGGCTGCCTCTGATGGCTGGGAGAGCACAGTTGAGCAAGATTCTGGTGGAGAGCTTGCCAGGAATAGAGAGAAGTGTTATCAAAGTCAAAGTCAACTTTATTGTCGATTTTTCACATGCGCATCACATACAATGAATCGAAATTCCGTTTCTTACTCTCTCATGCTGTTCAAGAGAAAAAAATAAATAACTAAAAGTCAATTTACAAGAGGGGAGAGGGTGTTTGCCATCCTGATGGCCTGGTGTGTGAAGCTGTTTCTGAGCCTAATGGTGAGGGAGCGGAGGCTCCTGTACCTCCTTCCCGAGGGCTGAAGGCTGAACAGGTTGTGTGCAGGGTGGTGTGTGTCCTTGACAATTGTTAGTGCTTTGCGGGTGTGGTGGGTGATGTATAAGTCCTGCAGGGAAGGGAGTGGTGCACCAATAATTCTCCTGATTGTGTTGACTATGCGTTGCAGGGCTGTTCTGTTGCTGTGTGTGCAGCTACCACCCCACACAGTGATGCAGCTGGAGAGGATGCTCTCAATAGTTCCTCTGTAGAATGTGGTCATGATGCCTTGTAAAGCATGTGATCTTTTTAGTTTCCGCAGGAAGTAGAGACGTTGCTGACCTTTCTTTGCCAATGATGTGGTGTTGGCGGTCCAGGAGAGGTCCTCATTGATGTTTACCGCCAGGAATTTTGTGCTGCTCACTCTCTCCACAGCAGTACCATCGATGATCAGTGGCAGGTGTTATGCCTCTGTGGTTGTTGCAGATAAGCTTATCACCCTTGCCTTTCCAGAGGAACAGGATAACCCCTCTAGTCAAGTCCACTGGAAGCCTCTGTGACTCCAACACCTCATTAAAGATGTGGGTTAGCAATTCGATCATGCCATCTCCACCTGACTTTAACATCTCTGCGGTTATGGCACAAATATCGGGAGCTTTCCTGTTCTTAAGATGTTTTAGGGCAGCTCTGACTTCTTGGGATGTAATAAGATCTGTTCTAAAAACAACGCTGAGGGCAGCACTGTTTGCAGCCTCCAGGCTGATGGAGTTGGTTGAGACAGTGCTGTGCTGCAGGAGGCAGCTAAAGTGGTCTTTCCAGTGCTTAAGGCAGTTTTCTTCATTTGTAATAAGTTCGCCATTGGCGTCTTTCACCAGGGCTCTCTTTATGCGTAGTTCACAGCGGGCTTGCACTACAGATTGAAGATGCTGCTTATGTTGTTGTTTTGAGATGCAGATTTGAGGCGCTGGGCTGCAGCTTGCCAGAACTTCTCTCTGTCCTCAGCTATGGCCACGTTTCACTGATGGTTCAGTCGGCGATACTCTTTCAAGTTACCACAGAGCCAGGCCTCTTATCGCTGATCAATGATCTTAAAAGTCATTCATTCATTCATTTTCTATTCCGTTTATCCCTTTCGGGGTCACGGGGCTGCCGGAGCCTATCCCGGCCACTTGTACTCTCTGATATCCACGACTTTCTAGGTGGGGGTTGGGAGGGTCTGAGAACACCTGGATGACAATTTTCTTGAATGTCCTCCAGTCTGTCACCTTGTTGGCAGATTTTGACGAATGGAGGAGCTGAAATCTGTGGCAATGTTCGCTGAGTAGGAAAGAGTTCAGACAAGGCTGAGTATTCTGGAACCGGTTGGCTCGTAGCTTTAGTTTAATGTGGGCTACCACCAGGCGATGGTCTGTGTTGCCAAGTCTACCAGTACTGGTCTACTAGTACTGTATGTCAAATCACTGATTTCCTGATGACATTCAAGTGAATATCAGTGAATCAGTGATTCTAGAGCAACTTTATTGTTTATCCCTTTCAAACCGGAGCTACAGCTCGGATTTAAATTACCCTAAACTGTGAACCCAAGCTCTCATTAAATAGAGATGTTCTGAAGAACCTCAGAATAGCCATCAATAATTACACTGAAGCATCAGAGTGAATGTGTGGTCAAACTTGTTTTTAGAAATTGTCACTTGCAAAACTTTGCCTATAGAAACAAGTACAATTATTCTCGTGGCATCACAGCCAACACATCAAGAACCAAAGCTGAATAGACTTTGGTCAGGGACTGAATTTTGGTCAACTTTGGTCAGTAAATGTTGGGTGATCATTCAGTTGAAGGCCATTGGGACTAGGGTTGTGCCGATGGACGATACCATCGTCCATCGTGATGGGTGACTGACATCACGATGGAGAGGCACCATCGTGATGCCACGCCCCCGCCACGCTGCGAGTCGAAACCATAAGCCGCGGTTACATGAACAAAATATCTTGATCGGATCATTGGTCGGATTAGAATCCAACCGTGTACATGGGCCCAGAAAAACTTTTTCAGAATATAAAAACGTTCCCATGGGTTACACTTAAGGTCGGAATAAATCATTCGCACATGCGCAGTAGTGTTTTCAAACCGGAAGAGAAGATTAGTTCCGCCGAGCGGCTGCATACATAGATATGGCAGCTCAGTAATATACTAGATGATCTTCTAAACGTGCTTTTATTAATGTTACGGTTATTATGAAGCGCCTGTTCGCTCATTTTATTGTAATCCGTGTGGTCAGTGCTTTTTCTGTTGAACGGAGCCGGAAAGAAGCCCGTATTAGCAGCATGCTAACAACACGGGCTAACAACATTAGCATGAACATAAAATGTATCCATGCGGGAAACGCTGCAATCTGCATCTTAATATGTGGGAATAACATCAGCCTTTATTTTGTCGAGACATGACTGGACACAAATCCACGTGATTGTTTGAACGGTTTTTTAAGGACTGAGCGACATTTCTGCTTTGAAGCTAACAGCGCTCCTCAGCCGCTGTGTGTGTGCTGGCGCTCCGAGCCCCGACACACACTTTTACCGGGAGACCCAGTTCTCCTGAGATCGGTAGCTCGCTCACGTAGAGCGGCGGGACGGATCACAGTCCTAAGTCTCCCACACGTAACGAAGCACCCCCCGCCCTTCCCCTCACAGCTGTAAGTCCGTCTGCTCTGCTAGAGACGCGGTCGCTGCTCCACTGGTCCACCTGACTAATCAAGGACAGGAGGAGCGGACCACTTCTTTTCTATTCTGTTCTGTTTGTTTTACTTTCTTTTTAAAGTCACTTCCCTCAGTTTATACTGGATCATTGCGGATGAGTCATTATTTGGGAGATAAAATAAATAAAGTAATAAAGTAAAATAACGAATAATAATTATATAATAACGAAAAATTACCCCCCCCCGGACGATATCATCGTCCATCCCGATGGTTGACTGCAAACATCGTCAACTGCCAATTTAAGGGACATCGCCCAACCCTAATTGGGACTTCTTCAGAGGAGACACAGTGTTGGATTTACCATGGGGACCAGTTTAGGGCACAGGAACACAATATTGAACAAATACCGACCAATGAAGGTGTCTTTCTGTGAGAAGATGCTGCCATCTGGTTGTCACCTAAGGGAGCTTTTTGGTAGAACCTACATTTGCTATTCACATTGAATTTACATAATGAGATTACTCCATCCTACAATCCATCCATTTTCTTAACCCACTGTATCTCTTTTGGGGTCACTGGGTCAGCTGAACCTGACCTGGCTACTGTTTGGCAAAGGTGGGGTACACCCTGGACAGGTCAACAGTCTGCCATAGGACCTCATGAAGTCACTCTTGGTGTACAAACACTGTCAATTGAACCAATAAGTTTTGGTTTATTCAAACTCTTGACTTTTGCAAAATGGCTTTTGCTCAGCATTTCTAAAATTATGAACAAAAGTCTTATATAGCTACTTGTGTCAAATGTATAGTTTCAGAGATAAAACTAATGTTCCACAAAAAATCACTCTGAGCATTGTTTTGAAAATTCTCCCACTTAGGAAAAGTTGGAGACCACACTGACTAGAATGGTTGATTAGTCCGGCTTATCGTGGAGGGGTAGGACATTTTCATTTTATATGCCTGTCCACTGTGAGAGGCATAATTTAAAAAACTGACATGACCTTTTTAAAAAAAAGTACTTGTATGCTACTGCTGCATATTAAATCTCCTAACACTAACGTTTCAATCAAATATTGCAAATGCTTTTATATTGAGCACATTTAGCACTTCACTACTATTTTATCATCACTGCATGACACTGGTCAAGTTATTGTTGTTTTACAAATGTTCTTGGTAACCGTCAAAGCGTTTCACAGGAACAGCCTCCTTCCTGTGAGTGACCAGACTTTCAGAGCTTTCTCTATTCTTTTCTGACCCATTTGGTCATGTTTATCTTTGAGAGATGATAACAACAACAGATTCTCATGTACTGAGACTGGAAGTAGTTCCATTTGTACAGACGTATTCTGGAACCTAAATCCAGGACACAGCAGACCTGATTTGTTCGTTTTCTGGAGTTCACCTTCGTTCTGCCTTTGAGGTTTGAGCCTGTGAGCTACAGTCAGCAGATGGCAGCATAACAACACAGAAATGCTGATGCCTTCAGATTTAATAAGCCAAATCAGGAGGGTAATTATTTACCAGGAGCACTCAGAATGTTAAAGCGTTTGAGCATTGAATGTTTACGCTTTATTACTTATGGGATTTTTGAAAAATTACATAATAAACAATCAAGTGGGGCACCAAATGCGTACTGCAAGGTTGGCAAAGTATGACTCTTGTGCAAGAGAAGTTTAGATGACTTGGGCAAGCTTGAAGCCTCATAGTGATTTCTACCTCTCTTCTTTTCTGGATAATTTAATGTCTAGTTTCGTTTCTCTGCTGCGCTGTGTTTGTGGACAACTGATGTGCACGAATAACATTTCAGGCTAAAAACTTCCTATTTCGGCCGTAATCTGTGCTTGCTTGTAGCTTTACAGTTTTTTGAAATCTGAGCCTTGAGGTTCCTCAAAGCCACGAACTGACAAATCTGCTTTTGTTTTTCACCTCACTTTGATGTTATGAAACCAAACTAAATGTCATGTGAAAGCACGGTGGTGGATTATAGCGTGGACTTTGCCTCTTAGCTGCTTCTTCTTTCAGGGCTGAGTGTGACTGGTTTGTAATTCCAGAATAGATTTTGGACTCCTATGACAACATGATTGAATACATTTTGATTGAATAAATGTTTTGCTTGCGGAAAAAAAAAACAGTCCTGAATGTAAAGAAACACACAACAAAATCCGAATACAACAAATACAACTGCCACTGTACGATGGCATTTTGGGATATGTGACCTAGGTTTAAGTCTGAAACCACTAAAAGGCAATAATTAGCTTCCAAATGATGTAGAAAATACAGAGACACACTTAGACACAGTTTCTTCCCAGTCACTTGGTTGTGAAGCTATATCTCGCTTTGCATTGAGGCATGATGGAAAAACACAAAGGGTCAATTCCAAGAAGAGAAAGAGTTGAACGGTAACACAGGTTAAAAAAAACTGCACAAAAGCTGAACATGGTCATTTTGCTCTGTGATCCGTTGTTTTCCCAGTTTTAAAAAGAACAGTAATGTTTCCAGACTTATGCTGTACGGTACAAAAATCCCACATTTTGCTTCACGAGGTCATTTTGACCTTTAGGTTGCCAGAGCAACATCTCAGCTGTGAGGTTTTTAACTTTTTCCAAAGAGTCAGCATTTAAGCAGATTGTTGGAGGGAAAATGGGCATGTGACTGCAACCCAAGAGATCCAAAAGACAGCCACCAAAATTCTGACTAAATGGAGTGAAAGGACAAAAGTGCCTAGTGAGCAACAGAAGCTGTTCTCAGCCACCAGACTAAAGGAAATGCATAGTTATGTCTTTCTGTATCCAGAGACGCAGTGAATTCTTTGAGAAAATTGTTTAAAACACCCACCCCTGTTTGTGCACAAATTCAAATCATAATGAACATAAAAGTTTCTGTCACTGACACAGTTTTCACCGGTTGGTGCTCATTTCCCAACAGTTAGTGATGCTGCCATAGTGAGCTAAATCCTTTAGAAATATACATATTGAATTGTGTTAGAAGAGAAGTGGAGAAGCACTGATGAAATCTTTCAGAGAAATCTGTTTAGTTCTGTTTCTTTACCCAGAGTTCCAGTTTCTTCACACATTGTCAGGCAGATTTGTGCTTAACATGCAGACTTGATAACAGAGTAGAAAGGGTTTCAAGGAAATACATCAGCGCAGGTAAGCCAGAAGCGGTGGGAAACTCCAACTTCCGGCCACAGACGCACGCAGAAATCCCACAATGACCACAGCTAGACTTTACAGGTTATTATTTTCAGTTATAAAAAAACAAAACAGGAACAAACAGTGTGAGCTGTAAACGATGTCAGCAACACTTCACTTCCCTTTCAGAAATAATTTGGGTTATCAGACAAATTTGCATCAACAAGAAGAACAAACTCATTCATGCACGTTTCTCACCTGGGCTTTCCCCACCTCATCTTTTGTGTGCTCCTGTGTAGATGTGTGTATATGAACACTTGCTGTTGTCTTATTTGACCCTTAGGGCTTTAATGAATCAGCAAAATCTCCACAGTTTGGTCCATAAATTAAGGATGGAAATACCGGTACTCAGAGATGAATGCACAAAAGTAGGTCTCAATGAGAAACTCGATGACATTTTTAACTTCTGCTTTGCACCGCGGACTGAAGTGTTTGTGCACAAGAATGTAAGGTTAATACTAGGGTCAGGTACTAATGCATAATTAACCCATTAAAACATTATTGAATTAACACAGTTGTTTCTTTTTTTAACACACTTCTTTCTATTTTTGTCTAAATCTTTCATTTAATGTAAAGGTCTTCAAAAAGGTCTGTCTGTCGACGGGATTGTTTACAGCTTCTCACTTAATAGAAACTACCATCTAGAGTCAGTGATATGGGAAACTTATGATTATGAAAACAAAGTGATGGTTTTGATCAAATTAAAACAAATGTTTTTGCAAAATGAAGTCAGTTAGTCAAATATTCAGAGGTAATGACAGAAAACTGTTTTAGTGACGGAGTTTTGTTCAGACATTCTAAAATAAAAAACACAATAAATGGAACATAAGTTAAAGTGCAAGCCTTTGCAAAATGATGTGTAATATGCATAATTATAAACTATTGAGTCTGACTATAACTTTATTTACATAGCAGAATTGGGCTGTGGTTTTCATGAAGATTGTGTTACTCTCACTGTTGTTACAGATGATTTCAGATCAGACATGTAGATTCCACTCAGCTAGAAACTTCACCTATATCATCACTGTTCCTCCTATCAAACCATCTTCATCTGCTTCCCTGCACTGATTTCCAGAACATCTCCCATGAGCTGGTCCTCTGATGGATTTAGTCCTGATCCATCCTGGTCAGTCCTGGGGTTTCACCAGAAAGAAAGAAAAGTGAACATATGCTCAGAGGACAAGTGAGATGAAGAAAGTGAAAGAGAAAAAGAAATGTGGGAGGAGCCTTACAAGCCTTACAGGCTGATGTCATATGTCAAAGAAAACCCATCTGCAGAGCAGTCTCCTTCCTACACGCTGCAGTCAACTCTCAGTCATTTTAATTAGACAGAAGAAAAATGATAGCACGTGCAGCAAAACAGATTTTAAGCCTTTTTTTGCATGAAAGAAAATCCCATTAAAGTCTGTTTTGTCCACTTGACAGGAGATAATTCCCTGCTATTGGCCAAGTAAACAAGTGTTTAAATCTTCTGTCATTATATAAAGTCATATCAAAGGAGTTATGGCTGGAAACTCCTGTCATCGTCATAAGTAATGTTGGAGATGGACTGTAAAACCTTCACAACAATGACAGAAGAGCTCGACTATAGTCTTCAATGCAGCCGCAGCATCTTACTTAAAGGACCAATGCAATTTTAGAAGAACTCATTAGGGTTTTCCGTATTAGACTCACTGTGGAGTTAGCAAGAGACATGTGAAGAAGAAATTAAAAGTAAACAAATGGTAAACAGAGAATATTAAGAAAAATTAAACAGGATAAAATATTACTCATCAGAGATAAGTTCCACTAAATGGTACGCTTCTGAGTATGTTTTTATTATCAAAGCTAAAAACTGAATTGCAATCGTTCATATTGAATTCTAAATTAATAAATGTATTTTTAAATTTCAAGAACAATTTGCAAACTGAATTGAGAATTGCACGTCACTTTAAATTATAAGTAAAAAATAAAAATACTCAATTTACATGACAAACCTGTTGAGCGTGGAAAAATTCCCTCTGACGTCACGCTGTCCTGATTGGCGGAGGGTAAGCCCCGCTGAAATATATGGGAGCGGACGCGCCGGTGAGAAAGTTAAACACGTCCAGGAGGCGGAAGAGCGGAGCTGTGGTCGGTCCCGTAATTTGAGGAATTTGGATTCGTCTGGTCTTCTGGGAAGTTCGAGAGAGACGGCAGAGACGGTCACGCGAGCTTCTACCCAAACGCGAGGTCACCCGATAAACTAAGGCGAAGCGCCACCGTCCGTCCGAGCTTTTTGACCACCGAGGGCTCCGTCATGTTCAGCCTGTGCCTCGTGCTCGTGCTGGCGGCCTCAGTCCTTTCTGAATCGGTAAGTTTTTTTTTGTATTTGTTTTTGTTTTCTCCAGCGAACGTGTTTGCTGGTTTTCGTACCTCCTTTGACGGAATTTGCTACAAGTGCGTGTTTTTCCCGTGAGCCATTGCTGGTTCTGCTACTCTCGGGGGGTCCCCGAAAGGCCCCCGCAGCCTGCTGCCTTGTCCCACACGGGGGCCTGGGCTTTGGGATCGTTGCTAAAGCAGGCACCTCCCGCACGGTTTTCTGTTAGCCTGTTTCTGAAATGCTGTCCAAACGTTCCACGTTGAACTTTTTCCCGCGTGTTTTATCAGAAACTTTCCAGAAACGTTGGACTGGAATTCCCGAAAGGCTCCGCCTGCGTGGCTGTGATTCCTTCCGGAAGTACTCCAGCTGGTCCTACTCCAGGCTTTAAAAGCGGTTTCACTCTTTTGGGTCCAGCAGCGCCCACTGGGGCCTCCCCCTCTTTATTTGGGGGTGGATTCCCTTCTATTATATCCCGGGATACAGGGTTCGAGTCCACTTTCGTGCTGGACTCCCCATCTGTTAGTTCTTGGCAGAACTCCGCTTCATGAGCTCACAGGGCCTTTGGCCTCGTCTCACAAACAAAAGCGTCACCAACAGATGTTTTTGTTTGTTTTAATGCTTTATGTCAACAAATCTGTAGCAGCTGAGAAAATCGCTGCTGGTTTTGACTTTCACTGTAAATATTTGTTTTAATGCCAAAGTAAGTGACCCCCCCCCCTCCTATCTTTTGTCCCAGCGTCTTTCTGGGTTGAAGTCAGTTGAATAGGCTTTTATATTGGCTATATCGTGTTGTTTTGTCAGGAAAGGAGATTGGATTGGATTGGTTTTGGGTTGCTGGGGGTTGAGGGCGAATTGCCAGGCTCTGGCAGTTTGCAAAAGCATTTGCAGTATCATATCAGCGTCTTGCCATTCGTGGTGTTAAATGACCGATATGATGCTCTACCACACACTTTGCGACCCTGAGTCAGCAGAAAGTACATTATCTTTACACCACGGTGAAAACATGGCAGCGGAAAATAGGTTTGATTTTGAATGGACTGGATGCACTTTACATTCGCTCGCATGATTTCCGGTTTATGTCGTTTAAGTTGCCCAACTCCACAAAGAAGTGCTCCAGATCACTCCGGCAGTGTGATCCCAGGGTCACGCTTTGGCTGTCTGCACCTCCATATTTATGAGGACCTTTTTGGTTTCAGAAACTTGAGGTTTGAAACAGTTTGTATCTTATCCATAAGGCTCTCTGGCATTGACTCCACTTTTTAAAGGGTGGTATTTGTGGATCGTCTTCCTTTTTTTTGCCCCTCTTTTCTGTGGGAATTTGACCCTTGGCGGTCTTCACCGAGGTCTCATTAATTTATTCTACCTATAAAATTACCTCCCGGTTGTGTTCTTAATGTTGTTGTTTATGTTTTATTGTCAGTTATGAGATTGTTTTGTTTCCATTTTTCTTCCTCCTGTTCTCTGTGATGGATTCTTAGCCGCTGTACTATGACCCCACCCCCCCACCCCCATGGTTTTTTCTTCTCCCCACAGGCACTAAGGTCAATACTGGTATGTGGCCTTTCCCATCTAATTGGTTATGATGGTCCTCTACCCCACAACAGAAAATACTCTGAAAGCTAATAATCTTGTTTTGAAACGGTCACGATAAGAACTTTGTTTAAAAAATTTAAGGAATGTTTTGAATTTCTTTTTTTATTTGATACCAAGAGAAGATGTGTGTAATGAGACATGGCTTGCATGAAGCGATGATCCTCCAGCATTGGCCAGACTGAATCAATTTATAGATTAAAGTTCTAAGCGAGCAAAAACTGTTCCTGCTTCTTCTGGCCTCCATTCCGAGCACCTTCTGCCCATGTATGGTCACGAGTTTAAACAAGTATGTTATTGCGTGGCTGTAGATGGGAGGGGAGGTGGAAAAGCACCAGAACTGCAACTTTATACTTTAGTTGTCTGAGGTTCTTCTGATGGGAATCTTGTCTTTGAATGTTGTCTTATTGCTGCTTTAGGTTTGAATAGAAATCTTTATGTAGTCAAAAGCGTTTTGTCCTCGTTTGTTTCTGGCCAAGTGATGCAATTTCCATCCCCTCACACTTGTCTATAAAGAGTTCAAAAGGTTCCTAGTTTTATCAGATCCACTGTACAGTTTGTATGACAATGAGAAAAGAGGTATGCTGATTTTTGGTAGTGTGATAACCAAAGCATAACACTCCCTCCTTCATTCTGTGGTGGTTTTCCATTGTAATGGATGTTGTCTTTGATTGCATGAGTTTAACACGTCAAAGAGGCATGACTGCAGTTGTTGTTGGAAGGAACATAAGTTTTCTTTGCCCCGTGAGTTAATCCATGTTGCACCAGCAGACCACAGCTTGTTGCCTTTGCAGCTTTGGGGCAGAGTCCATTTCTTATATCTCGTTGGAATGTGACTGGTTTTCCATTTAGCCCCCAACCATTAGCAAGAGAATAGGGCAGTTTTTTTGTCTCTTTGGGATGATGGCACGCTCTGGAGGGCTGCGTGGTAAAAAGATCGTGTGGAAGGAGGGACCATGATAAATAGTAAGACTAGGACGTAATAATGGTTCCTGCATTGCTGTCCGCTGGCCCATAAAATCCCTTTGGGCTGAGGAATGTTGGCACAGAGGGAGAAGGTCTTTGTCCTTCCTGCCAGTGATGGCGAGCAGCAGAGAATTTGATTCCCCTCACTCCGCTTCGAGTGCTGAATATCCTGGCAGTTGGGAGGAGAATTATATGAATGCATTGAAAGCAAAAACCAGCCTTTAAACCTTTTCTGTCAGAGTTTTACACTTTTATCTGGCTTCCTGCCCCCCTCCCTCTCCCTGGAGCTGCCTTGTAGTTAAACATAACATACTGGTTTTAAACCACAAGCTGCTCTGCATAACGAAGCGTTTAAAATTTAACCCCGTAAACTCACAAAAGCACAAAAAGATTTCTATTTGTTCTGTAATCCTCAAAACAGAAATGCTAATATCTCAGATTCTTGGTATTTTGGAAATACAATCTTATCTTTATACAAATATTACTTTTTTCCACAAGGTATTATTAGTCATTGTGGTTTAATAATTTAACGTTTTCTCATGTTGACATTTAGAAGTGGGTCAGACAAATTTGTACAACTATGCTTGAGTTGTTTTGGTTATTAATTCAGCATAATATTTGAAATATTTGAGTGATCAAACAAGATAAGGTGCCTCTGTTTGGTTCATTGTGTTTGGATGCTCAGTAATTAGCTGACCTCCACAGGGTTTTTTAATTTATATTTTGAAACTACTGTTGCTGGGCCCCCTCTCTACAGGCCAGATCATCACAAACCAATGAGGTCAAGACTGTCCAGTGGCCAAATGATGAGCTGGTGTCAGAAAGCAGCAGCGATGATAATATTACAGCCTTTCAAATTTCATACGAAAGTCTCATTCCCACTCCCTGACCAAACACACACCTCCAAGAGGGGACAAAAAGCTATTCCCTACACCACTGACTGTGCAAACTGGGCGGACTGACCCCTCCCCCTGGCATTCCAAACAGGAAGTACCTGCTGGCTCCCAGAAGCCAAAATCCCAAAGACATCTATAGAGAAATCAACAGCTGTTACTCAGTCATTCTATCGGTCAGAATAACCATTCTACCTTTTTATTTTTTTTTAAAACATCTTCTTAAAAAGCGTTTTTTTTTCTTTGTTGCAAGTTAATCAAGTTATAAACTGACCAATCACATGCCTCAATAAAAGTAGGTGGTGCTGCTGGTGTCCACGTCAAGTCTTCGAACCGTTTGACAGATTTCGTATTGCCTTCTTTCAAGTGATGGAGGTGGAGGTGTGGACTTCCAAATAGTTCCCTCCTGATTGGCCGACACTCTTATTTATTGTCTTTGAATGAAGGTCCACTGTCTTGTGCAACCATTTGGTACTGGGCTACAAAAGTCATCTGGTTCAATCTGCAAAGTCTTCCCCTCAGTCCCAAATTCCCTAAAGTTATGAAAAAGTTTTTCTGTGCTTTTCAATCCACGTTTACCAATGTAGTTTGCAGACAGATTAATGCTGGAAAAAAGGTCTCGGTTTAAATGCACGTGATTGTAGAATGAGAGTCTTGGTGTGTTTGTCTTTCTGTTGCCATGGGTCCGTGACAGAGATCCCTCCTGATGACGATACCAAGATTTGAATGGAAAGCTTAACGACGGCAGTTGTCTTCCTGCTGGTCATTAAGTAGTTAGGAGCCTTTACTGTTTAACATGGTCAGGAAAAGCAAATGGTGTTGACATTTGCATGTGAAGTTAACAGATCTAGTCTTTGCTGTCTGCTCAGCTTTTTTATTTATTTCAATGTGTTTAATATGAATCTTACCCAGACCATCTGCGACTGTTCAGACTTTTTTGGAAATTATTATTTTATTTTTATGTATTTTCTTACTTAATCTTGACTCGTTTTCTGAGAAGTTTTACTTGACTTAATCAGCACAGACCACATATGAGTGAAACACCAGACAGACTCTCAAAAGCTTGAATCAGTTTAATGTTTGAGGGAAGCGGGAGTGTGACTCATGCCTGACGGAGCCAGGTGGAAAGATTCCTGTGGTGTGACGCGGCAGACCTGTTCCAACAGGAAACTTCTGTTCCACTGTCAGCTTTGTCCAACAGACACTCGCTCAGAGCTGCAGGCTCTGAACTGTGTTCTGAAACCACTGAAGGGTTTTCTGCAGCTGAACATTTAGCTGCTCATGTTTCAATTAAATGGTTTCATGTGAGTCGCTCTTAGTCATCGTTTCTATGGCAACTACCATTGCCAAACTGAAGTGAGTTATTGAGTCCCCACCTCTTTCCACGCCTCTACCTCTTCAACGCTGCGTTTCCATTGACTATGAAAATGTGCAGGTTAGATTTGATGGTTGAAACACATCACTTGCATTTATCAAAAAATGTTTTTGCGCTTGAAAGCGGGTGGTTTTTGAGGCATATCGAAATAGACTTTTTTTTTAGCAAAACTGTAACGAAAGAACTTTTTCAAATTAAATGATAACATGACCAACAACACTGCACAGAAAGACAGTTTGCATCAATTTTCTTTTCCCGCTGGGGCCGCAGAGTTGCTAGATGCCGTCCCGGCTTCTGCTGGGCACAGGAGGGATACGGCCTTGACAGGTCACCGGCCTGCGGTCGCTCCGCCAGTAGAGCATGTTTGCTTGCTATGCCAGCGCTTTGGTGTAATGGAAAACACACTGTATTCAGCTTTCTCTTTGTACAGACAATAACGCTGCTCGGAAGATTTCTACAAGCCGTTGAGAGAGAACCATTTGAACATTTCAATCTGGGAATGGAAATTTTGCATTTGTTAATAAAACAGATAAAGGTGAAGACGATTTCATGTAATCCATGAAAACCTGTGAAGATCACAAATCATTGAAGAAAAAAGGCTCAGCACATTGTCCAGTGGGGTCCAGGGGTCCAGATGTCCCCACTCCCAATATAAAAGTGCCTTGGATAGCACAAAGCTCATGGTGCTTCCAACAGTAGCCGTGGTTACATGTGCAAATTATCTTGATCGGATTAGAATTCAACCGTGTATGTGGGCCCAGAAAAGCTTTTGGTACATTTTGGTTCGATGCTGCTGTTTAACAAATCTGCCTGATATGAACTGCTATGTTATGAACTATAATTTTATTATTTATTGTGTGTGTTTTGCTGCTGGACACATTAATTTCTCCCTTGAGAGATTAATAAATCTTTTATATATTTTCTGTATTTTTTTTTTTCAGTTCCAAAAACTAAGGCAGAAAAAAAATTACTTACAAAATGCATTTATTGGTTTTACATAACGATACATAAAATTGATCTATGTAGGTGATCTGCTTAATAAAATAAAAACTATTAGCTGCCAGGAACTGAAAACTTTAAATAATTAACACTTGCACTTTCTTGTAGACCCGATTGTTACAGTCAGGTGATGCTGTTTTAAGTTCATTAACAGATTAGATGTGTTACTGTGGCATACGCTATCTCTGGGTAATGGTGTCAGCACACAGCAGTCGTCTTATCCAATTGTCTTTTCCCTTCATGGTTGCTGACAAAAAAGCCAAAGTGTTCCCACACAGGAAAGCGTAAGGAGAAGGGGGGGGTCCTCATCTGTGGCCTCGCGTCTGCATTACCCATATGTTGACATGCTTACTGTCCGTCATCTAATAATGTCTCGGAGGAAACTCACGGCTAACATTACTTCCGCCTCAGCGCGAAGTTAATAAAGTGGCGACCTTGGGGTTAGCCCTGCCTGTAGCCACTAAGACTCATGGGAAGTGTGAAATTGTGTGTGTTGAATCCTTCACCATCACTGAGAGCTATGAAGAGAAGTGAGGTTCATGTTGTTACGCTGTTGTGTGTTCATAATAAATACTGGAAGGCAGTCCATTTCTCTGTCTACTCTCTCTGAGACTGTTTGAGGGCGTGTTGGGTATGAGGCAAGGACAGTCAACGCAGCTAGTTGATTGGCAGCTCGGCTCTCGATTCCCCGCTACGAGTGACAAAGCAGCTGGGTCGTTACAATGCATATGCGGGGAAAAAAAGAAAAAGCTTACTGAAACGGTGCAGAAGTGAACTGAAACTGCCATACCGACACGGTTTGGTTCAGCTACATGTATCGTTACACCCCTAATAGATATGAGGTATATAAGATACAAGATGATCTTCTAAACATGCTTTCATTGTTATGGTTATTATGAAGCACCTGTTAGCTCATCATTTTATTTTTAATCCATGTGGTCAGTGCTTTTTTTCAAAGCCGGTGTGTGAGCTGGTGGACCGGACGGAGACACGGTTCTCCTGAGTCAGTTAGCTCACCCAGAGACACAGCTGTCCACTCACGATGTCCATGTATGGTTTGGAGGGTCGTCTCTGGGGCTTCAGTTTCTGATGTGTTTGGTGCTTTTACAGCAGACAGTAGTGGTCTTGAATGTCCAATTGTTGCATTGAGCTTAGCTTTTATCGATATGTTTGCTCAGGAGGTTAAAAAGACAGTGGTTTGAGGTCTGACGGAACTAGATCGGTTTTATATCAGGTAGATGGACAACAGCATCATTGATGGTTTGAAACCACAGTTCCCGGTGGATTTAGTTTCAGGGTTTTGCATAGTTTGGCCAGTCTGACCTTTATGTGAATAAAAAAAGAAAATAACTAGCAACAATCACAGCACTGAGAAAGAAGCGCCACTCAGTCTTACCCCGGGCTGGCGGGTATTTATTCAGAAGCCAGCGACCCAGAGGAGGAAGAATACAACGGCTGTAGGGATTTAAAATCATACAATCCTCATTCTCCAGAAGAAAATCTGATGGCACATTTTTGTCATGATGCAAACGGAAGACAAAAGCTGCAGTTGTGCTGCCAGTTTCTGGCAGAATGTCGCTTGTTTTGACCCAAAGTAGTCACACAGATGGGAATAATCCACCACTTCAGGCGTGGTCTGAACGGACGCCAGGGAGGAGGGGAAGTAAGGTCATAATTTATCCATATTCTTCTTTGACCTCAGCCTCTGTGGTGGAAATGTAACGTGGTGTGGTGTTCATATATGAATCTGGCATGAGCGGTTTCAATGGCTGCTCAGGAAAACAGCCCATATGTTTTAAGAGTCGGCTGTCATTTCTCTTGTGTCCCCCTGTGAATGAACCAGCGATTGGTAGATCTCCATCTGAACCCCCCCTCTGCTGTCCCAGCAGGTCAGGGAGACGGAGACGTGGATGCCCATGAAGTCAACAGCAACGGTTGCCATGTCGATACACCTTGACAGCCTGGAAGCTTCGGGAGACACTGAAGATGGCACTGACTTTAGCTTCACAGATGATGAAGACTATGACGACTATGACTTCTCTGGATCTGGTGATGAAGGTTGGTCCTGTCATTTTCACAAAAAATCTGTTATTTCTGTTGGAGTAATGAAACTAAACAAAAAACATTTTTCCTCAGCAACACCTGAGCTTCCTCCGGCAGAGTCCTGGCCCTCAGTCAGGGTAAGACGCGTCTTTCACTTCTTTATTGTAGAAAATCCGTTGGGTTGACACCTCGCTGGTTGTGTGTGCAGACCTCTCACCCTCTTCTCATTTACAGCCTGACATAAATGACAATAAGATCCCTGAGCCTAAACTGCCAGTGCTCCCCACCGTCAATGAGGTTGATGTGATCAAGGAGAGCAATGAAATCCCCGGTTTAAGGAATAACTTCAACTCCATAGAGGACCCGTTTGACGTAAAGATGTCCCACGCTGGAGAGGACAGCATCTTCAACAAGACGGAAGTTCTTGCAGGTCAGTAGAAATGGCACAGCGTAGACGCCAGCGACGCCGTGATAGCTTTAGAGCCCGTTGAGCTTGGGTTTTTGTGCGGAGCCTTCAGTCTCACACCTGACTCTTCTGTTTCAGCTCTGATTGCGGGCGGCGCCGTCAGTCTGTTGTTCGCCATTCTCCTCATCCTCCTTCTAATCTACCGCATGAAGAAAAAGGATGAAGGTAGCTACGATTTGGGGAAGAAACCAATCTACAAAAAAGCCCCCACCACAGAGATCTATGCATAGATGCTGACGTGCAAACCCCCCTCCCTCTCTGAGCCCTCTTCACACATGCACCCCCGTTCCCATCAGGCCAACGTCCGGCCTCAGTGCCTCAACATCATTGTACCTTCACCTCCTCAGTAAGTGAAGTTTGACGGATCAGAAGTGACTGACTCCTCCCACATGACACGTTTCTGGAGCGGAAGGAGACTTTTCCGACTTTAGTTTTTTATTCCCATGTTGAGAGGAAAAAACAACAGAAGAGACTTTTCCTCCTCCTGCAGTGAAACATTAATATTTTAATTTATACTTTTCTGGTCTTCCTCTGAACCTTTTGCAATATTGTAGTGTTCTACGTCTGTTTTTTTACATGTTCCACAGTGAGACGATTGATCAGGTTCTGCAGCAGCTTCATGTTTTTAGTTTGGAGCTTTTCCTAGAAGTGGTTTAGGAAAGGCCCCCGGTTTCTGCAAATAATGCAGCAGACCCCCTGAAAAAGAACCCATGTGCTGCTGGCATGTTTTTGTTCTGCCGGTGCGGGCGGAGTCCGTCGGTCTGGCACGCCGGAGCGGATAAGGTCAGCTCAGCTAATCAGGAGAAGGAGGGTTCTCTCTGCTTTCTGACCCAGGTCACAAAAACATGCAGCGAGGCTCCACTCTGAAGGCCATCGGTGATCCGTTTGGCATTCTGCTGGTGTGACGGCAACAAACTGCAGATTTAAAGGAGCGTTTTAGGAAATGCTCCGACTGCAGAGATGCCATTTAGAGCGAGAGCAGCAGGCTCTCCAAACGCTAGGCTGGAGACGTTCTTTTTTTTATTTTTATTTTTTTTGGCATGTTTCCTCTGCTGCTGTCTGAAAATTGGCAGTTTGTAAAAACAAACGAGCAAAAAAAAAAGAGCTCAAGCTGCATCACATTGAATCGTTCATGAATGAGGTGTGTAACGGCCCACGCTGCTTGCCTTCACGGTGCCGTGGGGAGTTTCTGGAGAACTGCAGGACTTTTCTGTTGTTTTTTTTTTGTTTGTTTTGTTTTTGTTGCCCTCCTCAATAAGCTACGCCATCTGTTTCTTCCATCAGTTAAGGATTAGCGCCCTGAGCTAGTTTTAATGTTCAGAGCAGCACAGCGGTCTGTAAATAGTCATTGAAAAAAAAAAAAAAAAGTCGGTACAGCGCCACCACCTGGCTACAGAAATGCCAAATATTTAAATGCCAAACACAAGGTTCTCATGACTCACTGTAAATGTAAGGCTTCATTGTAGCAATGCTAGAACAAACTTTAATTCTGTCCATGATCTCAGATGTTTTTATTCCTCTGACCCCCCCCCCCAGTTTTGTATTAATTTAACGTTCAAATAATTTTATTGCCGTCTTTCAGGTTCGGGTGTTTTGCCCTTTTTTTAAGCTGTTGTATATGTGATTTTTAAAGTTTTATATACACTAGTATGAGATGTTCAGAGAAAAATAGTTTTTGAATCTTTTTCAATGATGGTAGTTTTTTGTTTTATTTATGTTTTTCTTGTAGAAGGACTGATTATGGGCTGGTGTTGATCTTGTGCGATAACGGCAGCAGACTTGGGGCTCATCTCTGCTTTTGTCAAAAAACAAACAAACAGGTGTGATGTGATGTTATTACACCTGTTTGGGCCTGAAAAGCGATGAATTAGTGAGACTTTAGACAGTGAGAAAGCATCTAAGATGGAGCAAGAGCCTAGTCATCCCCAGGTCTGCTGCTGCACATGACGTTGTTCTGCTGCTGAATGTCAAATACCACATGGAATGGAGAAGCCAATGAATCATTGGCTTCTGCATACAAGTTTTGATTTGAGATTGAAAATAAAGCTATTTTTATGCATAGTATGTTTATAATATCCATATTTGTTCTGCTTTCTTCTCACCTCCTAAACATTTCATCTCATCAGAAAAATAAAAGCTTTAAACTAAACTTCATCTGTCATTTCAAACACTAAAGCTGATGCTCGAAAGTTCTGGTTGAACCGCTGTAGGTGGGGTCTTCTCTGTCTTCTGTTCCTCACATGTAACTCAGTGCAAACCCAGAGGAGAGGACTATCTTTAAAAAAAAAAAAAATCTTCATCAGGAGAATAAACTCTTTCTCTGGTTGAATCATCTTCTGGAAAGGTCAGGCAAGGGGGCAAGTTTGTCCATCCATCTTCCCCCGCTTATCCTGGACCGGGTCGCGGGGGCAGCAGTCTAAGCAAAGATGCCCAGACTTCCATTACCCTGGCCACATCCTCAAGCTGCTCTTGGGGGACCCAAAGGCGTTCCCAGGTCAGCCGAGAGACATGGTCTCTCCAGCGTGTCCTGGCGTCCGTCCAGTGAGACATGCCCGGAAGACCTCCCCAGGGAGGTGTCCGGGAGGATCCTCTGGAGGTGGAGGGAAGCGGTGACCGAGCTTCTCACTCTATCCCTTAGGGAGCGCCCAGCCACTCTACGGAGAAAGCTCATTTCAGCCGCTTGTAGCCGGTTCCTCGTTCTTTGGGTCATGACCCAAAGCTCATGATCATAGGAGAGTATTGGAACGAAGATCGACTGGTACATTTAGAGCTTTGCTTTCTGGCTCAGCTCTCTCTTCGGACCGTACAGCGACCGCATAACTACAGACCCTGCTCCGATCTGGATTTGTTATTGCAGAAATTTCCGGGAGAATAGAGGGGAGAATCACTTGTTTTTCTACCTTGTTTTGGAAAGCCCCTCGTGTTCCAGGAAGGTGTTCGGGGATCATGTTTGAACACGTCAAAGCAGAAACCTCAGCATGAAGGAGAGGCGTCTTTGTCCTGAACGCCACGTGCTAATCTGGAGAAAGCCAGCAACTTGGAGGGCAGATTACAGGTCAAGGAGGTTTTCTGTTTAGTATGCTGAACAGATCTCATCATAGATTAACATGTATTAAATGTATTATGGGACTTCTGGGCTGGAACGCTGATTTATTTATTTATTTTTTTTCTCTCCTTCCCTTCAGACAGACTTAGAGAAGGGATTCACTCTCCGGTGGTTAATAACCGCTGGAATTTGGTGGTGAAGACCTGTAAACATTTTTAAAAATGTGTTAAGAACTATGCTTTAAAAGAATGAACTTCAGCAACATGGCTTGGAGCCGCTGTGGCTCCGCCCATTTGTAACCTGAACCCACTTGATCTTGGGCACTGCAGCCTATCCGTTGGACAAAAGCAGGTACACCTCCTAGGCTGAGCGGCAGGGCTTCCAGAGACACATTTGACTTGAGGCTGCAGCTGGTTGCTAATGAGCCACTCCTCTTTTTACCAAGTAGCAGCAGGCTGATCCCCAGAGTGGCTGAAGACAACAAATTCTTTTTTTTTTTTTTAAAGACCATGTATATGCAATATGACCATTGTATATAATCTTTTCTAAGCAAACCTTTCTGTGGCCAGATGAGTAGAAAGCTCCCACTCTGTTTCATTCTTCCTACACTGAAACACAAAACTAATCAGGAAAAAAAGGCCTGACCTGCACAGATGGAAAGAGATGAACTGATTTCTGCTCCACCGGACGTTAGCCTGAAGGTCAGGAGGAAAACTTTTCGTTTCCATCTTACAGAATCAACACTCACATCACATTATCAGTGCTGGAATTTAGATGTGTCTACATTAGTGTTTATTCAAGAGCAAAGGAAATTAACAATAACCTTAAAATGAACCTTGAAAATACTTAAAAGTAACCAGAAAAATGTGTATTATATGGAATATATTCTAACTTGCCACTTTATTAGATCCACCTTGATAGTAACGGGTTGAACCCCTCCCCCAGCGTTGTTGAATCCTTAGTTGCATCGATTCAACAAGGTACTGAAAACACTCCTCATTCCCCATATTGACATTATAGCTTCACGCAGTTGGGGTGACTCCAACAAAGGTCACAGCCAATGATCGAGCTCAAAATTTTCAAATCTTCTTCATGAAAGTGGAGGGAAATGGTTCTGAAAGTTGTGTCCAAAGTCTGCAGGCTTGTGTGCGTTTAAAGAAATAGAGTTCAGGTTCCATCCATCTATTTTCCAAACATGTTTGCTACTGGTCAGGGTCACTGACAGTAAAAGAGAACTGGACTGAGCAGCCCCTCCCCCCTTACGATCTAAACAGGAAGTACCTGCTGGTCCCAAAAAGCTGAAATAAACAGCAGTTACTCAGTCATTCTATTGGTCAACACAACATTCTGGCTCTGATACCTTTTTTTTTTTAACATGTTCTTGATAATCCTCTTTTTTCCATGACATCGACAGTTCAAGCTATTCAAGTTAAAAACTGGCAAAACAGATGCCTCAATAATGTAGGTGGCCTCACATGGAACGTTTGAAGCCTATGATTGACAGATTCTCCTAAGCCATTTTTCAGTGGAAGAGGTGTGGTTTTCTAACATGATCACTCCTGATTGGAGAGAGTGGTTGCCATAGAAATGTAGATGGACCAATCACGGCTTACTGAGGACATCTGGCTCCAATATGGGGAGGGAAAAATGGAAAAATCGCAACTGAATTTACTTCAATATGTTGAGCTTTTTCTATGGACGACGTCACATGCGATTCGATCAGGGTTCAGCGACTTTGGGAGTCTGTCCAGCTATTGTCGTGGGAACCCTGCATGGTTCTCTTGTCCATCAAAGGACCAAACAAAGACACACAACCACACACAGATGGTAAAGTAACAGATGAACCTATGAAGCATGTTTTTGGACTGTGGGGGGAAACCGGAATGCCCAGAGGAAACCACCACGCATGCTAGAGGAAAACATGTAAACGCCACAAAGAAAAAGAACAGCAGGGATTTGAACCTTCTGGATGTGAGAGGATAGTGGTAACCACAGCATAATGGTGTAACCCAGTGTTGTGGTTGTTTAGGTGAAATATGAACAAATTACATTCATAATGGATTCAAATAGTTTTTTGTGTTAAAGATTTATTCAGTTTCATACTCAAAGAATTTTGAGGAAAAAATAGAAGTTAAGATTAAAATTTAATAATAACAAAGTAAAAGAAACAGAGTTAGGTAGAGCGGTCGACTTCTGATGACAAGACGCAGGTTGGGTTCTTGGTCTGCTCACCCATGTGTCAAAGTGTCCTTGAGCAAGACACTGAACCCCACATTGTTCCTGGTGGAAGGTTGGCTTCACACACCTTCACACACCTATGGCGGTTCGGCAGCAGAACCGCCATAGGTGTGTGAATGGGACTGTGACTGTAAAGCACTTTGGGCCTTCTAGGAAGTTGGTAAAGTGCTATATAAGTATACCCCATTTACCATATAAGTGACTAACAGGCACGTATAAATAAAAACTACATTGAATAATGTTTTTTATCTGAAAAAAAAATGTTTTGTTACATTTTTGATTAATTGATTTGGTGATTTCTATGGTTAAACTTTAGCTTTTCAAAGTACAAGTTTATTATTTCAATGTAAATTTTATTGTTAAAAAAGTTATATTTTGTCAAAGTTTTATTGTTGCTCTCACACAAACATCAGACAAAAAGTTTTTTTTAAATAAACTACTGTTTGATGATGAATCTCATTAACACAGCACATTTCTTGTACAAATTAAAAATCAAATACAGTACCTCAAAATGACAAATAACTGTTAAACCAGTTTGTTACTGACTTTAACAATGAATGAGCAGCAATGAGACAAACACAAATCTGTGAGGAGAGAAAAGTTGGTGATTGAAGGAAAGAAGGGTGTAGAAAAGCAAGGTCCTCTCCTTCCATTCATTTAACCCCCCCCCCCCCCTACACACACACACACACACACACACACACACTCTGTTGGTCTTCCTTTATGTGCCAAAGCAGACGAGCCTCTCCTGACGGTGAGTCCTGAGCAGAATAACGAGGTGAATCTGACACCTCAGAGTGGCGTCAGAGAGGAGCAGGGCAGCGTGATGTCAATGGCCACATTTGATCCCAGCGCTCTGTACCTTTACCTGGAACACAAACAACCCACCACAACCAACAGGGCTCTTGAATCCAGACTGGACTCTGGAGCAGTTCCTGTGGTCTGTCCAGGCTGATCCTGTTCCTGAGGGGTGGGAACATCTGGGTTACTCAAGTGATACTCCCATAAGCCTGGGGCATTTAGTGCAGCCTGTGGTGGCAGTAATGTGATCCAGGGTTGTGCTGGTTACCTCATGCCAATGTGTTTTCTACTTTGATAAAAGATTAGATGATGGTCTAGGGAACGTCCTTGTTGTAGTCCAGAGTTGAGCCTTCATCTGTGATTATCCAGAAAAATGTAATCCAAAGCTGAGAACGCCCTATTTCCTCATTTCCAGTTGGGATCTGCCCGGCAAAACCACACACCTGCCCCTTACCACTGAGCAATGCCACTCAGATTCTTCCACCATCAAAGTATTTTTTAGAAAGATTTCTCTGCAACCGCTTTGTAAAACGTTAAAATCATTCACATAGTGCAGAAATCACAGAATGTTTAGGCAATATTTAGGTTTAGAAAGTAATCGGAAAGAACGCCTGATCGGAAAGAAAATGCCTCATGTAAACGTGCCTTTCGGAATACTCTCCCCCGGTCAGACTCGTTCGGATCAAAATTTCATTCCGATCGAGAAAGTTGGGTTATACCGATCGTTTATCCGATCGTTGTGCATGTACACGGTTCATTCCGATCGTGTGTCACTTCTGCTCTGGTTTTACGTCACGCATAGACGGTGTTTCGCTCCAGAGAAAGCTTTGGAGCTCAAACAGGATCGACCAGCTGCTCTGCGGACGCTCGGTGCAAAGCGCCGCTCCGCTTTGCCCCTCTGGCTCTCCGCCTCTCTTAAACCGGTCACGAGGTGGGTGCCGGGGAGGAGCGGGACCCTGCGTGGTCCTGGCTCGTGTGCCGGTGGACCGAACGAACTGTGTCTCTGAGCGGAGCAGCTGGATTAATAACTTTGTGAGGGGAGGATGCTTGTTACGTGTGCGTTTTGTTGTTTGTGTGACTGCGATCCGTCCCGCCGCTCTCGGTTAGCTGCTGTCAGGAGAACTGTGTGTCTCTGAGCAGAGCTCGGACTTCCAGCTCACACAGCGGCTTTGGGGCGGTGTGCGAACTTTTCAAAGCAGAATGTCGCTCAGTCCTTAGAAACTGTTCAAACATTCACGTGGATTTGTGTTTCTAGTCGTGTCCCGACAAAATAAATTCCCACATATTTACATGCAGCCAAGATGCAGATTGCGGCATATCCCGCATGAGTTTATCAAACAAGGCCAATGTTGTTAGTGCGTGTTAGCCTCTCCTGGGAGCTCCGTTCTTCCACAAAAAAGCACCAACCACACGGATTAAATTTAAAATAATGAACGCTTCATAATATTCATAACATTGATAAAAGCACGTTTGGAAGATCGTTTGGAAGATATTACCAAACTGCTGCATAAATGTATATGACAGCAAAGGTTTGTTTACTGTGGGACTATTCCTTGTTCCGGTATTTTCAGCACTACTGCGCATGCCCAAATGATTTATTCCGACCAAAAGTGTGACCCATGGGAACGTTTGTTCTAATCGGAAAAAGGTTTTCTGGGCCTATGTGCACGGTTGAATTTTAACCCCACCAATGATCCGATCAAGATATTTTGCCCATGTAACCGCGGCTATTGTTAAAGAAATCTTTTATCTGACAGCAGTTCTGTGCACAGAGAACAGGTATTCACAGTTTAGGGCTCAGTCTGCTGACATTATTGTGATCTCAGAAGCTCCAAACTGCTCCACCTTCACCAGGCTGCTTCCTCCAGCAGCTTCACTTTTATCAGAATAAAGCCAGTCTGCTGGATGACAGATACTCTGGTACAGATTTTCTTCTTCCTCTTATTTGAATGCTAAAGAGGAAGCAGGACTTTGGTAATGGAATTTTCCCTGTTTGATGCGTCATCATGGTGCTGTCCTTTGGTCTGTGTTCTGCTCCATTGAGCGCTGATGTTGACCTTTAACAATGATTCTATTAATAACTCCTCACTTGTCCTTGTTTTCTAAAAGGTAAAGTATCCACACGTGTGACGTGAAGACGTTTCCTGAAGCCGCTTTTGTTCCACTGTGTTTGAGGTCTATTACTCCAGGAGCTGCAGCACTGGAGGTTTGGATGTGGGAACCGATCAGACATAAGCATCAGATCATTTTTTGTAATGTTGTGGCACCTACTGCCTCTTATTTTTTCACCTTTAGTTTAAAAATAAAAGTATCAGGGAAGATCTGAGCCTGTGGTTCAGTTGTCCTGGTGTTGTTCTTGAGGTTGATTTTTGATTTTTTGATTTATTGATTTATTTCAAGCACTGTAGGAAAAGCAATAAATGAATCACACATATTTATCAAACTCATTACAGAAATTATGAAATACATACATTAAAAAAACTGAAAACAAAACAAAAATGTCACTTAAATCACATTTGCTTAATTAAATACAGTGATCATTAACTGAAGTATAAGTAGAGTTTGATTTATTTCTTGAAAAGGAGTGGGAAGAAGCAATCTTATATAATCCCACCCCTACTGAGTTCATTCATTTGATAGTTTTACAGTGTTTTAAATCCGGTTTGGTTCGGATCAGATAGATTCTCTTGAAGTAACAAAATCCAGTGCCTAGTAATGATTGATGATCTTCAGAAAACATTCATTCATGATTTCAGTAAACAGTAATGGTACCGATATGTAATAATAATTGATTATCATTAGAACACATGATCACAATAAACCAGAAATTATTGTTACACATTGCAGATCAAGTAAACAAAATCAATAGCTTATTGGTTGTAATTCAAACACATGGAGCTGGGAATTCTAGACACCATGTTTGTATTTTTGTGCTTCTTGGCAATTCCAGTCCTGTTTGGACTTCAAGCACATCCCATTCCAGTATGCTGATCTGTCCATACGTTCATTGTTTTTATTTTAAGTTATGTACAACATCACTACATTAATGATTTAAAAACTGGAGCAAGTCCTTACACACTAAAGAAATGACCACAAAGTGATGCAAAGTGACATCTCTGTGACGTTGTGATCAGATGAGGGTCGGTGTGCAGCCCTGAAGCCAGACTTACATAAAGTTAGAGGAAGCAGGAGATCTTAAATCTGTCAGCACCCCCATGAGGGCCAAAGGTCAGGTGAAGAGGTAACACAGGAAATGAACCTCTAGCTTTTTGTGTGTGGGTGTGTTGTTTCAGGTTTTGGTCTCTTTTCTGGAGGGAGGGTAGCAGCAGTCAGACATCTCTCAGTGTTTAGAGCCTTAAGTCTGCAATGTGCTTGAATTTATAAAGTCCATGAGTCACTTTTTATTTGAAGTGATGTGGCAATAATGCATCGGCATATAGAAACAAGTGAAAACAAGCTATGTTTGCCTCTTTCTTGCCTCCCTGTTTCCCTTTCTGTGCCTCTTTTGCGCTCCCTCTCAGCCATAGGCCGTCTTTTGTCTTCATGCAAAAACTCACATTCCTCACGTCCTCTGTTCACAGACGCACAAATGCACACAGCCCTCTGCTAACAGACACACACACACAGGCATTCCTCTGCCCAGCAACAATCAGGTCTTAGTGCTGCACACCGCCTGTGTTTTTATTCCAGTTTTTATTGCTCTTGAACTTCTTACATGGAGAATGTAATCATGTCTTTGTTGGTTCCTGAGGTTGCTTCTGAAAAGAGGTTTTTTTATTTGTTTTGGTGGGTGGTAGCCATCGAGTTCAGCAGCTGCAGTGTACTGAGAAACAAACTCCCACATGATCAAGGATAAAAGGAATTCATGTTTCCAGCAGCACCTGACTTCACATTTTGTTTTTGCCCAGCTCTTATCTTTAGCCAGAAGGGAAGCTGTCAAAAGCTGAAGCAAGAGGAGGAAGTGACAACACACAACTGTTCATACAGATCAACACATCTATCATTTTAAAGACACTTTAACCAGTTTTCATTGCAGAACAAACCTGCAAATTGTCTTGAAATCAGAAGTTGTTAGACCCCCAAACCTCACCCCTCAATCAATTACTAATGTCATTATCTAAGTGACTAGGTAGTCCCACTAAAAAGGCTGTCAGGTCAGATCTGCAGCATAAACTGTCACCAAGTCAGAGAAAAAACGTCTTACTAACCAACTTAGTCCCTTTCAGGGTCATTGGGGTTGCTGGGGTTTATCCCAGCCACTGCAGAATTAATGTGAGGTACACCCTGGACAGTTCTCCAGTCCATCACCACAGTACACAGAGACACACAATAACACACTCACATTCACTCCTAGGGACAATTTACAGCTACCACTCACCAGATGAAGCATGTTTTGGACTGTGGGTGGAAGAGTAAACCTACATGTGCCACACACAGAAAGGATTTGAGCCAGGCCTGCCTTACTGTGAGGCAAGAGTGCTAACCACTACACCATTGTGTAGCCCTGAAAAAAACATTAACTTGTATGTTCTCTTCTCAGCTTTCTTGGGATAGACGTCATGGAGAGCAGGTGATACTTTATGTGTGTCACTGAATTGCTGGGAAAAAATAGGTCGTCATGGGACCCACATACAGTACAGACCAAGGTTTGGACACACCCTCCCATTCATTGGAATAAGTAGGTGTTTCCAAACTCCTGGTCTGTACTCCAAGTAACAATGGAGAGTCAGAGCCAGAAGCCAGGCAACAGCATGTGGTGATAACAGAATCTGGGAATCTTGTTTGTGGAACCAGCAACGACTATAGACCTTATATAGAGATGGACTGAGTAGGTGTGATGTCTTCCATAGAAAATGCCTTACCCTCGTCTCCAGTGAAATTAACCCATTCAGTCGCCATTTTCTCGGGTTACAGGCGCCGTCATGTTAGAGCCAGTTGACAGCTATTGGTCCAAGTTGGTCTGAGTCAACTTTTCTATGGCAACTACTGTGGCCACACCCCTTCCACTGAAAGCGGATCGGGATAGTCTGTCAAACGCTCGAGGTTGGCCCCCACCTCGAACGTCAGTTCTTCACTTCTTCACTTGGAAAACTTGCAATACAGAAAAAAATGTCAGTCAAAAAAATTAGTCAATGCCTCAGTACAGAATGTCACATCAATAGTTTTCCCTTGATCTGGATTCTCACAGACTGTGACATGCGGACAGCAGGAAGACCTGTTTATCAGCCACACTCTTTCAAGGCTTTAGGAGTCGGTGTACGATAAAAAAGACGTTTTCACATCAACGAGCAATCTGATCTTATCTGGGATAAACTTGTATCTTGAAAGGTAGGCTGCCACGTATACTAGCTTTCTGTTTGATTCACACCAGACCAGGCTCATACTGTTTTATTGGAATCTAACGGTGCATGAAGATTGAAATATAAGGTAACTGGTAACCTACTGGACAGTGGCGATGGGCTGGAATTAGGTTTTGGTTCTTTCCTGTAATCTGCCTCTCATTGGGCCCCTCTCGCTGCAGTGCATACCTCAATGCACAAAGTGCAAAAACAACAAGGCAGTGAAAATACAGGCATGCATTGAGCAACAATAACCCTTTCATTTGTGTGACAGAAGAGTTTGAATTACCCTTAACTCTTCCAAGTTCTCTGAAAAATAAAAAATAAAAAACTGGAGCTATGTCCATTTGTGGACTTTTCAACAGAAAAACTGAAACAAATGATCTTTTGAATCTGCTTTCAAAATACTTTTTCTTTGTAGTTGGATCATTACCATGACAACGGCACAGAGGGGGAAATTTGACAAACGTCAGCGTTTGAATTTTGAGATCAAAGCTAAAAGATCAAATACAAAACCAATATTTACCATGAAATGTTTGCAGTTTTTTTTTTTTTTTCACACAAACATGCAGCGTGTGATTCTCAAATCTCAAACTGTGAGCGGGAGCTCTACAGCTTCCGGTTCAAACAGGAAACATCCACATGAATCTGGTTAGAAATGGACAGGTTCTCAGGAAATTCCTCTCATTCTTCTGTGATCCTTCCCATCGCCGCCTGTTTCTCTCCATCTTCCTCACCTCTCCCTGTCAGCACCGCATCTCTCGCCCTTCACCTCTGACCCTTAGCCAGACTAAATAGATGGAAGTGATTGACTGTGTTGTGCTGGGAGGTAAAGGGAGCTGAAAGATGGTCTTAAAGCATCTTGTTCCATGAATTTTTGAATCTCTTTCAGCCTCAGTCACCGCTCTTCTCTGGTGACAATAATATCAGATCAGGGTGGATTTGGCTTGCACAAAAATGAAAAACATTTCAAATACTTTTTTTTATTAAACTTTGTTCTTCTGCAGCGCCCCCTGCACTCATGGTTACCAACCGTTCAGTGAAGTGTTCACTAAAGCAGGCAGTCTCAAAAGCTGACAGCTCTCATGCCAGCATGACTGTCCAGGCAAAGAACACCTGACAACACCACCACAACTACAAGCCACCAACATCAGAACCATGGTTTCGTCAGGAAGTCAGATTATGGAGGGAAGTGAATTCCAAAGTGATTTCATTGACACCATCAATGGAGACCATCAATGGAGACCATCTGGAGAACTTCATGTGGCAGTGAGAGTAAACTGACACCCCGCTCCAGGAATTAAAAGGAAAGTACTCAAGATTCCCTGAAAACAAGGCAGAGACTGAATAGTTTAGTCAAAATATTTTTTTTTGACATAAAAGCAAATCAGTTAAAACAGTTAAAAAAGTCCCAGAAGGGCAGTGCTTACCAGGGGGGCTGGAATTGAAAGGAAAAATAAACAAGCAAAAAAATCCTGGGTTGTGAAACACACATGATGGGTAAGGAGTTTTTTTCAACTAGTCCTGTCTGGCAGCTGAGCAAAGAGCTGAAGGGTTTTACTATTACAACAGGGGGTTATGAATCTTCAGACACACAATGTGTATATCTGTATAAACTCCTTTTGTATTTGAAGCTTAAAAAGAGGTGTGTGGGTGATACACGCAATAGCAGATCAAGGGAATCCCCCCGCCCGGCATCCACCATCTGCTGATCACCAGTTTGATCCTATTTTGGAGCAAGGAGAGTAGAACAGAGCTGATCAGCAGAGAACTAACGAAAAAAATAAAACAATACAACAATTAAGGCTTAAGGACTTGTAGCCTGCACTAACTGTGGGGGAGCTACTTACTCCTCCGGGTCCTAACCAAGATGGCACCCACACCATGCTGGGTCTGTATTAAGAGGCCAGCGGTGGAGGTTACCCCGAGTGAACTGTGCAGGAGAGCTGTGGACAAAGTTTCGCGTCAGTAGGACTTACCGTACGTGTCAGTGGTACGGCAAGTCAAATCTGCAGTGAATGGCACCAGTGCGTGTTTTAAACATATGCAGCTTACTAATAGGTAGGCGTGGCCTATTTGTCACATAGTCTAGATCTCCTTAAAGACTGGAAGTACTTCTGGCAGCTCGGATTCCAAATGAAGGACAGAAGGAGGGCCAAAGCATTTGATCTAAACTGTGATGGTGATTTTAAAAGAAGCTCCAAGGACTGGTCTGGTTTGACAGTTAAAACTAAGGCATAATTCACAAACTACATTTTCAGTCTACTAAATGTGTTTTGTCTGGAGTACTAAGTAATTTTGATTTCCCACTGGTGTGTTTTAATGACAGCCTTAGAAAATGGAGGGAAGTGACTCTGTGTTGTTTGACAGACTGGAGGAAGAATCAGACAGCCTCGAAGGTTGAGGTAAATGGGCTCCATGTGTGCTTGGCAGTACAGTAAATCCTGCACAGAGCCCTCTAGTTCATTGAAGGAGGGGTTGAGATAAATGTTAAGCTGCTCCACAGACCCACCCTCAAGTTGGAATCAAAAATTCAGCAAAGGCATAACTTATGTGTGGAGTCAAAGTAACATGATCCCTGTCTTTCTTTTCCTCTCCTGAGTGTGTGTGTGTGCATGTGCATGCATGTAGAACTGCTGCAGAAACATGCTTTTATGCCCGATGATGCTAACAGCTTTTTTGTTTACTTGCCCCAAAAGGAAACTCATGGACTGAAAGCTATCAGTTGCCTATGATGAGACTAATTTTTGGAGAAAAAGCTAAGCAGAAACATCTGAGATTGTTGGTTTCTGTTGTTTTCTTCTTTTTTTTGTTGGCGCTCAGCTTCCAAATAGATAACGTTTCATAAAGTCTTCTTTGTTTATAATGAGAGGGATCATCAGAAACGACACTTTAACTGCATTCACAGCTCCATGGGGAAGTCTTCCTTCCCACATTTACACACCAAGCTGAGGAGTAAAGGAGGAGTAAACTCAAATCCTCTCCCAGAGAGATTCTGTAACGACACTGATTCAATCGTGACCCACTTTTTAAGTCAATGTTTTATTATTGCAAACTCAGGAGATCTAAATATGTTGCTGGTTCTTTGAGAAAAATCTTTCCAGGGAATGTGATGCCTTATGTGTTAGAATCTGAATTCAAAGTAAACCAACGGCTGACACATCAAACACAAGCAAATGGCTGTCTGCTTGTGTTATCATGAAGCAGACTTCTAAAGTTCCCTTTATACAAGTGACCTAAACTAACAGCCTTGATTTCATGGTGTCCAAGTGTTCTCTGAAGATTTAGCTTTTGGGAGCACTTTCCCACAGCTGTGGCTCTTCTATGTCCACACTCAGGTGGAAACATGTGGAAGCATTTAGGAATGGAAGCCCTAAATCAGTGTGTCCTCTGTCACTCCCAAACACCTCCCTGAAGCAGGGGTGAAGCCATGCAAAGAGGTCAGAGGCTGAACACGGGGGGCAAACATCAGGATGGAGTCCAGGACCCCCAAATGCAAACAGAGTCAGACCAACTACAGGCAACAACGTTGGCACACCGGTCCATGTTTTAGATGTTGATCTATATTTTCACACAATTATTTTAAATAAACTAAGCTTTTTTTTTTTTTTTTGTAAAAACAACCAGCGAATTAGGAGTACAACGTAAACCGCTTTCCAATTGGCCGACAGGATGGCTCTCACCTCTGTCTGTCAATATGAATGCTTCATGTCTCGTAACCTCTGTCGTCTGTTGTCTGTGACATTATGGGACCTACATTCCTGGATACAAATGGGGGAGTATTAAAGCCATGAGGCACGCAGAAATCTGAAAACATTTCAAACGAACATGAAATGTCAGGTTTTCTCTCTTTCTACGTTTTTTTCCTCCAAGTGTTTTACTATGACTCTTTTAAATGACATTTTTCCAATTGAATATATTGTTGAAAAAACCTGCAGGGAGAAAATGAGAGCGTTTAACAGAAACAGCAACCAGGGTCAGTCCTCCAGCTGTCCCCGACCCCCTCTTCCTCATATAACCATTTATTAGGGTGAGGGTGGTGGGGGTCAGACTGCGATGCACCTTGGGGGGAGGAGCTACTTGGCAGTGGCCCCCCTCCCTTGGTTGCCGTATGGAACGTGCCCCCCCTTCGGTTTTAATTGCACTTTAGACACATAGGACCCTTGGTAGGGGGGGTGCTTGGACATCACTGCCAGCAAGCAGTAGATGTCCTTAGTGCCCTACCCGCCAATTTAAACTATACCGTAGACATTTTAGGGCCCCTTGGTGGGGAGGGTGATGGGACATCACTGTCAGCAAGCAGAAAATGTCCTCTCAGGGCCCTACCTGCAAATTTTAACCCTTGTGCTATCCTATGACCCCACCCTTACTTTGACCTGTTATCCCACCATGACAAAGGTGGAGAGGATTTCATGTAATCCATGGACACCAGTGAAGATCACAAATCATTGAAGAAAAAAGGTTCAGTGCACTGTCTTGTGGCGTCTAGATGACCCAACTCCCAATGTTAAAGTGCCTAGGATAGCACAAGGGTGAACCACACCCTTTAGTATACACAGCCCCTTTAGATCACAAAATACACACTTCAACACACACCCATTCACGCACACACACATGCTCACTAACACACATATATCACACAAGGAAGAGGGACTTCTGATCTTCTGTACCCCGCCCCATCCCTGGCAGAGGAAACCGGGGCCCTCTGTCACGGTGGCCCTCTTTCCACGCAGGGAGAGGGATCCCTGAGTTATCTGGCAAGACCCGGGCCGGGATCATATCACATCTGTGCCAGGGGGTGTCCGTGTCCCGGTGGTGTGGGTTCTGGTCCTGGCCCCTGGGCGCCGGCCTTCTTCATATTTACCAACTGCGGATGAGTCTAGTCGAGCCATATTTATAACACCCCTTGGGCTCCCTCACTCCTCTTGGGCGTCCTCCTCCATTGCTGGTGGGGGGGCCGCCCCTACCTTGCTCTCTCCTGGACTAACCATGGCCTGGGGGGGCTGCCTGAAGCGCGGGGGCGGGTCTTCCCTGGGGGGGCCTGACTCGTGCTTGGGGCTGGGGCAAGGGGATGCTCAGGACTCCTGGGTGGTGGTGGGCGGCCTGTCTGGGGCTTGGGGTGCCCCCCTGGGGCAGGGCCCCTTGTTGGGCCCCCTGGGCGCAGTGGGGAGGCTGCTCTACGGGTCTGGCTGGGGCTTGCACTTTCTACCACCTGTGCCCCCCTGCTCTCTGGCGTTGGGGGGCGCTGTGGCGGTCCCACTGGCCCTGCCCAGGTTGGTGGATGTGATTGCCCGGCAGGCCGTCTTTCTCTATCTCCTGTACTGTGTGGATGTTGGGGGGTCCCAGCTGCCGCTGCCGCTGCTGCTGCGATGGGGGCCTTGGTGGGCTTGCTGGATTTTTTCCCTCTTTTTACATTCCATCATTGACCCCAGAAGAACATAAACACTCACTGGAGCACAGGTGCTATCTCACCTTTGCACAAACAGTTTGCGTGACTGAATGAAATGTTTCACATGTGTTGGTCTGAATGCATAAGTATGCATGTGTGAATGTTAGTGGTAGGATGTCCATGTAGATTTGTTTGTGTGTGAACACTTTTTGAGCCAACAGGTGTGTTTGTAACGTTTGAGTGTGTAGACAGGCCCCGCCCATTTTAGATTTTTCATGCATCTTAACCTGTCTGTGACAGAATAGCAGAAGCGGCTGTGCTAAAGTGACCAGTCTGGGTCTTGGTTTGTTTGGCGTCAATAATTTTATTTTCCACAGTCCAACATGTTCTCAATTACAACAACTCCCTCCCCACACTGAGCAAACACCTCTGCTTATATAGCCTCACCCCGATTGGTTCAAACCATTACAGAAGGGATGCGGGGTTAACAGCTAAACACCACTTTCAAAATGGTTTCAGCCGAACATTCAAAATGGCTGCCAGGCAGCTTAACAAACATTTGTCCAAACATGCCCTTGTGAGGAAGCAGGTGAGCAGAAAAACAGGTAAAATCAGGTGGACACAAGTTGACACACACAAGTAACAAAAGCCACTTTGTTACACTCCTCCCCCCTGAAATGGACACAGCAGTTCAAATCTCAATTTTCCTTGACAAACAATCTGCAAGAACATTACAATGGTCAGGTCGATAATGCACTGTAAAATTATAAGGTTGCAATGAAAGGTACCACCCACCAAGGCGTGTGTTGGCATTTCTCATGCGGTTCAGCCATTGCAGAGGACGATGATCTGTCTCCAGGATGAAGTGGCGCCCAAGCAGATAATATCGGAAAGACTCAATGGCCCACGTCATGGCTAGACATTTCTTCTCCACAGTGGAATATTTCAGTTCTCTGTCTGGCAACTTACGACTCAAGAATGCCATGGGTCTTCTGTCCTCATCGACCTCTTGAAGAAGAACTGCTCCAAGACTGACTCCTGAGGCATTAGTCTGTAAGATGAATGGCTTGCTGAAGTCTGGTGTATGAAGGATCGGCTGCGTGCAAATGTTATCCTTGAGGTCGCAGAATGCGTTGTCGCAGTCATCTGTCCAACAGACCTTGTTAGGGGCCGATTTCTTAATTAGATTATGCAACACCACTGACCTCTCCGAAAAACGGGGGATAAACTTCCGATACCAGCCCGCCAACCCAATGAAGCTTCTCACTTTCCTCTTTGTGGTGGGGATTGAGAAGGAACAAATGGCTTCCACCTTATCCACCTGAGGCTTTATTTGTCCAAACCCAATGACGAATCCCAGATACTCCACTTCCCGATGAGCCAAAGTACACTTATTCAGGTTGATGGTTAATCCAGCAGCTCGGATGCACTGAAAAACATCCTTAAGGTGGGATACATGATCAGTCCAGAATCGGCTAAACACCACAACATCATTGAGATATGCAGCACCAAACCCTGTCACATCTCTCAAAACATAGTCCATGAGCCGCTGAAAGGTTGCTGGTGCCCCTTGAAGGCCGAAGGGCATTACCCTGAATTGGTACATACCAAATGGTGTCCTGAATGCAGTTAACTCTTTGGCCTCTGGAGCCAAGGCCACTTGCCAGTATCCTTTGCTCAGGTCGAGTGTGGTGATATATTTTGCTGAGCCCACTCTTTCCAGAAGTTCGTCCACTCTTGGCAATGGATTTGGGTCAAAGCTGGAAATGGCATTCAGGTACCTGAAGTCAATACAGAAACTTAGTGAGCCATCTTTCTTTGGCACAAGCACAATAGGGCTACACCATTCACTGCTGGAGGCTTCAATAACACCCATTGACAGCATCAAGTCAATTTCCTGTTGCAACACTGGCACCAATCGCTCAGGGATGCGATAACTCCGTTGTCGCACGGGGGCCTCCTCCTTCAGTCGGATCTTATGCTGGACCAGTGATGTGAAGCCTGGAGTTTCCTGAAACAGCTGTGGATCTAAGAGCAACATGATTGTTTCTTGTTTTTGAAAAGAGAGATGAGAGAGGTTAACTGAAGAAGCAATTGGAGTGCTCGTTGGAAAGAACTTCTCTGTCTCCTCCTCATCCTTCACTGACCTAGCAAAGAACTGCTGGGAAACCGTCCCCTGGTTGCTGAGAAATGCTTTCAAAAATTTGACATGAAAAAGCTGCTGTTTCTTTTGTCTTTCAGGCATGAAAAGTTCATAGGTCACATCACCCACCTTTTTGGTGATCGACGAGGACGAGTGGCTTATGAGCCGGTTCCGACTTCCTCGAGCCGTCCTGTTGGACCTCTGCAGGCTTTTGGGGGTGTGTCAACCATTGCATCTGGCGCGTCGGTGTCCCCTTCTGCCTAAGTCACCACTCCACTTAATAGGGATTCCCAATAATTGCCGCCAGTCTCTCATCAAGTGGCGTCAGCTCCGGTGTCCCCTTTTCCCCACCCGTGGCAGAGACATTCTGGCGATGGAGCGCTAGATGATTTTTGCCTCGACTTTGATGTCCGACCATTTCTTTTTTACTTCGGCCACGGTCCGAGGTTGTGAGGCTACAGCATTTACGGCGTCTGCCACCGTTTGCCACTCAAGTGCCTTTTTGGCATCAGTAATGCCCACACTGTGCCCTCCAAACAACATTTTTCTCCTCTTTTCCACCTCGCCAACGATAACTTCTACTTCACATTGAGTGAAGTTACGTTTTTTTGATTTCCTCTCTGTGTTTGCCATGATTTCGCAATCAATGAATATTCATTTGTGGGCGTTTCACGGACTATTTATGGGCAACTATGGGAGTGTCATGAAGCCGCAAAAGCTGCGCTACATTTAGAACTGATTGTGATTTATTAAGGGAAAGATCCGTAGGATGTGTGTGCGCACGGTTTTATAAATCTGAATATTTCTGTGCGTACGCACGTCCTATGTTTCATCCGTACGCCACTTCTGACGCAAATCCTATGCAAAGTTTTATAAATGAGGCCCCTGGTGAGGAAGCAGGTGAGCAAAAAAACAAGTAAAATCAGGTGGACACAAGTTGACACACACAAGTAACAAAACCCACTTTGTTACAGTTGTGATTATAAAGCTCCAGCAACTTTTTGCTTTCTGACGCTTCATGATCTTACCCTTGCGACCATAATCACCCCTTTACCTCCCCCCCCCCTATCTGTCATCTCCCCCTCTCTTGCTTTCTTTTCCTTCTGGTACAACAAAAATATTTACAAATATAATTAACATGAATAAAGTTTAGCTGAAATTACAAAAGGGGTTTATTTAAATATACACCTGGTGTATCATAAGATTCATAACCCCTGTGGTAAAAGCAAAATATGTCCAACACAAAAGGCTTTCAACTCTCTGTTTGCTTAGCTGTTGGACAGGATAGGTTAAAAAAAAATAAAAAGAGGTTTTTGTTTTTGAAATCAATCATTTCCTTGTTGTCCGCCCTTATTCGGCCAGAGGCTGAATCACAGGGATGTTTTCTCCCATCCCATCCCATCTCAGGATTTCAGGTCTCATACAGGAATCCCTTTTGCTTTCAAAATAAATTTGTTTTGAAAGGAAAATAAGTTTCCTTTGATGAAAGTTTATGGTTATTTCAAAGTGCCATGTTTTTCACCAAATTGTTTTGTTGCACTTTTGGTTCTTTTCTTTTTAAAACCCACTGGTGAAAATTGCGATTTTTGTGTTTTTCAATAGGGGTGTAATGATCTGATCTGATTCATAGTTGATTTGTTTTGAATAATCTAATTGGATCTGATCCACTGACCTACAGTGGATCCAGGACATCTTTCGCTAAAACTTCAACCAGTGTGAGTCAGAGACAAATACCTGCAGGTACTGAACAGTGAACACAATTTCCAGATTCCTTGAATTTCTTTAAGATAATTAGGTATAAATTAAATATGTGTACAAACAAACAAGTAAACAAGAATGAATGTCAAATCCATTCACATTTTAGTTTCCTAAAGTTAAGTCCACTGTTGTTTTTTCACATCCAAATATTATAAAGGGAACATTATTAGAACACACGTGACTTTGCTAAATTCCAAATGTTTCCACACATTTGACTGATGGATAGATTAGTTTTTGCTGACATCACATGTATGTGTTGTCCGCTGTATTGCACTTAGACGTTTTTTCCTTTTAGTGAAACGAACCTACTGAACTTCAATCCAAATGATATTTTCCAATATTGATTATAATCATTTTATCTAATTTTGAAAGGATTTTTTAATGGCTCCGGTTGAATCAATTAACAATTTGTCTCTAACAGATTGATTCGGATGGATCATGGGAATGTAGTTTTTCATTAAGTTGATTAATCAATTACACTTCTAGTTTTTTACATGTTCTTGTAGCATTTGAAGACTACAAGATCTGTGTAGCTATCTATACATTTACATATACTGACATATATATATATATATATATATATATATATATATATATATATATATATATATATATATATATATATATATATATATATATATATATATATATACACATACATATATATGAGGTCATAGTAAGATTTTCTTTGGTTTATTCCAGAAGCTCAAAAGTAGATTTGTACGAGCAGACTCCATTTTCCTCTTATTAAAAATAAAAGAAATTAGTTGACCTTTAATGTACGCTTTAGAGGCCTCCCAAATACTACTTCTATTTGTTTCTGGCAGGTCATTTAGTTCAAAAAATAGAGTTAGTTGTGCTTGTATAAACTCTTTATAGGCTTCTTCAGCTAGGAGGACAGCATTGAACCTCCACTGGTTCAACGGGCGAGGTTGGGAGAGTATGGCCAGATCAAGAGAAACTGGAGAATGGTCTGATATGGCTATACCGTGATAGTCGACAGAAACCAGATTAGACAGAAGTCGTACGTCTAAAAGAAAAAAGTCAATACGAGAAAAAGTACGATGAACATGAGAGAAGAATGAAAAAGATTTTCCCCCTGGGAATTTATGCCTCCATGGGTCAGTAATACCAAACTGTTGGGAGAGAGTCGATAGCATTTTGGCTGCTCTATTAAGAGGGGCAGAAGTGTTAGAAGATCGATCGAGCTGCGGATCCTGCACAAAATTAAAGTCACCACCCATGATTATATAGTGATTTTGGAGATCTGGAAAGGATGAAAAAAGCTTTGTGATAAAAGCACTGACGTCCCAGTTAGGGATATAAACGCAAATGAATAGAAAGGATGTTAGTTGAATTTTCCCAGAAACAATTGCATATCTGCAATTTGGGTCTTGGGTTGGGTTGACTGTTCTGTCAACCAGGAGTTGGTGTTTGGCTCCTCTGGAGTCTCTACCAATGCCCTTCTGTGTGTTACTCATGAATTGATCCATGTGCCTATTTATCTTGGTTGCAATGATGCCGGACATGAGCTTCCATGTTGTGGAGAAACAGGTTATTGGTCGGTAGTTGGATGGGACTGCACCCTTTGAGGGATCCTTCTGGATCAGGATCGTTCGCCCTTCCGTTAGCCATTCGGGGTGAGTCCCATCTCTCAGCAACTGGTTCATTTGTGCTGCCAGGCGCTCGTGGAGTGCGGTAAGCTTCTTTAGCCAGTAGGCATGTATCATGTCAGGGCCCGGTGCTGTCCAGTTCTTCATACCTGAGACTCTTTCTTGGATGTCTGCAACTGTGATGGTTACTGGATTCTGTTCAGGGAGGTTGCTATGTTCTTCTCTCAGAGAGACCAGCCATTGGGCATTGCTGTTATGTGCTGTCTCTTTTTCCCATACACTTTTCCAGTACTGTTCAGTTTCTAGCCTTGGTGGGTCTGCTCGGCTGTTTTGACCCTGCCACTGAGTGTACACCTTTGCCGGTTGAGTTGCGAAGAGCCTGTTTATTCATCTGGCTTCATTGTCTCTTGTGTACCTCTTTAGGTGGCTGCTCAAGGCTAGGAGCCTTTGATTGGCAGTTTCCAGTGCTTCAGGTATGGGCATCTGGCTGTATCTCTTAGGTACTTGCTTTCTCATTGTACCTTTTTGAGCCTCTGTCAGCTTACTCACATCCTTCTGAGTTGCCTTGATTTTGGCCTCTAACTGTTGCTTCCATGGTGGGTATTGTTTTCTCCCATGGTTACTCTTATAGCATAGAATCTCAAGGATCACTGCTGCTGAAGTGTAAACCAGTTCATTAGTTTCTGTGATGGTTGTGGTAGGAATTGCCCTTAATGCTTCATCCACAGTTTCCAGTAGACTTTCAGGTGGTAGTGTGTAATTTGTAGTGTGTTCATCCTCTGCTGGAGTTTGTATTTTTTGTCTTTGAAAAGTTCGATTAAAAATAAAATAAAACAAAATAAAAGACGTCACCCTACGGTAACACCATTTGGACAAACTACTTAGCGATTTTACGTTTCCTTTTGTAAAGTTTTTCTCACTCATAACTAATGATGGCTTTTTTTTTTGTTTTAAAGGGAGAGCCATTGGCAATATAACTTATTTTTCCAATTTGAGCAAATGTATTACTGTATAAAAACAATATTTATTTATGGTGTGCAGTCTGGTTTAATTCTCCCAAATGTCAGTTTCCCTTTTTTAATCTCAGAAAAAAAAACATTGTCATTTGATAACTATAATCAAAAGGAGCAGTCTGCAGTCCTAAGCATTAATTGAATTCCACACTATATTTCCCGTTTAAAACCTGTTATTATCGCGCTCACAAATAACGGAAAGTTATAAATTGACCAATCACTATCGTAGACGTCATTGTCACTTACAGCCAATCAAATAGTGTAACGTCATCATTGGTCGAAGGACCCCGAGAACATCCGGCAGCCAGAGACGATCCGGCACCCACACCGCCATCATTGGGTTGCATAAAAATGGCTTCACAGGCAATGATATTGTGGTTACTAAAATTACACCTAAATCAACAATTTATAGGATCATCAAGAACTTCAAGAAAAGCGGTTCAGTTCTTGATTTCCTTTGGGAGCTATGGGACACATGCGTAAGGCAGTTGTAATCAAAGCGTAAGGATTTTTTTTTTTCATTGAAAGCACTTATTCCCTCCACACACGCTAACTTTTTTATTTTGTCTCAAGATGTGGATTTCAAGATGAAGTCAAATTTATTTTGACAGTTTAGCTTCTGGAATAAACCAAAGGAAATCTCACTGTGACCCCAGTTTGATCGCAGCTTCACTGTGCTGATATGTAAGGACGTCCAAACCCGAAGTCACTGGACCTGCTGTTTGTACTGTAAGATCATAAATCTCTGCTGCTCTGCTTTCACTTCTGCATCTCTAAAAATCCTATAATGTTCAAACCAAACTTTGAACATTCACACACAATTATGTCAAATAAGCCAATAACTTTTAGCTTACTGTTTTAAGTAAAACAGTGGCTTTGTTTTTTTTCTTCCCTTCTTTTCAGGACCAACAAAAGAAGTTTTGTCGTCATCTGAGTTCTTTTGGTTGCACAGCTGGTCAAATATTGTTCCAGCTTAAAAAAAGATCAAACAGCTGAGTGACCGCTTCACGTGGCAAACATGCACAGAAAAGCTGTACATTCAGCCGAGGCTTTGTGATGACCTTCACGTGTTGATATACAGGCGTTAACATGGAGGAGAGCTCTGTCCTCCTAAAGAACGCTCAGCTCCGCCTAGGCTGCTGCAGGTAGAGTTACCATCAAACACCCTCAAGTGAGAGAGCTTCTGAATCTGCATGACAGATTCTAAGCCATCTGCTAATCCTTTCAACCTTTTTCATATAGTAGTTGGGTTACCCCGTTTAAAGGGTCTATATCATGCTGTTCTAAGCCTTTTATAGGAAACTATATTGCTCACCCACGTGTCGAAGCATCATGGGCAAGTCACCGAACCTTACCATGCCTCTGGTGGAAGGTTGGTGCCAGTGTGTGAATGGAACAAACTGTAAAGCTCTTTGGGCTTTCGAGGAAGGTAGAAAGTGCTAGACAAGTTTACAGCCTTTTCTTAGCTCATTTTCCTACCCAAAAGTAAGACTACTTGAGTCTGAGGCTCCGCCTTTCTGCTTGTGTGAGTGCCGTCTGTTTCATGATGTCAACCTAGAGTCGGTCTCAGGAGCGTGTCTGTGTTTCACCCATTAAAACAAGATTGATGTGCATAGTGTGTGTGTAAAAGGAAAGCATTTTAACTGATCACTGTTAGCTCAAAGTCCTAACTTTGTGACATCCCAAAGTGAGAACCCACTCGTTTTAGATGATTGGGAGGGGCTGGTGCTGAAAGAGAGGGTTTTTAGAGGAATAGATGTCAGCCATGATTTTACAAAAGCAACTGTAGCCAAACACCAATATGAAAAGAGTAACAAAACAGCAGTGTAGTGGGACCACACTTGTTACCTAGATGGAATCCTATTCACACCCCCACCACAACCGCTGTATCCAGCGGACCTTGACTCCTGTTTCTTGCCTTTTTGTTATCGCACTAAAGGATCCTTCATTGATCCTCGACTTGAGCGTCCTTGCTTTTCCTTTCACAGCAGATTTGGCCTCACCCCCCATGGTGAGAGGCTCTCTTGAAAAGGCTACGTAGGGGGCAGGTCCAGATGAACAAACAACTGCTCAAAGTTAGCCACCTTCACAAAGCTTCCAGAAGGTGAGACAGTTGATGCTAGACTGGAAATTCTACAGAAGACAAAAGAAAAAACACCCATGCATGAAGTCTTAAGGCCCGTACACACCGGGACGAATTTCGCCGGCGATTTTCGTCGGCGAAATTCGCCTCGTGACTAAACAAAGGGCACCAATGAGAGTGTGCACACCGACGCGAAAAAACGCCACGCGTCAAAGCGTCAAAAAAAAAAAACGCCTCGGGTTCGTTTTTTCTTTTTGACGCCTCGCGTCGAAATCCATTCAACCAATGAGAATGGCGCTTTTGCTCACGTGTCTGGAGCTTCTGAAGTTACAGTAAAACACAACTTGGGGGCGCTCAAACACAACACTGCCTTTCTGAGCACACATACCAGCGAAGAAGATAGACGCCAAGTAGCGGCTACACTGCCGCAAAGAAATAATGACAGACATTCTAAAATATCCCCGAAAACGCTCATGAGACATTTTCAGCTCTTGTACCAGGCGATAAAACTCACCATGTTCTTCTGACAAGCGCGTAAATAGTGGCTCTCTTCTTCTGAGTGACAAGCGACTACCTTGTGTACAGCGCCATCTAATGTCAGGGAATGAAATTGCATGTTCAGTCGGCTCATCGTCAGCGAAAATCGCCTGGGTGTGAACACAAAAGACGTGGCGAAAAACGCTGGCGAATAACGCCTGGCGAATATTCGTCCCGGTGTGTACGGGCCTTTAAGACGCGCCAAATGTTAAATGATAAATTCATAGTTAGTTTGAGATTTGTAATGATCTATAAAATTGACCAGGGCGGCCCAATCCTGGTCCTCAAGTTTTGTCGCCCTGCATGTTTTCCAGATCTCTCTGCTCTGCTTCATGCACAAAATAACAGAAATAGTTACTAAGGGTCAAAATTAATGTGCTAAACACATCTGTATTCTTTTATTTGTTTACAATATATGAATAATTTACATACAAGAAAAGTGTTCTATCTACGTCTTACAAAGCTCATCGAGACGACTGTTGTTGTAAATTTGGGCTATACAAATAAAATTGAATTGAAATGAATTGAATATAAAAGAAATATACTCTGTAGGACAAGTATGTTCTTGTGTGTATCTTATATGCTGTTACCTGCTGTGGGATTAATTGGGGAAATATTCAGTTCTTGCAATTGTAAATCTGACTCCAGAGGAGTCAGTGCTTCGACCTTACTGCACGTCACTGGTCGACATGCTTACCACTTATGCAAAACTGGTCCTGGTGCTGCTCCACTCAAATGTAAAGTGGGCCTAAACAAAACCAAGACCAGGAACAGTCTGGACCTAGATGGAACTTTAGCATCAATAATAACAATTAAACCACCAGGACTTTCAGTAATGTTTAAGTGGAAGCCTTTCACTGAAATTCTCAAAACTTCAAAAAGCCCACAAGGCAGAACAACAAGACAGAGTCTGGAAATCATTTTGCAAAGTGCAAAATCTTGCGTTTTATTTTAGTATGTAGCTTAGTTTTTTTTTTTGTTCCTCCTGTTTTTAAGGAGGATCACTTATTTACATAAAAAGTTACTTATTTTCTTGTTACTTTTTTAGTTAATCATTTTTTGACCTTGTGGTGCTTTATTTCACAATCAGGTCACACTTTCACAGAACTACACTTGGCTTTTCTCATGTCTTGCCACCGTATAGAGCAGGGGTGGCGAACAAGTTTGACACCAAGAGCCGAATTTTTTCACAGTGAGAGTCAAAGAGCCACACCACACACTGACCTGCCAAAATGTACACACACAAACACGCAATTAAAGCCATATTATTTTCCATAACACACTCCTCTCCCTATAACAGAACAGCAAGTATTGTACTTGTGTTTATTTCAAGGAAAGTGTCCACCCTCAATACACACATCAATGCAGCTAAACCAGAGTTAACACAGAGACTACCCTGGAGGTCAGAGACCCCCTCCACACACACACTCTCTCTCTCTCATCTCTCTCACACACACACACACACTCTCTTTATCTCACTCTTTTGTCTGCCTCTCTCTGACACACAACCACACAGTGACGGGCAGTGAGGTTGATGCTGGAGAGGCACTGACTTCTCTAAAGTTAGATTTACGATGATAAAACTGAATATTTCACCGTTCATCCATCAGTATTTAACTGGTAAATCTTTGTAACTCAACATTCCTCTTTCAGTGACACTTACACCAACAAATACACAAACATCTGGACAGAGCATCCTTCTGGTGTCTAAGTGATTCATATTCACAATAAACACATTAAATACATTACATTTCAGTTGTATGCAACTTAAATTAATTTTGACCTTCATTAGAATATCTTGCTTTTATATGTTTTTTTAATTTACAATTGAATGACTGACATCTGCATCAGAGGCAAATAATCTATTTAATATTAATACATTGCAATGAGTCAGTTCATACTTAGGAGTAGTAATCCAACAAGTGCTGAGTTTAAATTTAACTGGCAGTTAACTGTGTGACGCCTCTCATTCCTGCTCATTTTTGGGAACCCAGTAACTTCATTTCACACTCATTCAGCCAAACGGCATGCAGGCCAATTCAGCTAACAGCTACCTGGCTCACGGTTTTACACTGAAAATTCCCCACTTCCCATGACTCTTAGGGGCTGAAGACGGGTCTAACCCCCAGATCCCCACACTATACATATGTGGGCGGGGTGGGCGGATTGGGCGGTTTTTCGCTGGGTCTGGCAGTTTTCTCATGACTTTTGGGCTGGAAAACTGTGTCACTATCTGGCAACACTGATCAGCTCCTTTACGTGAGTGTCGGTCAGAACGGACCGATGTCTGTTCTCCAAAGTATAACAGGGCCTTCTTTCAAAGAGATTTCTGCTCATTTATCTCCGGTTCTCTCGCTGCCTCATCAGTGACCAGCGGGGATCTCATCAGTCAGTCTCTGCATTAAAGGATCCATAGGAAAAGTGATCTGCGGTCGTTTCCGTCCAGTTGCGCAAACAGCGTCACGTTCTGCGCTTCATTCATTTGGATTGCAGCTTCTGCTGTGAGCTGCGCAAAGAAGGAACGTGGGATGATTGCCGTTTTGAATGTGGACTTAGAAAAGCTTCAACTTGTTAATAAAGGAGACAATTTGTGTCAGATCAGGAAGTTTTTAATTTTCTCCGGGATACGTTTTGTTCTTTTCTGCCATGATCTATTTTACTGCTTCCAAAAGCTCATAATGATAGACATCGTGACTTTCCATTCTGCTCAGTAAAAAGTAAGAATCTTCCTATTCTTCCAGAAATGTCCTGTGTTTATCTTATACTCTGAATTTCTCCATTTTGACCATGAGGGTAACAGTCTGCACGCACGTCAAATCTTTATCTATGTGTTCCGATAGTGGGCGTAACCCGTGCAGATGATTGGCGGTCACATATGTCGGGAGCAGCATCGAACACACACACACACACACTGCCAAATCACTTTTATTATTATTTATTTTTAATACCCTCTGATTGTTTGAGTGTGGATTCAGAGGGAAAAAAATATGAAATGAGGCAAAGTATATAGAAAATATGAGGAGACTCAAAGAGCCGCACCCTCATTGGCCAAGAGCCACATGCTCGCGAGCCGCATGTTCGCCACCCCTGGTATAGAGGGACTTTTTATTCATCACTGAGTCTCATTCCAAGGTTTTATGAACAGTTGGCAGTTTGACTGAAGGAAAAACCACCAGTGACTACACTGCATATAAATAATTTCTTTAGTTAACATGTTTTTGCTCATTCAGATTAGCTGAAGGGACAATTTGACAAAAAAAGGACAAATTATGTTGTTGTTTTTCTAATATATGACCTTAAGTTTCATTCCTTTAACCACTAACTACAGTCGCATCTGCTATCCTAAAGTACCTCTGAAAACACAGGTAATGTGAGCCTCATGCCGAGAACTTCCCCTTCCCTGACTGAGAAAAACATCTATCACAATAAGCTTTACTAGAAAGATCCTCAGAGCCTCAAGTGAGCACTTTCATGGCTTTTCTGTGGTTTTCTAAAGATCACGTCTATGGCGCTTGTGGGTTTACCTTTGTGGGGGCTGAAGTGACAAGAAAAACTCACTACTGAAGAGGGTGGATTTCCCCCCTGCCTTCTTACTGTTGACCTAACACAAAAAGAAAACAGAAGCTTCAGGGGCCTAGATGTTATCTGTTACCAGTCAGGTTTTTTCCTGTATCTGGTGACAGGAAACAAACTTACAGTAAATCATGCTCTGCATGTCTTCTTGTTAAACACTCCCATTTTATACCGTTATACAATAGAAAACATGATATCAAGTTGTTTGTACAGAGATTTGACTATAACAATTACTGTTCTAAACTGAAGCGTGTGAATGGTTCTGTGTGAGTGTTCTTGTTTGTATGACCTTACTGACCTTGCTGGAGCCTCATGTAGCATAGTATGCTACGCTATTGTATAGTATATAGTATTGTACAGTGTGGTTTAGTATAGTATAGTGGTTTGTGGCTGGTGAGGCACTGACTCATTCAGCCGGATTTCCAAACATACGGACCCTATAGATTTGCCATTTACTGACTGTGTTTTATATCATGTTAGGCCAAGGAAGAATTTAAAATGTTTGGGGGCTCAGTACGCCTCCAACATGACACCAAGGTGAATGATAAAGACAGACATAGCCAAAGCACTACTCCTCTTCTCTTTCTTTGCCCTTTCTTTCTCCATCTTCTTCATCACCAGAGCCATCCTACACACCACCATTCTATGATGTCTGGAGACACTCTCACCCACCGCTACTTTGCAGTCACTGATCTCCTTCAGATTACATCATCTACACAAGTGTAGTCTGTGTGCTTCTACCTCCACTCTTATAGGTCACCCAATGTTCCTGCCTCTTTACAAAGAACATATTCACCACAGCCATTTCTATCTTTTTTGGTAAATCAACCACCATCTGTACTTCTACATTCCTCTCCTGGATACCAAACCTACCATCACCTCCTCATCACCTCTGTTTCATGCACCAACATGTCCATTGAAAGCTACGGCAGTGATAACCCTTTCATTTCTAGGGATGCCCTTCATCACTTCATTAAGTCCTACCAGAATTTTTCCTCCAGGTCACAGTTTACCTGTGGGGCATACCCACCAACAACATCAACCATCACACCTTCTGTTTCTATCTTCAGACTCATCACTCTATTCTGACACTATTTTTACCTCCACAACACTCTTAACAAACTCCTTTTAGATGACTCCTCCTCTGTTTCTTTTCTCATCTCCACCATAATAGAACAACTTAAACCCTGCTCCTGAGCTTCTAGTCTTGCTACCTTTCCACCTGGTCCCCTAAGCACAAAGTATGTCTACATTCCTCCTCTGCATCATGTCAACTAACTCTCTATCTTTGCTGTCATAGTGCCAAGTAGTGTCATAGTTTAAAGTCCCTACTCTCAGTCCAACACTCATGACTTTCCTCTTCTCTTTCTACCAATGCACCAGTAGTCCACCGGCACCCTGTCAACGACCAACACTGATGGCGGTTGTTGTTAACCTGGGTCTCAACCAATCAGGTATGGATATCTTAAATCTCATTTGCATATTTCATGTTGGATGCCCTTGCTGACACATGAAAGTTTATTTTATCCAGAAGGTGAAGTAATTTAACGGGGATAGCTAGCTTATCTGCAAAAAGGACAGCATCTTTGACAGTCATTTATGTAACATCAACTGTGAACATGTTGAATAGATTGACGGAAAATGATTCATGCAACAGTCTAAAGCAGGGGTCGGGAACCTATGGCTCGCGAGCCATATATGTCTCTTTTGATGGTCACATCTGGCTCGCAGACAAATCTTTAATTATAAAATCTTTTTTTCATTAGACCAGTCCTTCTCGGGCGCGATGCGATGCCAGAGGGGCGCTACGGTGCTTGGAGAAAAAAATCTGCGCTATCAGCACTATCAGTTTACTATTAAGGGGCAACAGTGGCTCAGGTGGATGAGCGGGTCGTCCAATGATCGAAGGGTCGGCGGTTCGATTCCCCGCTCCCACCAGCCAAATGTCGTTGTGTCCTTGGGCAAGACACTTCACCCTCCTTGCTTCCAGCGTGGCCTCCACTGGTGTGTGCATGGATGACCCCAGTGATGGTCAGAGGGGCCGTAGGTGCAAACTGGCAGCCACGCCTCTGTCAGTCTGCCCCAGGGCAGCTGTGGCTACATCAGTAGCTACCATCACCAAGTATGAATGAGGAGTGAATGAATAATGGACACAATGTAAGCGCTTTGAGCGTCTGGAAAAGCGCAGATAAATTCAATCCATTATTATTATTATCCATTACTTCCCAGAGTTTGTAACAGCCTGAAACCTGTGAATCGACGTGCCTTCGCACTCCCGTCCCTGAGAAAGAGCGCACAGTTGCAGGGACGGGATGTGTGAGGAAGACGGGGGGGGTTTGTAGTGGGCACATTGTCATAGCTTAAGACACACAACCCGTCACTCACTGCAGTGTGAGTGTGTGTTTGGCTCCACGTATGCATGTGAGCAGTCTTACTCACATCTAAAGAACATTCAGACCAGACATTAACTCACAAAACAACACATTAACTCACAACACAACACAATAACTCACAACACAGCACATTAACTCACAACACAACACAATAACTCACAACACAACACAATAACTCACAACACAACACATTAACTCACAACACATTAACTCACAACACAACACAATAACTCACAACACAACACAATAACTCACAACACAACACAATAACTCACAACACAACACAATAACTCACAACACAACACATTAACTCACAACACAATATCCTACAACACAAGACATTAAGTCACAACACAACGCAATAACTCACAACACAGCACAATAACTCACAACACAACACAATAACTCACAACAAAACACAATAACCCACAACACAACACAATAACTCATAACACAACACAATAACCCACAACACAACACAATAACTCACAACACAACACATTAACTCACAACACGACACAATAACCCACAACACAGTCTCCGTGCCTCCGTAAGTCTCCGTGCCTCAGTGTGGGAAAGGGACGCTACATTATTGTATGGCTCTTTCGAAATTACATTTATAAATATGTGGCGTTTATGGCTCTCTAGGCCAAAAAGGTTCCCGATCCCTGGTCTATAGCAGTGTTTTTCAACCTTTTCTGAGCCACGGCACACTTTAACCTTAAAAAAAATCCTGCGGCACACCAGCATCCAAAAACTAAACAAAAAAAGGAGAAACTCATAGTCTGTATTGATCTACAGCCCCTCCACAATCTCACATGCATTTTTGAGATTGTTGCAGAAAAAGCTGGAAACTGCAGCTGTTTTTTTTTCTAAAAGATGTAATAAAAGTTCAATTAGAAGATTTAAAAACAGTTTGAAGTGTGTTCGTTGGCGAGCTAGCAAAGTGGAGCACGTTATAACTCCCATGCCTTTCAATGCAATACAGTGAAAATTGAATGCATGCATTTATGCCTGGATCTGAATACATTGAAAAGGAATGGACAAGGACAATAAGAATGGGTCGTGGTTAGCTAAAAACATGTTGTTAGGAAAACACAATAGTTTACTTTTCCCGATTCGTCCGAAACTGACGTCAATCCGTTCGTCCTCCCGAGGCAAACAAAACATAAAATATTGCTATGGAGATAAAATCAACAGAAAAGCGGCCATTTTGAAAAAAAGTGGGTTTTTTGTCAACACATTACAATGCTTTCACCAAGGGAGCAAGATGTTTTTCTGAGTAAGTAATGATGTGATCGCTTGCTAGCAATTTTAGACACGTAGCATAGCTAGCATAGTTAGCAATAATAGCATCTTAATGTGTTTTTCTGAGTCAGTTGATGATGCTGACGCTTTGCTAGCAATTTTAGCACATTAGCATAGCTAGCATAGTTAGCATAATTAGCATTTTAGGTAATGTGTTTTCTGAAACAGTTGATGATCCTGATCGCTATGCTAGCTCTTTTAGCCACATAGCATAGCTAGCATAGTAGCATAATTAGCATTTAGGGTAATGTGTTTTGTGAGTCAGTTGATGATGCTGATCGCAATGCTAGCACTTTTAGCCACATAGATAGCTAGACATAGTTAGCATAATTAGCATTTTAGGTAATGTGTTTTTCCGAGCGAGGTGATGATGCTGATCGCTATGCTAGCATTTTAGCCACATTAGCGTAACTAGCATAGTTAGCATAATTAGCATTTTAGGTAATGTGTTTTTCCGAGCCAGTTGATGATGCTGATCGCAATGCTAGCACTTTTAGCCACATTAGCATAGCTAGCATAGTTAGCATAATTAGTATTTTAACTAATGTGTTTTTCTGAGAGAGTTGATGATGCTGATCGCAATGCTAGCACTTTTAGCCAAATTAGCATAGCTAGCATGATTAGCATAGTTAGCATTTTTAGCTTATGCAGCTTTACTATCCCTCATCAAAGGCGGGCGGTGAGGGCGGTGGTGCGTAGAGTTGGGCATGGAAGGCCGGTTGCGTCTGCGGGCCATACAACGCCGCTTGCGGCTTTAATTGTCCTTACAATTGTCAAAAATAAATAAATCTCATTATGTGAGACTCAAAGAATATGAATTTCTTTAACTGCCTAAAACCACTCCAATCTTTAGTTTCTCTTATGCTATAGACCAGTGTTTTTCAACCAGTGTGCCGCGGCACACTAGTGTGCCGTGGGAGATGGTCAAGTGTGCCGTGGGAAATTGCCCTCATTAACTGATGTAAAAACATTTACTATCTCCAGGATTTCAGCTCTTTGTTCATCCAAACAGACCCTGATAAAACACTGAGGAGTTAGGAATATAAAAGATCGTAAAATACTTTTTTCTTTGCGTTTATTTTATTTTATTAAAGACATTTTGATAAGAATGACGGTACCGAGATTTAGCTGCAGTATTTTGGAAAAGTCCCGCCCCTTTAACTGTCTCCACCAATCATTCTTGGGGGGCTTAATCACATGTCATCAGTCTGACCAATCAGAAGTGGTTAAAGTCTTCACTTCCTTGTCCCGATTTAGCTCGTAAAGTCGCTCAGTTCCAACTAAAATACCAGCTAAAGCTCGTCTTTAGCGGTGTAGCTTTCCACAGAATCCGGTATCAGACCGTGGAACAAGTGAACAAAACAATGAAGCTCTGAAAAGCGATCTCTGGCCGTTTTATGCACTACATCTCATGATGCATTGGGTTGTGAGATGACAGCGCACAAGGAGACTGTTGTTAAACGTTTTGAAACCAACGA
>CM043710.1:8377146-8408279 GCA_023969325.1 Oryzias curvinotus | reverse complement strand
TCGATGAGGAGTAGAGGGATCAAAGATGGTGAGGAGTTGAGTGGAAAAAACACGGAAAGAGCGGCACATCTCAGCTCCGCGCTCCCACTCCGCTAACCCCCACCGTTTGGCTCGGCCCGTCAAGTAACTTAGAGCATAGGCCACCTTGCTCTGTTCAGACGGGAACTCGCTCGGGTTGAAATCGAAATGAAGGCGACAGGAGGTGATGAACGCCCGGCAGTCCTCAGGCGTGCCATCAAACGGCTCTGGATGACCCAGTCGGGTTTGGCGAGGTGAAGATGAGGGGACATGCTCCAGCCTGGAGAGACGCTCATGGAGCTGTTGCATGCCGGACATGTAACCACGCATCTCACGAGCCAGGACAGATAGCTCATCGCCGGTAGCAGAACTCCCCTCGGAGGAAGAACCTGGTAAGTCCCTCAAGTCAGACCTTCCTGCTGGGTTGGACATGGTCGGAGCGTAATGTTACGGTCAGGTGGAGGAGAAAACCCAGGCGCAGGCAGGAACAACTCAAACCACAAGGAAATCCAAAGGAAGGGCTTTAATGCCAGAGGGAACACAAACTTGAAGGCTCAAGAACAGAATACGCTCCGACACTAAGCACAGAAACAAACACACCTTAAATAGGCAGACAGAAAATTAACAGAGATGCAGGACAGCTGAGCAGGAGTCAGGCCTACACATAACAACCAGAGCTGTTACTAGGGAATTGAATGTCCATTTCTCCACCATAAGCCGTCTCCAAAGGCGTTTCCGAGAATTTGGCAGCACATCCAACCGGCCTCACAACCGCAGACCACGTGTAACCACACCAGCCCAAGACCTCCACATCCAGCATGTCCACCTCCAAGATCGTCTGAGACCAGCCACTCGGACAGCTGCTGAAAGAATTTCTGCACAAACTGTCAGAAACCGTCTCAGGGAAGCTCATCTGCATGCTCGTCGTCCTCATTGAGGTCTCGACCTCACTCCAGTTCGTCATCGTAACCAACTCGAGTGGGCAAATGCTCACATGCGATGGCGTCTGGCACGTTGGAGAGGTGTTCTCTTCACGAATGAATCCCGGTTTACACTGTTCAGGGCAGATGGCAGACAGCGTGTGTGGCATCGTGTGGGTGAGCGGTTTTCTGATGTCAATGTTGTGGATCGAGTAGCCCATGGTGGTGGTGGGGTTATGGTATGGGCAGGCATATGTTATGGGCGAAGAACACAGGTGCATTTCATTGATGGCATTTTGAATGCACAGAGATACCGTGACGAGATCCTGGGGCCCAATGTTGTGCCGTACATCTAACAACATCACCTCATGTTGCAGCATGATAATGCACTGCCCCATGTTGCAAGGATCTGTACACAATTCTTGGAAGCTGAAAACATCCCAGGTCTTGCATGGCCAGCATACTCACCGGACATGTCACCCATTGAGCATGTTTGGGATGCTCTGGATCGGCGTATACGATAGCGTGTTCCAGTTCCTGCCAATATCCAGCAACTTTGCACAGCCATTGAAAAAAGAGTGGACCAACATTCCACAGGCCACAATAGACAACCTGATCAACTCTATGCGAAAGACATATGTCGCACTTCATGAGGCAAATGGTGGACACACCAGATACTGACTGGTTGTCTGAGTCCCCTGACCCCCTCAATAAAACAAAACTGAAGATTTCCGAGTGGCCTTTTCTTGTGGCCAGTCTAAGGCACACCTGTGCAATAATCATGCTGTCTAATCAGCATCTTGATATGGCACACCTGTGAGGTGGGATGGATTGTCTTGGAAAAGGAGAAGTCCTCACTATCACAGATTTAGACAGATTTGTGAACAATATTTCAGAGAACCGGTTATTTTGTGTATGTGGAAAATGTTTCACATCTTTGAGTTCATACCATAAAAAATGGGAGCAATAACAAAAGTGTTACGTTTATATTTTTGGTCAGTGTATTTGTATAATGACACACAGACCTGGGCCCTGCTCCACAAAGCAAGGTGTGTGAAATAGTTAGTTAACGTCCTCCACTTTCAGTTCCAAAACCAGTGGTTATCTCTGCACTGCAGCAGGTTATGTTTGTTTTTGACAGGTTACTGAGTATGCCACGGTGTGCTCTTTTAACAACATAGAAGGGCAAATTATTAGAGGCTTTTTCTCACTGTGAGAGTGTAAAAAGGTAATAAATCCAATTATCAATATGCTTTCTTCATTCATAGAATATTTATAAAGAGTGATACCAGTTTTATAGAGACTTGTTAATTTATATGACTTTTTGTTCTTAAACTTCTCTAGCTCTCAATCTTTTCCAAGCTTTTAATCAATTTTTTTGACAAACTTAACAGTTTAGAGATTCAATGTGTCATGTATTGTATGTATAATAAGTCTATGATTAAGATTAATTGGATATTCATAACCACAGTTTTACTCTGTGGGTACCATATTGATGACCCACATTCTCAATAAATCAGCATCATTATATGAGAAGACCATGTGATCAGAAACCCTGTGAATAGGAACAACTGAATTTCCTGTCTATAATCCTATGAAGGTTAAAAATGTGTCTAAATGGATGAGTTTGTAGATTTGATGTGAGAACTTGTAAAATAGATCTGAAAACTTGTGCATCAAAAATCTGCATCTGTGTAAAAATCTTCTGCTGTGAACTGAGTGCCGCCAATCAGACTCTGAGAACTTGGTAAAGTTAGAAAGCTCTTCACAGATTCGGACTTCCTGCTTCAATAACTCTTCTGATAAGGGTTCAAATGTGACAGCAAGTATCACAATCACTTTGTTTTAACACAGAGAGTGAACTACAAATGCATTTTCTAAAGAAAAAAGTCATTTTTTTCCTGCATTTGAATGAGAAATGATCTCTTCGTGCTTTAATGCAGACATGCAACGAGACGGCTGCCACCGGACCGTCAGGCGTCAGCAGGAATATCATCTTTTTTTGTAGCAGGACAATAGGGCCAGGGCCATTGAGCACCTTTGTTATAAATCATATGTATTAACTTCTCAGAAGTACTGCACTGTGATTGGCTGACTCCGCCTCCTCTAACCCTCCCTCCCCCCCAGTTCCATTTTCGGATACAGATCAGTTTTGACACAAGTGTCAGAATTCAGAGCTCAGTTGTAGCGCACTTGTGACTTGAACCAGCAGATTCGAGCACACGCAGAAGCACATTTGAGCAGTTGTAAATCACAGATTTGAAGTTGTAGCTCTAATGAACACATGCAAATTGGAATTTGTCAGTTCACAGCAGAAGATTTTTACACACAGATCTTTGGTGTGCAAGTTCTCACATTCTATATTACAAGTTCTCAGATCAAATCCACAAGTGAATTCTTTTGGAGCATTTTAACCTTCATACTAATCTGTCAGTGTTAAAGCCACAAACCTCAGTCCTGCTTCCCTCTAACTAGCTAATATTGACATTGTGACATGCTATCCAAATGTAACATCACATGTGTAATCTACCTCCTCACAAATGTTGAGGTCAAATGTGGGTCTGGACATGATGTCAGAATCGTCAGGGAACCCTTCTATCAAGGTAAAGTTAGCTTCCCAGCATGTTTCTTGTCTTTATTGGTTCATTTTACATTTTAATCATTAGATGACACTACAAAGGTTATAGGGGACCCTTGTCTGCTCTATATGATGATCCTCTACTCTGAACCAGAATCAGAATCAAGAAGGCTCGCAGCCGGACCCAAGCAAAGGTGGACAGCAAGGTGGGGCAATCAAATATAGTCATCTAATAATGAGCTGCAAAAAGAACTCATATTCCATTTAAAATTGCTCTTTAGTGTGTCAACGTTAATATATTTTATATATATGGAAATAGTTTACTATCAAAGGCTTAAAAAAAGCATGACAATAATTTATATAATATATGTATTAATATATTCTGAAAGTCTTTAAGTTCAATTATATTCATTTGGAATAAGAATATCTTTAAAAAAAGGTTACAAGTTATGTTAGCTACAGAGAGAATGGAATAAAAATGACTTAATAGCCCCACATAGCTCCAATCATTATTTGATTTACATGACCTTTAGCTAGTTCCTCATGCATGTATGCCAACATGCTCTGTCGTGCTGCTAGCCTTTAAACCTGCTCTCAGTCTTCTGCAAACTCCAGGCTGAGCCATTAAGCTTTCTTAATACATTGTAAATCACCACTACCTTCTTGTCTGTTTTTTATCCACCCATCCTGCCCAATACAAAGAAAATTACATTCTTCCTCACAGAACTTGAATTGTAGCAAGGATGAACATTACAGACTTCTCATCATTATAAGTGGGAGTGCTTGCAGAGTCGGTGACTAATAAATCCATTTTTGCCCCATTGTTTATTTTATAGATTTGTTTATTTTACATTGTTATTTGTCATGGTGCCTCTGTCAGTTCTCCTCCCCCTCCCCTCTCTCATCGCACCCGAAGATTGGAACCAGCTGTAAACACTCAGCTCATCACCTCACCACCTTCTTAAGGAGATCCAGCCCAGCATTCATCGCCAGTTCGTTACCTACCTCGGTGCTTGCTCGGTCTTCAAGTTGTTCTGGCTAATCACGGCCTGGCTTTCTACTTACCTTGCCTGTTGATCAGCTTCCAGGTTCTATCACCATGAGTGTCCACCTGGGAGATCTTTGTCAAGATCCACTCCACCCATCCTCGTCTCCACCCCTAGCTCCGAAGGCTCCACAAACTGCTGCTAAGCTGCTTCAACTTCGGAGCTCCAAGCTCGTGAACGTGAACAGCAAGAACGTGTTATTTTTCCTGCCTGGAAAAATTAAAGACTCTTTGTTTCTCACTATTCGCCTGAGTGTACTTCCTGCTTGTCAGCATCTGGGTCTGCCACGTCATACATACCATGACAGTTATTACTTATTTCATATCTGTTGACATCAAGTTCTTTCCCTTAATACCTTTTCAAGTCAAATTTAAGGTGTGTTAAGACTGGACACATTTGGCTCGCTTTAAGTAAACCAGAGTTCGTTTTCCCCAATAATCCTGGCCAAATTTTCAGTCTGAATTACACCCAAGTGGACCCTCTGGGGACAAGGAGGAGCTGCGCAGAGTACAGAGGGACCTGAAATATAAAATCAGGAAGTGAAAGGACAGCTATAGGACGAGGCTGGAGCAGCGCCTGGAACAGAACAACGCCCGTGTTGTGTGGAGAGACCTAAAACTCATCTCGGGCCACGGTCAGGTGAGCTCAGCATGGGACCTGCTGCAGTTTGCATACCAACCAGGAATCGAGGTGGATGACGCCATCATCTACCTGCAGCATCAGGCCCTGTCTCACCTGGAGTCCCCTGGGAGCACTGTGAGAGTCATGATCCTTGATCTCTCCAGTGCTTTCAACACCATCCAGCCATCACTACTGAGGAGGAAATAGGAGGTAGCAGGCGTAGACCAACATCTGGTTGCTTGGACCATCAACTACCTCACAGACAGGTCACAGTTTGTGAGGCTGAGTGATTGTGTGTCTGATGTGGTGGTCTGCAGCATGGGGGCACCTCAAGGGACTGTGCTCTCCCCATTCCTGTTTGCCCTATACAAATCGGACTTCAACTACAACTCCCACCACTGTGACCTGCAGAAGTACCCAGATGTCATTGCCATTGTGGGCTGTGTGTGTGTGTGTGTGGGGGGGGGGCACGAGCAAGAGTACAGGGGAGTCATCTTGGACTTTGTGTGCTGGTGTGAAAACAACCACCTACTGCTAAACACCACCAAGACAAAGGAGTTGGTTCTGGATTTCAGGAGGTCCTCACCACCACCACACTCACCGGTGAACATCCGGGGCTCAGACATTGAGATTGTGGACACATTTAAATACCTGGGTGTTCACCTGAATAACAGACTGAAACTGGTCCAACAACACGGATGCTCTGTACAGGAGGGGTCAGAGTCACCTCCACCTGCTGAGGAGACCTAGGTCCTTTGGCATGTGCAGACAGCAGCTAAGGACCTTTTACGACACAATGTTGGCCTCAGTAATCCTTTATGGAGTTGTGTGCTGGGCGGGGGGCAGTGCAGACAGAGACAGGAGGAGGCTTAACAAACTGGTTAACAAGGCTGTCCTGGTCTGCACACTAGAGTCCATCGAGGAGGTGGCGGACAGGAGGATGTTGGCTAAGCTGACATACATCATGGATAACCCCTCCCACCCCCTGCACCAAACTGCAGAGGTGCTGACCAGCTCCTTCAGGAGGAGACTGTTGCACCCACAGTGCAAGAAGAAGCGCTACTGCAGGTCATTCCTCCCCAGAGCCAGCAGACTGTACAACACGGTGATGCAGTGGTACACTATGTAGCCATGCTGTGTTCCTTTTTCATTCATTCATTCTTTCATTTATATACTTATTGTTGCAGTTGTTGCTTCTCAGTTGTTTTTTGTTCTTATAACGGCAGTTTTTTTGGTGTGTACTTTACCTATTCACTTATTTTGATCTAATTTAACTTGAATACTGTACTGTTAAATTGAAAAGATTTTGGTCACTTTATTACTGGTCACTTTATTTTACTTGGTCACTTTACACTACTTGTTGTATGTCGCTTTGTCACTTTTTGGATGTGTTTTTTCTGTGCTGCCGCTGACAAAAGGAATTTCCCCATCGTGGGATTAATACAGTTTCTATTCTATTCCATTCTATTCTATTCTATTCTAGTCTGGGACCAGAAAGAACTTTGGAGTTAGTCACAGTTTTCTTCCAATCGGACTGAGTTTCAGTTTGCTCTGAGATTCCTCAGTCTGAATACAATCCGTTCCTGGAGCGGAACAACTGGACCTAAACACAGTCAGAATGTAGCAACAGATGACCTGTGGGACAAACATAAGGCAACAACTTTCGTGTTATCAAAGAGGAAAAAAAGGTTAAAAATGCTGAACGTTGAATTTTGACACTTGCATGCTTCTCTGTGTCTCGCCATGCGTTAGCTGTAGTTTCCTAACAGCATTCTCTTACAACAGTGCCATAACACCACAACGATGAGACACAGCAACTCATTGAAACATGGTCTGATGAAATCAGACTCATTAAAAAACTTTTAACGTGACACCACATTGCTTCTCACTGTTTTCTCGACAATCTATATGTCAGAAAACACTTATTAGCATACTTTCATACCCGACGTCTCCTCATTACTGCAGCTACTAGCTTCCTCTTAGTAGTACCGAAGTACTGTACTGACGCTCAGTCCGATTGGAAACGAACAGAGGACCACCTACAAAGATAGGTCAGAGAGCTGATCCTGGTCCCTGTGTATTCAGTCTGATCATTTGTTCTGGAATTATCAGGGAAACAAACTCTGGGTGACTTAAGCAAAACAAAATGTGTCCAGTCTGAATACAACCTTAAAGAGTGTAAATATTTTCAAGGTCATCAAGAGACACAGCGATGTTTAAAGCTGTGTATCATCAGCATAGCTAGGAAAGTCAATGCCTTTTCTCCTGATGATATTCCGAAGAGGCAGTATATATAATAAGAAGAATGGGACCTCAAATCGACCTTGGGAAACCCAACAATTTATTCCATAGATTCTTGAAGAGCATCAGAATCAGAATCAGACTACTTTATTGATCCCACACGTGGGAAATTTGTTTGTCACCATAAGCAACTGACAGCAGAGGGGAAAAAAGACTATAAAAATAAAAGCAAAAAACAAAAGAAAATGTAGCATAAATGCAAACATCAAGGTATTATATTTAAAAAGCTATTTACAGAACAGTGCAAAGGTAAAAAAGATGTGCAAAAAGAAATGTGCAAAATAGAAAAAAAGCTAAAAAAAAAAAAAAAACAGATAATAAAAAGAAAATGTGCAAGGTATCTTTTGCATAGTGAGTTGTTGTACAGGGTTATTGGCATTTGGTATGAATGATTTCTGGTACCGGGCAGTTTTGGAGCGGAGCTGTCTGAGCCTCCTAGAGAAGGAGCTCCGCTGTTTGTCCAGAACGGGGTGGAGAGGATAGCTCTGGGTTGTCCATGATTGAAAGGAGTCTGTTCAGTGACCTCCTTCTCCATCACGGTTTTCAAATGTGTCCTGTTTGCAGCCAATGACAGAACCCGCCTTCCTGATCAGTTTGTTCAGTCTGTTGGTGTCACTGACTGCAATGCTGCTTCCCCAGCAGACCACAGAGGAGAACAAGGTGCTGGCCACCACAGACTGTAGAAGATCCCCAGCATCCTGCTGCACACGTTTGAAAGACCTCAGCTCCTTAGGAAGTAGAGTCTGCTGCAGGCCTTCTTGTACACAGCAGTGCTGTGGCTCCTCCAGCTCAGTCTGCTGTCGATAGTCACTCCCAGGTATTTATAATCCTCCACCACCTCCACATCCTTGCCAAGGATGCAGAAGGGGCTGTATAGACCGTCCTTATTCCTCCGGGAAGTCGATCACCATCTCCCTGGTCTTGTCCACGTTGAGCACCAGGTGATTCTCTCCAGCCCCACTCCACAAATCCGTCCACCAGCCTCCAGTACTCCTCCTCCCGTCCACCACTTATACACCCCACAACACAGAGTCATCAGAGAATTTCTGTACGTGACATGACTCTGAGTTGTGCTGAAAATCTGAGGTGTATAAGGTGAACAGAAAGGAGGAGAGAGCACAGTGCCCTGTGGGGCTCCCACACCACTCAGCACCACGTCAGACAGGACGCCGCCCAGTCGGACAAACTGTGGCCTGTCTGTAGGGTAGTCAGTGATCCAGGAGACAGTGGATGCACCGGCACCCATCAGCCGCAGCTTATCACCCAGTTAAAGAAGGCTAGATAGATGTAAAAAGGCACTGGAGAAATCAAAGAAGGTTGATTCTCACCATGCCTCCACCACCATCCAGGTGTGAGTGAGCTCGCTGCAGCAGATGGATGACAGCATCATCCACCCCCAGGCGCGGCCGGTAGGCAAACTGCAGGGGGTCCAGAGAAGAGCTCACCAACGGTCTCACTTGGGCCAACACCAGCCTCTCCAGCACCTTCAATCACGTGAGAAGTGAGGGCAACTGGACGGAAGTCCCTGTGGTGAGATGATGAGGTCTTCTTGGGTACAGGGACCAGGCAGGAAGGTCTTCCAGAGGAGGGGCACCCTCTCCTGTCTGAGGCTCAGGTTGAAGACATGCTGAGAGAACCGCAGACAGCTGGTGGGCACAGGTCCTCAGGGTACGGGGGCTGACGCCATCCGGGCCGGCTGCTTTGTGCTGGTTAAGTTTCTCCAGCTGTTTCTTCACCTGGCAGGCTGTTACAGTCAAACAGGGAGGGAGGGGGGTGGTGGTTGGACTGGGGGGAGGGGTGATGGACTGTGGGCCCAGTAGATGTGGTGTAGCAGAGGGGGGAGAAAGGTGAGGAGGTGTGGGGGGTTTCTGAGAGGGGAGGTCAGCATGTATCCATACCTACAGTACAGACCTCCCCATTCATTTGAATGAGAAGGTGTCTCCAAACTTTTGGTCTGTCCTGTACGTAAACGTGTCAATCTGTAGGAATTATACCATTTTAGAACTTTTCCAGTGATGCCCACTATACTCCTAAGTCTATCTAAGAGGTTCTGGTGATATATCGAAAGTGATACTAAGATACAGCAGCACCAGAGCAGAGAGTTTATGTGTACCATGTAAAATATGTGGAAAACAATAGAAATAGGACAATAAACTCCCAAAATTGCAGAATAAATATACAGTAAACATCCACCTTCTTTTCATGCCCCAGCTTCTGAGCTCTGTAGGAAGTGATGAGTCCTTCAGAAAGTTTTGATGAAATTGATGCTCTCTTCAGGGTTTGTGCAGCACAAGAAGATGCAGAACCAAAGCTTTTTTTGTAATTTTTTAAAAATCCATCCTTGTTTTATGTGTTATATTATCTTGGTTTGGTGATTTGTTCTAAAACAATTTCAGCTATTTGTTTTGGTCTGACGCTGTAGTGTTGTGTCATAGTCTCATTGTCTGTACATTCACAGATGAAAGAAATATTAAACCTGTCCTGAAATGTTTTGGCTAATCAAAAACACAATTTTGGACCCATGAAAACCAGTTTAGCTCCATATTTTTGTAACATGGCCTATTTAAGTCAAAGAAAATGATAACCTTCTGTAAAAGCTCAGCAGAAACAGCAGGAAATGTGCTGCTGTGTCTCTGCTCACACTTTTGTGGAGTGATATTTCTGCAACCACGTTGCACGCAGAACCTTCTAAGTTGCTAGTGAAAATAATACATATTCTCTTTTCAATTATTTTTTATTTTGTTTTCAATTTTTGTTTTTGCTTTGAAATTTTTTTTTGCTTTCAAAAACTTATTTTTTGCATTCAAAAACTTTAATGGCATTTGCAAAACACGTGTTTTCGCATGCGTTGTGTCAAATCTCGTTTTTTTCCTATCATTGATTTTGCTGACTACTCTGAGCGCGACTTAGCCGCTGCCAATGCCAAAAAAGCTTTTGCGTGCATTGTGTATCATCTCACTTTTTTCCTATCTTTGATTTTGCTGAGCTAAGTTTCAGTTTGACGTGACGAAGCTGCCATCAAACAACCTGCTGATTGGTCTACATTCTAACCAATCAGGTGTCTCTGTCTTATATTGACGGTGTTTGGAGGCAGACATGGACTTTGTGGTGTGGGTACTGTTCTAACGGGATTCTGCCCTATTCAATCATTCTGGCCCGTTTCTCTCAGAGTAAAACCCAGAAGGAGCAGCAAACAGCTAAAATCAAACCAAGTTTTGTATTTATTTATGTCAGTGTAGTGTCAACGTGTTAAAATTGTCTGCAGCAGAAAAAAAACGTCCGTGCCAACTTGTGCCAGTTGTCAGAGGATCTCTTCAGAAACATAACTACGTCTGCGCTGCACATTTTGGCTGCAGACTGTCAACCCTGTTCGGCTGCCTCCTGTCTGCGCAGTCCTAGTTTCAGAAAGACAAGATGGACTGAGACAGTTATATGTGTGTATATATGTGTGTGCACATGCATACTGGGTAAAGCTCACACTGCTATGAAGATAGGTGTCACGCACACACCAGTGAAAGCAGGAGTTTTCCTTTTAAGTATATGTTGGTGCCTCCCAGTGATAAGAATCTTCAGTGTCATGGAAAAGCTATGAGTAAATTCACCAAACAGCCCAGATGATCGGAGCCAAATCTGATAGTGATGAAAACCAAGCAACAGAATAATTTCAGTGAGACGTGGCAGTACAAAAAACAAAAGGGAGGCTGCAGCATGAAAAGACGCGCACAAAGAGTGGATTTGGGGATTTTTTTCAGGTAACCTTCTGATGGAGGATTCTCATAATAATCAGACAAAAAAAAAACATTCCCCCTTCATCATGCTATCGTATCGAGCAAACGTATTCCAGGTCATAATTCTGTCGCTAAGGATTACATGATTATATACCAATTTTTAACCATCATCATCTCACACTTCATGTTTTTACAAACGCCATGTTCAATAAAGGACATATTCAGGACAAAACAATACTCAGATAAATATGTAAACATATTTAAGGCACAATAAGAATTTGCTCCCATGTGTGTTCAGTAACACACAGTTAATACTTAATGATGTCATGATGAACAGATTGATTTTTGTCAACTCCCACCACCACAAGGAAAATGGCTACTCGGGTGGTTATTCACAAATATTATTGTGTTATATGTTTTCCTTGTTTTTTTGTTGTTGTGTTTTTTTTAATTAGGTGAACTACAAATCACCCGGGACAGTTTGGGTGAAAGTGTCAGGACTCGAAAGGTGGACACAAGCGCGGGACGCCAGAAAGCAGGTAAGAAGGATTTATTCACAAGACTCGAACCAAGAAGGCAAGCAACCAAAACGATCCGGTGGCTAGTACCGGCCAAACACAGAATCTATACGCTACAGTGAAATGAAAACAGGTGCGAACCAGGTGCAATAAATCACAGAAGTAAAGACAGCAAACATGAACTAAGGAACAGTAACCAGAAGTGTCAAAATAAAAACGGAAGTGAAAAGGAAAACAAATCTAAACCGCCCTGACCCCTGGTACCTGACAGCACCCCTCCCTCAAGGGGTGCCTCTGGGCGCACCACCAGGCTTGTGAGGATGCAGCCGATGAAACTCCCAGAGCATGCCCTTATCCAGGATTCTTGATGAGGGTTCCCAAGACCTCTCCTCAGGCCCATAACACTTCCAGTCCACCAAATACTGAAAACCCCGTCCCCGCCGTCTGACGTCCATATGGTCCAGGCAGGCTGGCCGTCGATGATGCGAGGCGGTGGAGGTGAGGAGGGAGGTGGTTGAAGGAGGCTCGTGACATAGGGCTTCAGCTGAGACACATGGAAGACGGGATGTATACGCATAGTACGAGGCAGGCGTAAACGGACCGCCACTGGGTTGATCACCCTCACCACCTCGAACGGTCCGATGCACCTAGGTGAGAGCTTCTTCGACTCTGTCCACAATTTGATGTGAGCCGTGGAGAGTAAGACCGACTGACCTGGCACGTAGGCGGGTGTAGGACGACAATGCCGGTCAGCCAGTCTCTTTTTGGTTCCGGAAGAGCGAAGAAGGGCTGCACGCGCCTCCCTCCAGACGCGTCTGCAGCGGCGGTAGAAGTGTTGAACGGACGGCACAGCCACCTCCTTCTCCTGTTCCGGGAACGGGGGGGTTGGTCGCCCAGGGAACACTCGAAGGGAGACATTCCAGAGGCAGAAGAGGTCATAGTGTTGTGGGCATACTCAACCCAGGGAAGCATGGAACTCCAGGAAGTCTGGTGACGGGACAGACGCAACGGAGAGCTGCTTCGAGGTCCTGGTTGGTTCTCTCCGCCTGCCCGTTGGACTGGGGATGGAACCCTGAGGAGAGGTTGCACAGAAGGACCTCCAGACCTGAGAGATGAACTGTGGCCCTCGGCCCGAGACCAGGTCTACTGGAATCCCATGCAGCTTGAAGACATGTTCCACAACGAGCTTGGCGGTCTCTGCGGCCGAAGGCAGTTTCTGCAGGGCCACAAAGTGGGCTGCCTTTGAGAACCGGTCTACCATAGTCATTATCACGGTCCTACCAGCAGAGGTCGGCAGACCGGTGACGAAGTCCAAGGCGATGTGGGACCAGGGACAACTCGGGACTGTTAAGGGATGGAGGAGCCCAGCAGGTGGTTGGTTGCTCGTTTTGTTCTGTAAGCAAACAGTGCAGGCAGAAACGAACTCCCGGGTGTCTTGCGCCAGACTGGGCCACCAGAACCGCCGTTGCAGGAAGGAGACGGTCCTGCGGATCCCGGGGTGGCAGGTCAGACGTGTGGCATGGGCCCACTGGAGTACCTGGCTGCGACAGGTCCTGGGGACAAACAGTCTATTGGACTGCCCTCCACCTGGGTCGGATCCTGAGCCTGAGCAGCCTTGATGTCCCTCTCCAGCCACCAAGAGAGGGCACCCACTACGCAGGTTGTTGGTATGACCGTCGTGGGCTGCTGCTCCCTCACTAAAAGTTCCTGCTGTCGAGAGAGGGCGTCAGGTTTAATGTTTTTGGAGCCAGGGTGGTACGACACAACAAAATCAAACCGGGTAAAAAACAACGTCCGCCTTGCCTGCCTGGGGTTCAGCCATTTAGCGGTCCGGATGTAGGAGAGGTTCTTGTGGTTGGTCCAGACCACAAACGGCTGAGCCGCCCCCTCCAACCAATGTCGCCATTCCTCCAAAGCCAACTTTGTGGCCAGGAGTTCCTTGTCCCTTACGTCTTAGTTGGTCTCAGCCGGAGTAAGCTGGCGGGAGAAAAAGGCGCACAGATGGAGCTTATTACCCGTACCAGACCGCTGCGACAACACGGCTCCCACGCCGATATCTGATGCGTCAACCTCTACGACAAACTGGTCGGAGGGATCAGGTTGTATCAGGACAGGCGCAGTGGTGAACAAATGCTTGAGTCTAAGGAAAGCAGCCTCAGACCACCAAAACACAGTTGAGGTGGAGGTCAGACTAGTCAGGGATGCAGCAACCGAACTAAAATTTCGGATAAACCGACGTAAAAAATTGGCAAACCCTAAGAACCGTTGCAGTTGTTTGCGGTTGGTAGGGGTGGGCCAGTTCACAACCGCGCTCACTTTCGCAGGATCGGGCCGAACCTGCCCTCCTGTTATGACATAACCCAAAAAGGACACACAAGAGGAGTGAAACTCACATTTCTCAGCCTTTACAAATAACTTGTTCTCCATCAGCCGCAGGAGAACCAGACGAACATGTTCGCTGGAGTCCTTAGAAAAAATAAGAATGTCGTCTATATACACAAACACAAAATGTTTCAATTTTTTTTTCAATTCAATTTTATTTGTATAGCCCAAAATCACAACAACAACAGTCGTCTCGATGGGCTTTGAAGTAAAACATGAACTCAAAAGGATCATGAATACAAAGAGTCAATAGGAAAATACTAAAATAAACTAACAAACTGACTAAGCTATACTGGCATCCCTGCCCTTAGACCCCCCTTCGCGGTAAGGAAAAACTCCTAAAAAACCGGATTCCGGAAAAAAATGAAGAAACCTCAGGGGTGCCCACATGAAGGAGGGATCCTCCCCCAGGACGGACAGGCGATTTACCAGAACTCATAGAGAAGAATTAACTTATCTAACTCTACATCTACATATTTAAAGTCCAGCAGACGAGCTTCATCCAGCCGGGGTTGGGGACAGTCAGGGGCGCGAGTCGAGCCGGAGACAGGAACCACAGCCAGGTTAGGAGCAGAGACGAGGTACACAGTCAGGAACAGGAGCACGGATGGGCCAACTGGATCTGGAAGCACTCCCACTCCCCAGGAGGGGAGAGGGATAGAGGGACAATACATGAATCGTACTGCACCAAACAGAGGCATGGAGAACTAAATGATAAATGATGATCAAGATAGAGAAGAGAGGAAGGGTAGAAATAGATGAGAAAGGAGGACAGAACAGAGTGCACCATAGTTACCCCAGCTTCAACTTCTAGCAGCCTTTTAAAATAATAGTTATTGTTATTTAGTTTAATTTAAACAATTAACATTAAGTTAAATAATCTCTGAATACTAACTAGTCTGACAATAAGCCTGTCCAAAGAGGAATGTTTTCAGTCTAACTTTGAATGTAGAAACTGAATCTGCCTCTCTTATGAGCTGGGAGTTTATTCCATAAACAGGGGCTTGGTGGCTAAACGCTCTACCTCCAACTGTACTTTTACTAATTCTAGGAATCACAAGCAGTCCTGCATTTTGCGAGCGAAGTGTTCTGATTGGATGGTAAGGGACTATGAGGTCATTAATATAGGACGGGGCCATTCCATGTAAGGCCTTATAGGTTAACAGGAGGATCTTGAACTTAATTCTAGAATCAACTGGGAGCCAATGGAGCGAAACTAACACAGGAGTGATGTGATCTCTTCTGCTAGTTCCTGCTAACAATCTAGCTGCTGCGTTCTGAACAAGCTGGAGACTTCTTAAGGAACTCTTAGGACACGCTGCTAACAAGGAGTTACAGTAATCCAGCCTCGACGTAACAAATGCATGGATGAGTTTTTCAGCATCACTCTTAGAAAGTATATTTCTGATCTTAGCAATATTCCGCAGGTGAAAAAATGCAGTTCTACACGCCTGAGATATGTGAGCCTTAAATGATAAATCCTGGTCAAATAAAACCCCAAGGTTTCTAACTGTGGAATTGGGGGCTATACTTACACCATCCAGGGAGACTATCTGAGCAGACAGAGCATCTCTCAGGTTTTTAGGACCTAGTATAATAACCTCAGTTTTTTCTGGGTTCAAGAGGAGGTAATTAATTGTCATCCAGGTCTTGATGTCACTGATGCAGGCGTTCAGTTTCTCTATCTGTCATTCTGGTCAGGTTTCATGGATAAATACAACTGAGTATCGTCGGCATAACAATGAAAATTAATGCTGTGTTTCCTGATTATGTTTCCTAGGGGTAGCATATAAAGCGTAAACAGGATGGGTCCTAAGACTGAGCCCTGTGGGACTCCGTAGTTAACTCGAGTGCACTGAGAGGAATGTCCATTTACATTAACAAACTGATACCTATCTGACAGATAGGATTTAAACCACTGGAGAGCAGATCCTCTGATCCCTATGTCATGCTCTAATCTATGGAGTAAAATACTGTGGTCGATAGTGTCAAAAGCTGCACTGAGGTCTAACAGGACAAGAATAGAAAGTAGTCCCTTTTCTGAAGCCAAAAACAAGTCATTAGAGACTCTAACTAGTGCAGTTTCCGTACTATGGTGGGGTCTAAACCCCGACTGAAAGTCTTCAAAGTGGCTGTTGTCCTGTAGGTGGCAGTAAAGCTGCTTAACTACAACTCTTTCTAGGATTTTAGAAAATAAAGGGGAGGTTTGATATTGGTCTATAGTTGGCCAAGATGCTAGGATCCAAACTGGGCTTTTTCAGAAGAGGTTTAACAACTGCATATTTAAAAGACTGTGGCACATAACCCGTTTCCAGAGAGGTATTTATCATTGTTAATATGTAATCGTTTAATTAGGGAAAAGTTTCTTTAAAAAGTCTAGTGGGAATTGGGTCTAACAGACAAGTTGAGGATTTGGAGGACGTAATAATTGATGCTATTTCTACTTGATCCACATAGTGATAGCAGTCTAATGTTACAGAGGTTTCTATGGATGCCTCCACTTCTAACGCTTCAGCCTGCTCTGGGCTGATAGTAGGAATAACTTGATTTAACTTATGTCTAATATTTGAGATTTTACTATCGAAAAATGTAAGAAAATCATCAGAGCTGAGAGAAACAGGAACATGTGATTCTACTGAGGCTCTGACTGTGAGTTAATTTAGCAATAGTGCTAAAAAGAAATCTTGGATTATTTCCATTCTCTGATATTAAGGTTGAATAGTACTGGCTTCTAGCTCTACGCAGAGCTATTTTATAATTTAATAGGCTATGTTTCAGATATTCAGAGACTGCTCTGAACCGGAGTGGCGCCATTCTCTTTCCAACTTACGAATTTCTTGTTTAAGAGAACGTGTTTCAGCGTTAAACACGGTGCTACTCGGTTTTGTCTTACTAACTTAGATTTAAGGGGGGCAACAACATCGAGTGTACTCCTTTTAAGGCATCATTAACAAAGTGGTCATTTATACTAGGACTGATGCTATGGGAGCTGGTCTCAGAGTATTTTCTCAGAATGTCACTAAGTACTGGCTGAACTGTGTGTTTAAACTCAGACACAAGAACGGTCAGTTAAGGTTCTTCTAGGCTTTTTCTTATTCACTGGGGCAAGTAGCATGTTCTAAAGTAAGCTGGAAGGTAATCATAAAGTGATCAGAAATGATGGGTTAAGAGGAAGGACACTCAGCTGGCTGATCTCTATACCATGGGTTAAAAACGAGGTCCAGAGTATGCTTGTGACAGTGAGTGGGTTCATTCACACTTTGGGTGAAACCAACATCATCTAGTGAAGCTGCAAAAGCATTTCCTAGACAGTCACTGGGATCATCAACGTGAATATTAAAATCCCCTATTATTATAGTTTGATCAGAATCTAAGACAATAGTCGATAGGAAGTCGGAAAACTCGGTTAAAAATTCTGAATATGGGCCGGGGGGGCGATAAATAATTATGAATAAAACAGGTTTCGAGTCTTCCTGTTTAGGTGATTTATAGACAATATGATACTTTCAAATGAATTATAAGCATTTTTAACTTTAGGGCTGAGAAGTGAGCTAGACTGTGATATTACTGCCAAACCACCTCCTTTCCCTGAAATTCTGGATTTCTGATAGTTAGCATAAGTGGGGGGGGTTGCTTCATTCAATCTAACATAGTCATCCTGTTGGAGCCAGTTCTGTTAAGGCTAGAAGACTACGTTTATTATCAGTGATTAAATCATTGACTAAGAGGGACTTAGAGGAAATGGATCGAATGTTTAATAAACCACATTTAATGACATAATTCTGCTGTGAGAACTGCTGACTGTCACTGTAAGGTTCTATGAGGCGCTCCTTATTACTTGTCTTTCAGAGCATAAGCTAAAGCTAGGACCTGCTTGACATTCCCTGCATGGGTTTTGCACCAGCACTAACAATAAGGGAGGCTCAGAGGAGCGTTTTACACTGCTGCTCTGTGCCCGGGTCTCGATGATGATGAATTAAGTCCCGGAGCACGTCATTAATAAGTCCTTGAAACACTGCAAGTGCGTTGGACAGACCAAAGGGCATCACCAGGTACTTCATAGTGTCCGAGTGTGGGGTGTTGAAGGGCAGTTTTCCACTCGTCACCCTCCCTGATACGCACCAAGTGATAAGCGTTCCGTAGGTCCAACTTGGTGAACACCCTGGCCTCCTGCAGTGACTCGAAAGCAGAGTTCATTAGGGGAGAGGATACCAATTCTTGACGGTAATGGCGTTTTAACACACAATAATCAATACAGGGGTGTTAAGAACTGTCCTTCTTCCCCACAAAAAAGAAGCCACAGGTTGATGAGGATGGCCTGATCAGACCCGACCTGAAGGAGTCAGCCACGTACTGCTCCATAGCCTCTCTCTCCCGCTTCGACAGGGTATAGAGGTGGCTTTTAGGAAGTGAAGCTCCAGGCTGCAGTTCAATGGCACAGTCATAGGGCCTGTGAGGTGGGAGCGAGAGAGCCTGATTTATAGAAAAAACTTCCCCCAAGTAACGATATTCGGGGGGGGGACCCGGGATAGGTCAAGTAAGGGCGGCTGCCCTACTGGGACCGCGGGATCAACTCCTGGATGTCGAGCCGAGATGAAAACAGGTTTTATGGCAAAATTCACTCCAACGAGTGATGCAGTTGGTGGGCCAGTCAATGGCAGGGTTATGAGCCAAGGGAACCCCAGGACTACAGGATTAAGCGAGGACTTAAACAAATAAAACCGGGTGAACTCGTGATGATTACCAGAGACAATAAGGTGGACTGGCTCAGTGACACGGTTAACAGTGGAAACTATCTCTCCATTAAGAGAACTGACTTGTAATGGGCGGGGAAGTAATTTGGTAGAGAAACCGGCCTGTTTGGCCAGCTCGGCATCCATGAGGTTCTGCTCTGCCCCAGAGTCCAATAAAGCTTGAACAGGAATTCCCCTATTCTGAAACATAACATGAGCTTTCAATAAACATGCGGCAGGATTAGAAAAAGTGGGCGCTCTGCCTCCGCTCGTCAATGTGCCCACTCTTAATGATGAGGGGCAATCTGGGCAATCCCTGCAGAAATGTCCCCGCTGTCCGCAGTACAGGCACTCACCTGCCGTGATCCAGCGTTTCCGTTCAGCTGGGGACAGGCGCCCACATCCCAAAAGCATGGGTTTGTCCGGGGGGTCTATGGACAGAACGAGCATGAGAGGAACAAGAAGAGGAATCCTCGGCACGTCCCCCAGAACGGGGAACCTCTGTCCGACGCCCCTGTCTGCGATCCTGCAGGCGATTGTCAATCCTGATAGCGACGGCTATCAGGGGCTCCAAGGAGGACGGAATCTCCAACGGCGCGAGCTGGTCCTTCAACTCCTCAGAAAGGCCCTCCAGGAATGCGTCCATAAGAGCAGTGGGGTTCCAATCGCTCTCTGACCAGAGAGTCCGGAACTCTATGGCGTAATCCGCCACCCGCCGAGTCCCCTGTCTCAGCCACATAAGCGCACACGCCGCGTCTCAGTAGCCTCTTAGTGTGCTGAAACACTTGGGTGAAAGCCTCCAGGAATGCCGGAAGAGAAGTGCAGGTGGCAGCTCCCCGTTGCCACTCAGCTGTGGCCCACGCTCCGGTTCTGTCCGTGAGATGACGAAGGCGAACTTGGACCAATCCGTCAGGAAAGCAGGGGCGTGCAACTCAAAATGCAGCTCACACTGCGTAATGAACGCCCTGCAATCCCCGGAGAACCTCTCTGGCCAGGCTAGCTTCACCGCAGGAGCCGGAGGAGTCTGGATGGGAGCCACAGGAACTGGAGAGACGGAGGAAGGATGAGTCGAGAGGGGTGGAGATGACTGCTGGACCTGCGTGGCTAGGAGGTTTAGGCGATTGCAAAACCCAGTTAATTGACGCTCCTGTCGATCGGCCATCTCCATCATACCTCGACGCAGGAATTCAAGCTGTTCTGCTTGGTGAAGGATGAGCCGCTCCTGGTTACCGGAATCAGCTCTGGAAGGATCTGCACCCACTGCGTCCATTGTTTGACCGGATCGTAATGTCAGGACTCGAAAGTTGGACACAAGCGCGGGACGCCAGAAAGCAGGTAAAAAGGATTTAATGATATGACTAGAACCAAGAAAGCAAGCAACCAAAACGATCCAGTGACAAGTACCGGCCAAACACAGAATATATACGCTACAGTGACGTGAAAAAAGGTGCGAACCAGGTGCAACAAATCACAGAAGTAAAGACGGCAAACATGAACTAAGGAACAGTAACCGGAAGTGTCAAAATAAAACCGGAAGTGAAAAGGAAAACAAATCTAAACCGCCCTGACCCCTGGTACCTGACAGAAAGGTTTAAAATGACATTTGTCCACTGAGAGACAGTTGAATCCATCTTTAAAGTTCATGACTGTTATGTAAGGGTTAATGGCTGATGAAGTGTGCATTAGAAAATTGACCATGGTTCGGGTGAATTCTTGATTCGCTACTGGGTGTGCATTAAAAAGTCATATACCAGAGTAATAACCACACACCTAAAAAAGAAGTTCCGGTCACATTGCATAAATGTTCTATATCACTGCGCTGGCTTTTTTAAAATAAACTTTAGCTTCATCATCTAGACAAAAACAAGCGGTGAGGTTAACTTTCTCTCTAACCTGATGCTTTATTTAACCCATCGTGATGATCAGCATATATACTGTATATCACTTTCCTTTGCTGGACCTTGACTGCAGCGGTATCAGGGTAATGTGACAACGCACCGCACTACCTAAAAAATTGTCCACTTTTTTGAAAAAAGCGATCCAAACCGAAAAAATAACAAGAATAAATTACTTAAAACTGATTGAATATTTATTTCTTTTGTAAGTGACCATGGTATAAGCGGGTTAATGGCCTTTGAAGTGTGCATTGTCAGAATTAACGTACCTCCGCCTTGCGTCAGACGGTTCAGGCTTCCACGGCATGCATTAATTTCTGATAATGCACACTTTGTCTGCCACTAACCCTTACTTACGGATTCTTCATCAAAGACTGTTGGTGATACATATTCTCTGTCATAAACATGTGGTACATTTGCACAGACACTGATTCAAACACTCCTCTTCCCACCATGTTAAAATGTGGAATGAAGGAAAAAAGGAACTGGCAGTTTGATCTGAATGTTGTTATTTCAGCACTGGCTGTTTTCCCCACAAAGACCACAAGCCACCAAAAAAAACGGTTTTATGTCCATCCAAAAATAAAGAAAATTACAAGGATCCTCCCACAGGAGGTGATGGCTCAACCTCAGTCCAACAGGGAACATGCTTTTTCTCAAAGTGAAGTTGTGAATAATCTATCCTGTTTTTGAATGAGGATAATTGAGTGATTTCAAGCATTGCAGTCAAAGCAATAAAGAATTCACAGAGATTTATCAAACTCATTACAGAAATGATTAAATAACTAAAATATACTTTGTATTTCTTTAAAGTTGTTATGCTCTTTATGTTAACTTAAGCTTGTATTGTGATTTTTCTTGCAGTTACAAACCCTGAAGAAGTCCTGCACTGTTACCAAGCTCTTCTGAAGGAATTTTGACAGACAAAAAGCACGACCCTTACATGTCGTCAGTGTAATATAGACAAAAATACAATAGGTTTGACTGCAATTATTGCAGAAATTACTTTGGTTGGAAAAGGTGAGGATCTGGGGCCATTTCCTGTTTTCACGGTGGGTGACAAACTCATGAGCTCTGCAAAGGAGTGCAAATCATTCCTGAAACAACACAAAACTCTAGAAGAAAAGACAAATAATATGAAAAAAAATCAGATCTTTGATATGCTCCTTTTTACTGTTTTGTTGACAACTTCAAACAAATTTAATTGTAATGACACTTTGTATGGTGCAGAAGTGTATAATATTAAAGTTTGTTGTTTTCACTGTTGTCTTGTTTCTCTTTAAATTTGCCACATGTTACAAGAAGTAATTAGGCTAGAATATGTTTTTACAATGCAGTTACTTTACTCCTACCAACAAGTTATCATTGTCTCATTTGGTAAGGTCAGAAGGCCAAGTGTATATGTATGGGAAGGTAATATGTGAACATACCCAGCATTTACTACTAAAAGTACCAAGTAATACAGTGAAAATAGGGCTGACTTTCTTTTACAGTCCAGTTTCATTTTACTTAAGGGGTAAGTACCAAGTAATATTCAAGTGAACATACCTAGTATTTAGTAGTGAAAGTACAATGTAGCTGAGTGGAAATAGGGTTGACTTTCTTTTACAGTCCAGTTTCATTGTACTTAAGGGGTAGTTTCTGTGGTAAATTCATGGTAAATACCATGAAGCATAAAACGAGTGCAGACTTAAATTCAAGCTAGTTTATTTGTACTTACCTTGTTCTTACCTATGGTAAGTACCACAAAAGACACCTTTGTACAACATGTAAATACCCAGTAAATATATTATGTAGGTACCACATAAGTATGAACCAAAGTACTACATAAATACACAGCAAGTACCATGTAAGTACAGAGAAGACACAAAAAAGTACCATGTAAGTACCCAGTAAGTCCCATAAAAAGTACCATGTAAACACCCTGTAAGTAACCATTAGTTACACAATAAGTACCATGTAAATACAACTTAAGTACACTGTAAGTACTGTGCTGTAACAGAAAGCGTTACCAAAAAAAATATCTGTGCCGCTATGGTTTTCTATTATCTCTTATATCATGGTGTTTGGAACAGCCTGTGCTCAGCCAACAGGAGCAGCTGCAGATGCCGCATCCCTGTCGGCAGAAGCTGCTTACAGACCGTCTACATTGACTCACGTTCAAGTGGCCTCTTTCAATGAAAAGTCTATGGAAACGCGAGAAGACTAGAATTTTGGGCTTCTGCGTCCAAAACACTCATGATTGCTCTCTACGTACAAATCTGCCACTCACTGAATGTGCGCTGAAACTTCAACCGGTTGAAATTTTTCCAGGGTGGTTACCTGGAGCGTTGGGCAGACGGTTCTTCCTTGGGGGGGCCCTGATTCGTGCCTCGGGTTTGGGAGAGAGGTTGTACAGGACTCCCAGGTGGTGGTGGATTGCTTGACCAGATACTAACGGGCTCTCCAGCGGATTGGGCCCTGAGAAGGGCCCGCTGGCGTGGCGGGAGGGGTATTCTCCTGGCTGGGCTGCAGGCTGCATTCTTCATGCTCTTGTGCCCCCCTTCTCTTTGGCGTTTGGGGCCCCTGTTGCAGTTCTGCCGGTCCTGATTTGGGTGGCCGGGTTGAGTTGCCCTGCGGATGGATTTTCTCTGTCTTCTCTATCCTGTGTGGGCGACCAGGCACCCTCCTCTTTCTACATTCCATCACCGTAGTAAACAAACTGAGCAATGGTGTTGACTCACCTTTGCACAAATAGTTAGCATAATGGAATGATATGCTTGACATGTTTGTTTGTTTGTTTGCATAGTTGTTTGTGCAACCTGTAGTTGTATTGTGTACATGTTGACATGTTCGTCTATGAAGGTTTTTTTTAAGTCAACAACCAGGTTTGTAATATTTGAGTGTGTCTGTGAACAGACCCCGCCCCTTTTGGCGGGGTCTGCTAACATCTACACTTGACAGTAATAATGATGAACGTCTAGCAACTTGTTGCTTTGTGTTTTACTTCTACTCTTAAATCATCCTCGTAAATTTATTAGTTTCTTGGTTTAGGCGGGTAGGTAGCGGTTTGTAAGGTAAGAGACTACCACAAAGGAAACCAGGGTTCGATTCCTGGAGAGGAATGAACAATGGTACTGGGGCAATTACCAAATCAATGGCAAGCAATTATCATCACACAGTGACCCTTAACGCCACTTACTGCCTTCTGAGTGTGGTTTGACTGCAGCTCACCGCTCCCCCAGGGGATGGGTCAAATGCAGAGAAGAATTTCTCCATTGTGGGATAAATAAAGTATCAATTATTAATTATTATTATTATTATTACTTCTTTAACCCCTTCTTTTGTACCCTTATCACCCATCTGTAATATCCTCCTCTCCTTTTATTTTCTTTTTTCTGTCCAGTCAAACAAAAAATGTATCCAAACATATTTAATATTAATAAAGTTTAGCATCAAATACAAAAGGGGTTTAAACACTTCATGTGTCTGAAGATTCATAAACCCCTATTGTAACAGTAACATCTGTCCAACACAAGAGGCCTTCAGCTCTAATCTGTTTGCTCAGCTGCTGGATAGGACAATTCAAAAAAAGTCTTCAACCTTTATTTAACCAGATATTGTCAGGTATGGGAGGGTTGATGAAGGACCCAAAATGCAGAGACAAGGAGGCAGGTGGTTCCAAGTTAAGAAAAAAAAAAGGTTTTAATCCTCAAACAAAAAGCGCTGCTGAACAGGGTGAACAAACAAAACCAACCAGGGTAACCCTAGTCATGATAGATAAAGACCCATCCAGATGAGGATGTCTTTTTTAAGGGTGAGCTGGCTAAAATCAGCATCATATCATAAAAACAAAACACTTACACGATATTACAAAAACACATTCACTAACAGAAAAAGAAAATGATCTCAGTCACTTGAATGAAGAACATAATGACCTTTGTAGAAGAGAATTTAAACAAGTTTGTGGATCCGATTCATGTGAGAAATTCTCAAAGAAGGGCACTCTGCTCTTGATTACAGTTGCAGCCTGTTCAGTTATACAGTTGCAACAGCAGACTGTTCCAAATCTCAGAACATGATGATACAAGAGGTTTAAAGACTGAAGGTTTTTTGTAGAGGCATTCATATACAAAACATTACCCTACTCCAACACAGGTTGGAAGGTTGAAGATACCAGGAATATGCAAACACTTAGGGAAAATCAAGATCTGTTTATGTAATAGAATCCGAGCTTCACCCTCAGCATACAGATCAAATGTGCAACATGTGCCTGAAAACCCAACATCTAATCTAACAGAAACCCAAGGTACTTATAGCTATCGTACTTAAGACTATTTCTACTGATGTACCAGCGCAGTTTGTAGTGGTAATGTGTTAAACTTAGGTACAGTAATTTCAGTTGAGTTGTTTTCAGGTGACACACTTTACAGCAAACTTTTTCTAGAGAGTTTTAAAGCTCAGCTGTTCCTCCACTACTGTACCTTAGCAACTGCCTACCTGACCTTTTATTATGGTTTTAATTCTTTTTTAATTGTTTTAATGCCTTTTTTTATTATATGATTGTCATATATTGGTTTAAAATTGTGTACAGCACTTTGGGCCTTCTTGGATGGTACTGGAAGGTGCTCTAGAATTGAAATAATAAATGAATGATTTTATAAAGTAAAACAATACTTTTCCTAACCTGTGGCTCGTTCCTAACCAACCAGTCCATCACAAGCAGCCTGCCTTCTACTTCATCTAAACTCCAACAGACTTGCTTTGCAGAATTACCACTGATGAGCTTGAATAGGAAAAAGTGAAGAAGGACAAATAATCCTCTGCAACCTCTGGACATAAGAAACTAAAATTCAAACCTCATTCTTTAGTAAGCAGCTTTCGACGACTAATGCCCACACCACCACACTATAACGCAACGCAATGACAAAATGTCACCTTCAAACCTGGACCTCATAGACAAATCTTTTCACCACTAAACATATATTTAACATGTAAAATGTATTAACAAGACAAACCAGTTCACTTGGTAAGGACGATATTCACTGGCACAACACAGCTGTTCCCTCACTACATTGTGGTTTATCTTTTTATGGCCTCACTGTTTTGTGGATTTTTTTCAGTACACATTTCAATGCTTATTTATGTATTTATTTTTTTAACAGCACATTGTGTTCTGCATCCTGCATAGCTATTATAAGAACTATCAAAACTTCAAAGCTGCTAAAAAGACAGAGCAAATAAATGTTATAATTCTTTGAATTGTTTTCTGAAAAAAAGGCGAGGGAGCCAGAAATTGCATGATAAAGAAAAAAAAACAATTTATGAGTTGAACAATTTATGAGAATAAGTCCTACTTTTGGGAGAAAAGTGCAATGCTTCTGAACATATCCACCAACAAATAAATCGCCATTCACACATCAAATTTGCAACTGTTGCCCTTTTTGACATGACAATTTTGATGCTCGATGCCTGTCTAAAAATGTGATCATAAATCCGACACTGCAGTTGCATCTGGAAGACGCTACTGTCAAGTTTTTAGCCTCATCGCTAAATAAAAGTTTTGTCTGTACAGTGCGGCAAAAAAGTATTTAGTCAGCCACCAATTGTGCTAGAGGCCTTTAATTTTCCTCATAGGTTCCTCAACAGTGAGAGACAAAATTCTGCCATGTGTTCATGTTTTACCACAGTAAGTTTAGTTTTGGTTTCGTTATCCTGCTCTGCAGTGCTTTTTGTTAATTAATAAACCCCTTGCCCGGAACCGTGTGCTCCTGTCTCTGCATTTTGGGTCCTTCACGCTCACCAGCCCCCCCCAACCTGACAGAAAATAATTATTTGGTCACCTACAAACAAGCAAAATTTCTGGATCTCACAGATCTGTAACTTCTTCTGTAAAAGGATCCTCTGTCCTCCACTCATTACCTGTATTAATGGCACCTGTTTAAACTGGTTACTTATATAAAAGACACCTGTCCACACCCTCAAACAATCACACTCCAAACTCCACTATGGCCAAGACCAAAGTGCTGTCTAAGGACACCAGAAACAAAAGTGTTGACCTGCACCAGGCTTGGAAGACCGAATCTTCAATAGGTGAGCAGCTTTATGTGAAGAAATCAACCGTGGGAGCAATTATTAAGAAATGGAAGACATACAAGACAACTGATGATCTCTCTCAATCTGGGGCTCCCCACAAGATCTCACCCCAGGGTCAAAATGATCACAAGAACGGTGAGCAAAAATCCCAGAACCACACAGTGGGACCTAGTGAATGACCTGCAGAGAGCTGGGACCAAAGTAACAAAGGCTACCATTAATAACACAATATGCCACCAGGGACTCAAATTCTCCAGTGCCAGATGTGCCCCCCTGCTGTTCACTCCCATCTATAGAGTTTGCTAGAGAGCATTTGGATGATCAAGAAGAGGATTAGGAGAATGTCCTATGGTTAATGATCCCAAACACACTGCCCGGGTAACGAAGGAGTTACTTTAGGAGAAGCATTTCAAGCTCCTGGAGTGGTCTAGCCAGTCTCCAAATGTCAACCCCATAGAAAATCTTTGGAGGGAATTGAAAGTCCATCCAGCAACAGCCCCAAAAAAATCACTGCTCTAGAGGAGATCAGCATGGATTAATGGGCCAAAATACCAGTAACAGTTTGTAAAAACCTTGTGAAGGCTAAATACTTTTTTGCTCCACTGTGTTTCTAATTTACAATGCATAGAAGACACGGATGATGTTGAAAAATGAAGTTTATTTATTGAAAAGCTCCACAAAAGCATTGGTAATCACTTCTCCATCTCTGAGTTTCAGCAGTACTTCCATGGGACTGTAACCCAGTTAGATGACTTAATCCAAGGAAGAAAAATAAAAACAAGAACAATAATGACTCAATGCAAATAAGAAAAATATAATTAAGTTCAGGAGGGAAACAATCAGATTCTCGTCCATGTTTGTTTTGGAAGACGCTTCTTCTGCATTGCTCTCAGTAAGAAATACTAATACATACACCTACAGCGCCCTCTAGCTTTTGTTAGTGGGAAAATAATGAATATTAGAGCCAATAAGATCGAGATTAGATTAAGATTAGAGAGTAGAGCCAATAGCCAATAAGATTAGAGCCAATAGATCCAAGTAAGTTGCTCCTGTCTATAAGTCACACCCCTAGCCGGACTATAAAAAAAAAAAAAAAAAATCATCATTTATATTTAGGCAAATAGAGTACTTTGATGTGTTGTCATTTATAACTTTTGGATTAATTGCATACCCCCCCCCCCCCCACACACACACACACACACACAAACATGAGATCAAATTATTTTTGAGTAACTTTGCATATTTCTTCCTCAAGCCTAAAAACCTGTCACAAAGCACAAACATGAACTGTTTACATGTTTTCATGCTTCTGTTTATGTCTGGGTTCTGTTGCAAAGCATCAAGCTGGACTGCAGGAGTTTGACTGAAGAGGCCTTTTGTTTCGACTGCCTCAGTTTAATCAGAACCAGATGCTCTTGATCGTAAGCAATGTGAAAGCAGTCTTGTTTACCACAACTTAAGTTTATCGAACACAACTTTAATAGACTTCTTATTTGCTTACCAAATGCATTACTGAGTATGTCCCTTGAGAAAGCAGGAAACACTTAAAAGTCTGTGTGTGCATCCTCAAAAGCTTAGGCCCGATAGACTTCATCAGTGCAGTCAAGAAATATATGTAACACCCATCCCAAGTAGCTAGTTATTAACTGTTGTTAATATTGTTAAAGTAGCACCAATGAGGTCCTGGCTATATACTACTTAATGTAAACAGGAGAGAAAAATAAACTTCTGTATTTATTGAAGAGGGTTATTGAATTCAAGATTTTAGAATTTCAGTGGTTTCTGCCAATGATAATTGACAATAATAAATGACGGTGCCTCCACTTAGCAGGAAAACTCAACTAAGAACAGGGAAATTAGCTAAATAACTCTTATTTAAGCCTTAATTACCTTCCAATATAAAAGCATAAAAACAACCCACCCCATGCAATCTGAAATAAAAGCCCAATGAAACTTTATTAAAGAACATAATATTCACAGTATAACTTTTTTATTTGATGGATACATTTAATTTCAAACCTCCCCCTTTTTTGAGGGGGCATTTTTTTCAGTTTTATTTCTTTTTTTTAAACATTTTTTCTTTGTTTTTTTTTTTTATTATATTGACTTCCAGTTCGGTTCTATTTTTGTTTTTTTGTTGCAGGCCTGAACGCTGTTTGAGATTGTAGTGGGCTTTAAACCATAAACCAAAGCAGGTTATGTGAGTTACCTTGTTTCAGGTAGGGAAGCAGATAACCTTAGCTTTAAGTTCCAAAAACAGAGGTTTGTTTCAGGATATATTTAGTTACCACAGAAAGGTATGCTTTGAACATAACCTGGTCTGGAACAGGTTTAGGTGAGGAATAGTTGGTTTCAGAGAGGTAACAGAGCATGGCGTGCCCATATGAAGATTATTGGGTGGATGAAGAAGCTTAGATAATACAGTCTTTCCCGCTATGAGAGGGTGATAAGACCACGTATCAATGTATTTTCATATCTAAATGAAAAATTATCGTTTTTTTAAAAGACTCTTTAATTTATTTGAGGAATCTTTTGAAGCCATTTATATAGAACGTGACACATCGTTGAGTAACGCTGAGCACGGAGCACATTTCATGCATTGCCCTTTGTTTTATTGCGATGAGGGGTTTGTTGTACAGTGTAGGTGATGCTGAACATGTGGAAAAGGCAACTGTTCAGTTCAGACAATATGTCTTGCACTCCAACTTTTGGCCAGGGAACTTTTATACAATTCCCTGGCCATAAACCACTCAAGGTCATTAAAGAGGAATTCCACAGAGTAGCAGATTTGTCCTATTATTTTATTTGACACAGTTTCAAATACATAGCACAGCTTTATCAATATATCCTTACTGTTTACAGTCACAATCATTTTAATGTTTCTAATTATATATCTTCCAATTTCAGAGTTCCCCAATGTGATTGGGTGCATTGATGGAACAAATATTCCCATTAAAGCTTCTTCAGTCAATGAATTGTGAAATGTTAATAAGGAGGTCAATGATAGCATCAATGTACAGGTAGGTATCTAGGTAATATGAAGATGATATAACATATAACACCCACCTCATCACAAACATTGAAGCCAAATGCCCAGGATCAGTTAATGATGCCAGAATTTTTAGGGAGTCATCATTGTGCCCCAAATGTCACCAGGATAAAATTTGCCTTACTTTCTTTTCTTATACAATGTCATGCATTTAATTTTATGTAAATTATACACTTTAACTGCCTTATAGGACATTTCAATGGTTACTTGCTGGGGGAAAGGGATATCCTTGTCTGCCATGTCTGATGACACCCTACCCTCAACCTCAGCCTGTGATGGGAAGGCCAGGAGGAGAAAACCCAGGAAGCAGGAAGAAACGACACAGGTCCAGAATTCAAGTTGAAGGCTGTAACCCTTGTGCTATTCTAGGCACTTTAACATTGGGAGTTGGTGTCACGATCAGAATACGAGATGGACCCAGATGCTGAAACCCGGAAGGAGGAGGCAGGTACGTGGTTTGGTAAGTAAAGAGATTTATTTTGCGGATCCAGGCGGACTTGAGGGTTAGCTAGGCTGGAGGTTTTGACGAGGCTTAGGCCGAGGCAAGACCGGAGGTCCAGACGAGGTTCTGTGGCGAACCAGAGTTGCGTGGCCGGAGATCTTGATGAGTGGCGTGGCTGGAGATCTTGAGGAGCGCCGAGGCTGAGGATACTTTCAAGAAGGGAAGGCGCCAGCGTAAGCAGGAGGACAGCTGCTGCTTGAGGTGGTGTCAGACTCAGGTGACTCTCGTGGCATGAGAAACCTGAGGCACAAAACAAGGCAAGGTTAGCGAGAGGTGCGAGACAAGGGGGCCAGATGTAGAGCTCAGAGAGGGACTAGGCACCATCAGGGTTAACGAACTGGCGAAGAATGCTGGAGCTGGGTCTCTTTAAGAAGCACAGGTGGTTGATGAGGTGAGTAGTCACAGCTGGTGAGTCAGGAGCAGAGGAGAGCTGGGAGGGGGAGGAGACCGGACAGAGGCACCATGACAGTTGGATCATCTAGACCCCACTGAACCTTTTTTCTTCAATGATTTGTGATCTTCACTGGTGTCCATGGATTGCATGAAATAATGTCCACCTTTATCCATCTTTGTCATGGTAGGAGAACATGTCAATGTAAGGGTGGGGTCATACGATAGCACAAGGGTTAATGCCAAGAGCAAAACCAAAACTCGAACTTGTGTATAGACATGACGATGCTCTGACACAGAACATAGAATAGACACAGATTAAATACAGACAGCATACCAACATGATGAAGGACACCTGTGACTCTCGCTGGAGACCT
>CM043710.1:8182146-8374646 GCA_023969325.1 Oryzias curvinotus | reverse complement strand
AAACCACCTTTGAAGCCAATGGGAAGCCACTTGCACAAGTGTCCATCAAACGTGGGATATACCAAGGTGATGCTCTGTCCCCACTGCTGTTCTGCATAGGTCTGAACCCCCTCAGCCAAATAATCAACAAGACTGGCTATGGATACCGACTCACAAATGGGGCCAACATCAGTCCCCTCCTCTACATGGATGACATCAAGCTATATGCTAAGAGCGAACGCAACATTGACTCCCTGATCCACACCACCAGGATCTACAGTACTGACATTGGGATGTCATTCGGGCTCGAGAAATGCAGCCGGATGGTGACAAAGAGAGGCAAGGTAGTCCACACAGGAGGGATCTCACTCCCAGAAGGAACAATAGCAGACATTGAGGACAGTTACAAGTACCTTGGAATTCCACAGGCAAATGGCAACCTGGAGCAGGCAACAAGGAAAGCTGCAACAGCTAAATACCTCCAACGAGTAAGGCAAGTCCTGAGAAGCCAGCTCAATGGCAAAAATAAGACCCGGGCAATAAATAGCTATGCACTACCAGTTATCAGACCCTGCAGAAATAATAAGATGGCCAAAGGAAGAGGTACAGACCACGGATGTTAAGACACGAAAGCTCCTCACCATGCATGGAGGGTTCCATCCCAAATCCAGCACCCTGAGACTGTATGCTAGCCGCAAGTAAGGAGGCCGAGGACTAGTGAGCGTAGAAGCCACTATCCAGGATGAAACATCCAAGATGCATGAGTACATCAAGCTCAAGGCCCCAACTGACAGTGTGCTCAGTGAATGTCTCAGGCAATGGAGAGCAGAGGATACAGTGCTGGAGGACAGATCCTCATGGGAGGACAAACCCCTGCATGGGATGTACCACTGGACCATAACTGAAGTGGCTGATATCAAGAAGTCCTACCAATGGCTAGAAAGGGCTGGCCTACAGGACATCACTGAAGCACTCATCCTGGCAGCTCAGGAACAAGCCCTGAGCACCAGAGCAAAAGAGGCTCAGATCTACCACACCAGACAAGACCCAAGGCGTAGGCTGTGCAAAGAGAAACAATTAATCACACAGAAACAATCTAGCACATAACTGCAGGGTGTAAGATGCTGGCAGGTAAAGCATACATGGAGCACCACAATCAAGTGGCTGGAATAATATACAGGAACATGTGTGCAGAATATGAACTGGAAACCCCAAGGTCAAAATGGGAAACACCTCCAAAGGTGGTAGAGAAGGAGAGGGCAAAGATCCTGTGGGACTTCCAGATCCAGACTGATAGGATGGTAATGGCGAACGAAGCAGACATTGTAGTGGTGGATAAAGAACAGTGGAAAGCCGTTGTGGTGGATGTGGCAGTGCCAAGCAATGGGAACATCAGGAAGAAGGAACATGAGAAACTGGAAAAATACCAGGGACTCAGAGAAGAACTGGAGAAAGCCTGGAAAGTGAAGGTGACAGTGGTGCCTGTGGTAATTGGAGCACTCGGGGCAGTAACCCCCAAGCTGGAGGAGTGGCTACAACAGATACCTGGAAAGACCTCAGACCTCTCAGTCCAAAAAAGTGCAGTGCTAGGAACAGCTAAGATACTGCGCAGAACCCTCAAGCTCCCAGGCCTCTGGTAGAGGACCCAAGCTTTATATATATCACCAAAAGCATATGGTGGGCTTATGCACTTCATATGCCGTCAATAAAACCTCCGACTCCTCTGTAGGGCTGGCAGGCAGGTTTCATGAGTCTGGAGTGCGGGCTGACCAAAGGTTATACCGGCCTCCCTATGGGGTTGGGGGCAGGTGGGGGCTCAGGACTTCTGGGCGGGGGCATGCCTCTTGTCTAGGCTCTAGCCTCGAGCAGTAGGGTGTGGGCTGGGGGCACCTTGGGGTGTGCTGGTCCCTGCGCACTCTCTGTTTCTCCTACTCCTTGCCAGGGGGCTGCCGGGTCTTGGCCTCCGTCTCCGTGGTGGGTGGAGGGTTGCTCCCGGGTCTTTATCTGGCGGTGAGGCTCTTGGATGCCTGGAGGGGTCGAGATACTTTGCTGTCTGCCCCTGGCTCTGGGGTGTGGGGTGCCGGACCTCTTGCTTGCTGGAGCATTCAATGTGATCAAGGTACACTCTAAGAAGCACACATTCGTTCAACCTACCTGCTTATTCACTTTTGCACAAATATGGACATGGGTATTGTTTTTACACCCCTCTTCAAGAATTTTTGCAATGCGAATCTTGTGTGAACCTGTCTGTGTGCACAAGTCTTGCAAGATAAATCTTCCATCATGAATGTAAGAATAAACTTCCAACCTGTAAATAGTTGTGTGCAGGTATTTGTTTGATGTGTGAACTAAGTCGTGCAATTTACTTATGACACTCTCATGTTATTTTGTCTTTGTATTATTGACAGCGCCCCCCTCGCCCCATCTCCCCCCATTCTAACCCCTTATCCCCCATCTCTAACATGCCACTCTATTTCTTTCTCTCTTCTTTCCTTCCGTCTGGTCCAACAATGAATGCATACAAATATCATTGTTATAAATACAGCTTAGCCTCAAATACAAAAGAGGTTTTTTCAAATTTACACCTGGTTTGTCTGAAGATCTATAAACCCCTATTGAAAGTCAAATCTGTCCAACACAAGAGGCCTTCAGCTCTGATCTGCTTGCTCAAATGTTGGACAGGACAAGTTATAAAAAACAAACAAAAACAAACAAAAAACGTAGACTCCGTCTCACTGAAGTATAAAGCTCTCTTTTTTGGTTTCCATGGTTTTGGTTCTATGGTGACTCCGGAAATCGTCCATCTATTAAAAATGCCTTTTTGAACTTGCTGTGCATGCACATTAACTCAGGGTTACCGAGACGAGGTTAATTAACCAAACTCATAACCGGTGTTTCGAACCGACATACCCAGAGCAAGCAAGTTTAGGGTTACTTAACTGAGAGTTCTTGGTTAATGTCTAGGTCAGGGGTCGGCAACCTTTTTTACTCAAAGAGCCATTTGGGACCGCCCCTAATGAAAAAAAAAGCACTCGGAGCCACAACCCGTTTTGACATCATTATATATATTATGCATGTATATATTATATAAAGGGTGGTCATTACGTCGATCGCGATCGATCTTCAAGGACATGAGTGTAGATTGCGGGCCAGAAAAGATAAAAAAAAGTACTTCTTTCTTTTCATCTTCATGTTTATTAGTTACATGTTTATTTCAACATTATTGTTTATGTACTGATGATTAAAAACTACACAGTGAGTTTACATAAAGATACTTTTGTATTAACAGATGAGGCGTTTTATTACAAAGACAGAAAGCAGTAACCGTCGTATTCATGCTCTGCTGTAAACGGTGCTATGCGGGGGGCATCGTGGCATATTATGAGGCATTTGGCGCTGCTCGCTCCATATTGATCAGTATTGATGGGGAACGACGACTACTCTTTATTTAGTGCTCCGTCCTCCGAACACAATATATTTCACGCACACACCTCCGCTCCGTGCTCACACCCCCATCTCCACCTGCAGGCCCCCCCCCCCCCCTTCTTTCTCGTGGCACGCGCGCCGCTCAGCACAAACACACACTCCGCAACAGTATAAAGGCCTCGCAGCTCCCTTGATGAGCTCGTATTTATCGGGCGAGAACGGCAGAGCTTATAGCAGGAGGAGACACGCGGGGCGGCTTCAATAAACTCCGGTTGCTGGACTTCTACCGGTCTACCGAGGACGTGATGTGCTGCGGGGGGACAGAGTTTGCGCTGAGTGAATTTAAACTCGCGTCTGCAGTGACGTATGTGTCAGAGGATGTCCGATTGGCCATTCTGCATGTCAATCAAGTCCAGTACTTTTCGGTGAGGATTTTGATTGGCTGGTGGATTTTCAAGAAGCACTCTCTTCCCCTTCAATCTCCCCCACGTCCCTGAAGATGACCGGTCGATCGCGACCGACGCAGCGAGCTCCCCTGCTCTGAAACACACATCACCGCACACGCGAGTCCAAAACACCGGCGCAAACTCTCCGTCACCAGAAAGCCGCTCCCCGCTCCGCGCCACGCCAAGCCCCCGGCAGAAAATCACTCCAGACCCGGAAGCCGCCCCGTGTGTCCTCCTGCTATTAGCTCCGCAGCCCTCGCCCGACAAACACGAGCCCACCAAGGAAGCTGTTTTTTACGTGGCACGGAGCCAGCAGCGCCTTTGAAATGCCATGAAAAATGATCAAACTAAAATAAATTTGAATTTTTATAAAATACTCATTATTTTCCAAAGTCACAGGGAGCCACAACAGAAGGATGAAAGAGCCACATGTGGCTCCGAAAACATGGGTTGCCGACCCCTGGTCTAGGTAAGTTAACCTCGCCTCACCTTTCAGGTCAGGCTTGATGTTTGTTTTTTGTTTGTTTTTTTCCCACAAATTAAAGCCCCTCCTTTACCTCTGATTGGACATTGCAGTTTCCTCATCCAATGAAACTACAGAATCAAAGATTGTCATAACCAAGTTACACTGAAAAGGGAAAATCAGCTCAAACTTGATAATGCAATGAATGTTTTCAAAATGGAAAAAACTGGGCAAGTGCTGAAAACATTTGCAATTTTTTTTTTTTTAAGGAACCTATGCTTATTTGTATACGTTTTAGAACATTTTACTAACATTGCCTATTTATGAATTGCTTATTCGTTTTATCATTTAATTTATATTTTTTGTATGCTTAGTCTAAAACTAACTTTTAGACTGGGCTACAAAGTCTCCACATTTATGAAGCTACGGGAAGGTCCTGTTATCCATAAGTAAATACAAAGTTGTACACACATAAATGTTTATGGCTTTTTTTTTTCCACGTATTTCTCAAAACACAATTTGCAGTAAAGTTGATAATTGTTGCTCTGTTTCCAATTCTAGAATCAAACACATAAAAAAACTACTGGGAGACAGGCAACAGAATGTTGAATCAGACGATGTAGTCCAAAATTAATACAGACCAAACGCAGGATTTAGGACTTGATCCGGACCAAATAAAGCGGACTCTGTCCAGCCCAAATAACTTTTCCAGACTGAATACACATTTAATCATAACAATGGATCAGATATTCTGTTGTCCCCAAAACTAAAGAAATCATTTTAATCTTATGAATGACATCTATCCATCCTAAGAATTACAAAGGTCACAATTCACTATTAATGATGATAAGTGGACATTTAGTAAACCTGAAATTAAAACTACACGGCATTTGTTTTGTTTGTTTTTTTCCCATGTGCCCGAACACAAATATTTTGGACAAAAATAAACAATAAGCTAAACACATGATCCTGTCATTACCGACATTTACTTGATTTACTTGGTCTCATAATGAATAACAAAGTAGAAGAAATCCGTATCAACATTATTTTATTCCTTACCTAAGTTAACATACATAAATAGTAATGCATAGCCCCCCCCTCCCCCCCCCCCCCCCAATTTGTAATTTAGAACAAGCTAACCAGTTTTTAAGGTGCCAAAAGTTATATATATATATATATATATATATATATATATATATATATATATATATATATATATATATATAAAATTTTCTGTGTTTGTTGTGTTTGACTTTAATTATTTACAAATATTTGTGCAAAATTTTATGTTAAGCCATGTTTGTTAAACTTCCAATTGTCACATTAAAAAACAAAGAGAAAAGGAAAGAGGACAAAGTTTTGTTGAAGAGGAAGCAAACAATTTATCATGCCGTGATTAGCTGAGGACTACCGGAAGTTCAGCCCTAAACAGGAAGTGAGTGTTAAACGGATGTAATAGTAATTCAGAACATAGTTTAAATGTTTTATATGATGCAAAATCAATTTGTCCTCACATTATGATGTCTCAAGGTGGGGAACAGCCCCCCCAGGAGGCGTCTGAGCTGCCAGCACTGCCCCCAGGCTAACACACACCCACTTTCTCTGCAGAGCTAGCAGTGATCCGCTACACGCTTTCTTATTATATGCACAGTATGCACATCTATCACATCGATACACTGCTGAGGTCAACTATAGGTTTACACCATGCAATGGGCGAAGTCATACTTCTGGGTCAGAAAATGTGCTGTGAACATAACTAATATTTTATTAAAAATCTTTTTTGCGTGTGCCAAAGGTAATACATTATAATATATATGGATACAGTTTACTCTGAAAGGCTTAAGAATAACATGATATAGGCCCTTTAAAATGAATACATATTTTTCAGATCTCGAGTTTTATGTAGTAATATTTAACAACTGATTGAATCTTACAAAAATAATGACATTATCTTCTATGCTCTATTTCAACGCGGTGAACTTGTTCATGTTAAGATGATTCTGCCTCTTAGCCAATCACAGCATAACGAATAATCTGCCTTCTGTTTCAACTATTCTTTTCCTAACACATACATTTATACTTCTTTTTACTGTACATTCTTCTTTGAACCTACATTAGATTTATATGAGAGTGAATGTGAAGAAGGGAAAAAAAACTATACAAAACATGAGCATATGACAATTTAAGACTAAAATAGGTTGAATGTAACAATTTGAACATAGTATATAAATGTGGGAGTATGAATGTGGATGTATGAGTAAGTAGATTTGTGTGTATGTTAGAGTGAGTACATGAATGCGAGTGGTTCAAAATGAAATGTGAATATGTACAGCCCCTCCTGGAAAACTGCTCAAACATTCATTCATGATCAAAAAATCGAATGTACACATTTAATCGTTATTTCTTCCTTTTAGGTTTTGGAACTTAAAGTTGTTTACAGTTGATCAGATATTCATTGATTATCATTATGTAAGGTCAAAATGTAATTCTGCTAGGTTGTTGCTCAACGTGTTGAGATAATAATAAGTCATTCTTGAGATGAAGTGTAATTTTGGCTCCTGAGAGGTTCTCAAATTCCTTTGATAGTTCTGTCTGCACAGGCTTTGGGGGTGGAGGGAGCAGTGACGGGAGTTTGGAGCGCAGTCAGTTAAACATTTTTATTACAGACTAGCTTAAGGTTCTTTCCCACATTTGAAGCAGGTCAGATTAGCACTTCATCACTGGCCATTATTTATACATCAGAGATTCTTTGCATGTTTTACAAGTTCTGGATAAGGCATAAAAATGACTCCATTAGTTAAGTGCTGGAAATGGGCATTTCTGTGTACACTTCACTTAAAGTTTCTAATACACAAACAACTTTTTACACCAATCATTTAACAGACAAGAGAGCCCAAATCCTTTTTTTTTTCTAGTTGTTTCTATAACCTCCTACTTTTCGGGCACATGTTGATTGCCACCGCTAGGATTAGTTCTGGCAATGAAGTGTCTCAAATCAGCACCCGTTTCTCTGCTCAGTCTTTGGTATGCTGTCTGGTAGAACATTAATGTGAGTTGCACAGCAGTGGGTCTAACAGAACAACTACCTTGCCCAGTGTTGATCTTCCAGTTTTAAGTCTGATAGATTAAACAAGCTTGCAGTACAGAACAGGTGCTCTTCTTCTGTCTGTGCTACCTGCACCCGCATGATTCCACCACCATATCTTCATACTGTTTATACACAACGTTGTTGGCAGAGTCAATGTACAGAATGCTGATGGGGCTGAGGCGTGTCGGGACGCAGCAGGTGGGAGGGGTGGACTTTGGGTCCATTGAATTTATCAAGGTCTGGATGATGGCGTGGTTGGTGGGTTCCAGGTGTGAGCGAATAGGGAAGTCGCAGGTACCGCTGCAGTGAAAGGCGTCATATTCCAGCGGAGCAATGATCCAGTCATCCCAGCCCATCTCTTTAAAGTTAACATGCAGATGCTTTCTGTGGCAGCGCTGCCTGGGCTTCCCTTGCTGATTTTTGGCGAAGGACTGCATGGGCAGTTCCAGAACTCTCTTTGTCCCCCTTGCTGCAGGGGCCCGCCTCATTCGTCGCTGGGTAAACAGGTACTCATAGACGGTTTTATTATCGTGGCCTGAACGGGCCTTTATTTCATTGTAAAAAAGATCACGCTTGTTGCTTCTGCCAAAAGCCAAAAGAAAGGCCTTTTCTTTGTTTGTTCTGCCAAGACGAGAAAATCCTAAGGTGCGAAGGTCCATGGGGCGACCTCTGTGGTGCTCCAGTGCTTCCAACTCAAAGCAGAGCTGCTGGGAGTGATGGTTCTGCTGCTTTTTTAAGTTCAGGAAGATCTTATTAATGTCAAATACTTCCCATTTGTTGCTCAGTGTGCTGAACCAGTCCTCCGTGCTCTTCACTTGGAGCAAAACACATTTCTGTTTTACTGAAGCACATGTGTAGAGCTTCAGGTAAGGGGACTGGCTTTTCCCTCCTCCTTCGCCAGCAGTAGAGCCCCTTGAGGCCATGCGGGGATCAGACATAGGCTTCCTCAGGATTCGTAGCTCAGCCCCAAGGAGTCCCTCTAGCTCCAAAGAGCTAATGTTGAAGTAATATTTCTGACGTCGCAGCAGGGGCCCATGGTCATCTGGAATAGAAAGAGGAATATGGACATGAGTAAATGCAGAGCAGCAACAAAAAACAAACTAAAGCAAAGGTCCGCTGATCAGCTGTCAGTGTGTGCTGATGGTTTGACACAAACCACCTCAACCTCATAATATATTTCTTTGATTATCATTTTTTGTGTTTTTGCATCATCAGCACTTGAACATTTGCACTCTTAAAAACATCTTCTAGAATTAGAAACTTTTCTCATGACTAGGGACGGGCACAGTTAAGATATTATCAATACTACTCCTCATATGGATACTATTTATCAATCTGGTGTACAGTACATATCGATACTTTTCTGTGTAAAAACCAGGAGGGAGAAGACAAATAACAAACTATGTACATGAAAACCTTTTACTTTAGAACAACTTGAAACAGTATATTAATCTCTGAAACACTACAATAAAATTATCAATAAATCCTAACATGTCTTTGTAAGAATAACACACCTTTTAAGGTAACGACTTATATAAACAAAGCTCCAATTAAGAACCAAATGCAGATTATTTCAAATAGTCTCCTTACTGCAAAGAACAATAACAGTGGAAATAAAAATGCACAATGTTTCATTTTAATTAATTTTACATTGTATGTCGGGTAATTTATTATTATTGAGGCACAATCTGAATGTTCACCCTGGTAATATTATATGATCATTGTTTTATACAGTGCCTGTAGTCGTATTAATTTTCCCTTCTTTTTAAAGATGTTTTTCGCACTTATCTTTGATAAACAAAACTTTAGTCACATGAATAAAAAAATAACTGAATTTAAAACTGAATGAATGGATGAATAAATGAATGAATGATTGAATAAATGAATTGATGAAGGAAAACATAAATTAGGAAGTGAGTGAGTGAATATGCATCCTTTTGTTGCTAAACACAGAACCTTTTCCAGACCCTTTTTTCCAAGATGGAATGTTTTTTTGGTGGCCACGAGTCAGTTTAGCTAATGGCCAAACAGAAAGGAGCTACTATTGTCCCTCTGACATGAAATAATCAGCAACATAGACAGTAAACAAGAGCAAACAGAACTATTTGCAAACCTACAATGCACCCCAAAATAATCCATACTCTGTCAAATACTCACCTAAAGTTACTTTTTTCAACTAAGATGTTTCTTTGATGTAAATGACACACACGAGTCTGTCAGAAAGTAGTTAGCTAGTGTATAGGAGGCATAATTGTAGAAAAAAGTCTCAGCAATTATTTGCAATTGAAACAAAAATGTCAAACCTTTCTGTTGGTGTGGACAATAGCTGACATTAGGATGTAAGCAGCAAAGAAATACCAGTTCTTATAGATTTTTAGATTGTTTTCTAAAATAACTTCTCATTTCTCCTGCCTCTTTTACTGTCATTATGTACACCTCCTGTCAAATGTTCTGGTACATTTTCCTGTTGAAATGAATAGACAGGTTTGTCCAGTTAGAAATGAACATTTATATCACTGCCATCCAGTGTTTCCCATATTGTTCACTATTTAGTTTATTTTTTTTCCCTTGGAAATGAAACAAAAATCTGCTGCAGAAGCTAATATTTTGCAACCTTTTCTTGTATTTTCTAAGGATTTGCTAAGCTTTTTTCTTTCCAAAGTTTGATGCAATTTCAATGTTTTGTGTTTTTTTTAATACATTGATGATGATTATCCACAATTGAACTAAACTTTTCAAAGGTCAAGTCTTACCCGGTTTAAAAACTCAGTTTCAATGATACAATAAAATTCAATTGTATTTATATAGCCCAATATTACAACAGTCGTCTCAATGGGCTTCATACTGATAACTGTATAATGAAAATGAAATCATAATGAACAGAATGAAGAGAAGACAGTTTCAGGCACAACACTGGATTGGTAAACTGAGTTTATGAGACAAGCATCAGCAGGACCATCTCTCCCTGGTCTGCATCTTGGGAAAGGATAAAAACCTGACAGAAAGACACTTGCACAGGATGTTTCTTACAACTTTTTTTTAATCCAAGAAGTAAAGGAAAGACTCTTTGAAAGGGGATGTCAAACTAAAATGGCCCTAAACTGCCCCACATCCTTTCATCCATCATCTTCTGCTCCTCCGGGCTGGGTCGCAGGGGCAGCAGTCTAAGCAAAGATGTCCAGGCTTCCCTTGCCCCGGCCACTTCCTCCAGCTCCTCTGGGGGGACACTGAGGTGTTCCCAGGCCAGCTGAGACGTGTAGTCTCTCCAGCAATTCCATCGTCTTCCCCAAGGGCCTCTGCCCAGTAGGACATGCCCCGAACACCTCCTCAGAGAGGCATCCAGGAAGCATGTGGACTAGATGCCCGAGACACCTCAACTGGCTTCTCTTGATGTGGAGGAGCCACCCTACGGAGAAAGCTCATTTCAGCCGCTTGTACTGGGGGCCTGGTTCTTTCAGGCATGACCCAGAGCTCCTGACCATACGTGAGCATTGGAACAAAGATTGACCGGTAAATTCAAAGCTTTGCTTTCTGGCTCAGCTCTCTCTTCACCACAACCGACCTGTACAGAGACCACATAACAGCGAACGCCACACCAATCTGCCTCCTGCACCTGGGGCAGGAGCACTCCACCTATCCAGAGAGGGCAGACTACCTTTCTCTGGTCAAGAACCATGACCTCAGACTAAGCGGTGCTGACCCCCATCCCAGCCAAATCCACTTTGTCTCCAAAAGGACATGGAGCTGCCGTTTTCTACTAAAAAGATTAGTTCCTCAAAAGAATCTGTAAGCAGATTCAAACATTTTTACAACAAAAAGACAGGAACACTTGGATGTGTAAAGCTTTCTTACAGTTCTTTGTCAGTGGAGACACAGATCAAGCTCCACAATGAAATTAAATTAAATTAAATGACACAGAGAAGTCCATGTGGACACACAAGCATGTCTGTAGTTGTATTATTTTGGGGTGGCCTAAAAAGAATGCATCCTCAGGTCTTTCTGCACTAAACTGAAACTTGCTTTTAACAACAACAGAAAGGTGAATGCCTCCAGCAGTAAGGCCTAAGTTTTGTTTACACTCTCAAAAGATTTCCTGAAAGTCTGCAGACCTCACAGCTGAATCTTTCTCACGACACATGCATTAAGGAGTCCATTACAACCAGAGAGAGCACATCTGATTATAAACAGGACTGCTAATGTGGGCCTGCAGCTATCCACTGTCACAGGCAGCAAACCAGCATCTGCAAAAGAGGACACAAGCAACTGATAACACAAGGCAGCACTCACACACACACACACACACTCACACATCCATGTGCTGGCACTCTTCTGTTGACTGTCTGATTAAAGCTTAGAGGAATTTGATTTCGCAAACACTTACATACTTTTAAAAAGGCTGAGCATGGAAATGTTTTAAAGACGTTCAGCTCTCAGGTGTGGTCTTTGTCATCGTCTTTTTTTTAACTCAACCAGAAAGCTGAAACTCTTTTAGTCACACAGGAGGGTCACATGGAAAGTTCACATTACAGTGTTTGGTCACTGTGCCTTGGCTGCTGACCAATGACAAAGATCAAAAGTGAGCCTGGAAAATACCAGCAGTGGCACAATAAATCCTTCTGAGCTAAGATTTGTTCATCAGAAAACATATTTTGGAGATGAAGCGACTTTTAGCTACATGCTTGTGATTAGTATTCTTGGAGTTGTAGCTACACGAGTTACGAAGTTTTCAATGTGAACTTCAAAGGACTTCTGAAGATGAAGTCTGATTTATTTGTTGTTAAAGTCTTGCAGCTGTTCAGGTGGTTCACTACAACTATAATGATTCAGTATTTAATTTGAAACATGTCCTTTATGAAGCAACCAGACGGTGATCCTTCTTTTTTTTTTTTTTTACAGCTGTTTCATTTTGTCAGAAGAGTTGAGAAGAAAATAGGACCAGGCCCATTTCCTTCCCGTCGATGCGACCCCTCTTCCTGTTCTTAAAGAAGAGAGCATTCCTTCATTTATCTGGAAACCATGTTCCGATTTGAAGCCTCTTTATTACATGGTTCTGTGTGTTCCCTCTGTTGACAAATGATGTTGACACTGTTACAGATGTGTTATTCCATGAAGCCTCGACTAAGGGGACATGCTCGTTCGTTGCTCTCTGTCACTTTTTAAGGCAGCCTGAGTGTACACTAATGGGACAGGAATTACTCACAAAAGAAAACTGGCAAATGTGTGTTTGCAGGGCTGCACCTCATCATTCCCTTCACAATAAGACATGCTGTTAATAACATCTTATTGTGAAGGGTATGAGGAGACATTATGATAATAATGATGAATGTTAGGCATGAGCTGTACAGCAGCTATATATGACCATTCAGCTCCCTGTCTGCATGCGTTGTTCAGTTACTTAGATGAAACAAAGCACTGAATGAAAATATAAAAGCCAGTCTTTTCATTTTGCTGTTTTTATTCTTCCTGGAGCTTCAGAAAAAAGAAACTTCTCTTCATCACTCCCTCTGAACCCTGCAGGACAGCAGACCTACTGACTTTTTAAATTAGCCATTATATTATTAAATATATTTCATTTTGCTTTAAAAACCTGTTCATTATTTTAAAACAGCATTTTAAAATATTCATTTTAATCATGTTCAATATTATTATAACTCTATGGCTTTTTTTTTCCAAACTTGGATTTCAAAATCAATATTTTCCAAAGTAGCTTTGTTTTTGTTTCACATTGTTGTTTTTCAGAATGACTTATTTATTTAATGATGATTTTTTTCAGCAGAATGAGTCTGTCTGTCAATCAGTGAAAGTTGGTGGGATCTAAACGCAAATTGGCTGATTCCTTGAAATCCACTTGTATTCCTAAATACCTGCTCTGTGGTGTGCCAGTTAGAGAGATGACATAATTCAGTGACATCCGCACGGCTCTGCTGACATTAGCGGATCAAATAGAGACAAATAATCTGTCTGCAGACGCTATTTTGAGTAGTTTGGATGGCTTTTATGAAATACTCAGCTTGATAGAAGAAGATGCAAGCATCGACGACTCGGTTTTTGCTAGTTTGAGAGCAATTGAGCACTGGGTTTTTGTGGACCACACCACAGAGGAAATTTCTTTAAGCGCCGGTCGTCCACGTCTTGAAGCTCCCATTGAAACGCTCAGGACTCTCGTTCTCTGTGCAGTGTTGCCAGATAGTACCCAGTTTTCCAGCCAAACAGTCATCTGAAAACTGCCAGAATGAACAAAAAACTTCCCAACCGTTCTCTCAGAGCTCTTCTCTTGTTCTCAGAGCTCTGCTCTGTGTGCACAGATCCAGCCTGATGTCAAATCAAGGTTTCCTTTACACGCCATCATTTTGCCGGCTCCTGGGAGGTGAGCTGGCGGCCAGAAAGATGGTCAGTCAGGCTGCTTGGGCCTCCGGAATCTTATGATATTTTTTTATTTTCATTGAGACAATAATTGGGTCCCTGGTTTTAACTGTTGTTAACGCGGGACAGCAAGCTTTCAAACTCGGTCAGAGAGAAATCAAAACACAGCTGAAGCGGCTGTCATCAAGACGCAGCTTTAACTGTGGAGCTAAAGCTGAGACTTTCTCTGAATGATCTCATGAACTCAAACATGGAAACATGATTACCATGTAGAACTCTTTAAAATAAATAAACCTGATCTCTCAACATTATCCTTGTCTTTCTGTATTGTAAGTGAGACAAACACAGACAACGCACCATGTAGCGTACAGGCTAAAACCATTAGCTGGTAGCTCCTCCCACAAGCAGGCACGGTGTCAAGCTTTAAAGAACACAATTTTGAACAGGCGGCAAACCCTCAACAACAGTTTTTATGACAGAGCCCGGGCCATTACCGCCTCTGCCTGGTACGTTCACGAAGCTCCAGTATATAGAAGATTAGCGGAACTCCTAGTCCGCTACTATATTTTCATGAGAGAAAAAAAAACTCAGAGCCGATGTAGGTACCACAACCACTCGGCCTGCAACAACCGTTCGGGGTCCTGGGACTAATGCTGATGTCACATTATGCGATTGACTGTCCATTGGTCCGATGACGTATCAGATAGTAATTGGTCTGGACACATTACGATACCACCATAGAAGAAGATATTATGAAGTCTGTTGTAAACAAACAGAGCTCCGACATGGAGCGAGATGATCTTCTAAACGTGCTTTTATTATTGTTATGATTATTGTTAAGTGCATTAGCAGCCAAACGGACTGCGATCCGAGCCCTTCTCCAGACCGCACACTATTACAAAGCACCTTCCCTGCCTGCAAACACGAAGCTACGAGACTCCAGCTGCTCACGGTTCTCTTGTGTGGAGCAGCAGGTTCATTCTAACAGCCACAGATCCTTTTACAAAATGGGTTGTGGCTAAATCCCTCTATAAACATTACGAAGAATAATGTCAGACACAACTTAAGAGGGAAAAGAACTTTAGGTTACAAAAGGAAACGTGATATGAAAATATGTAGAGCCCGAGCACATCTCCATGCAGCATAGTTTGTCCAAGTGGGGCTACCGTGGTGTGACGTTATCCTCAGTCGAAAGGACCCAGAACGGTTAATAATAATAATAATTAATTTTATTTATAAAAAGTTTGAGGTGAACCATGATTTGACTTCATTGATGCAGTCAACCAGCGCTAATAGAGGCAGTGTAGAGTTGGGTTGGGTGGAAAGATTGAGCTGGGTGTCATCCGCATAGCAATGAAAATGGATGTGGTGTTTTTGGAAAATATGACCAAGCGCGAGAAGGTAGATAATAAAGAGGAGAGGACTGAGGACAGAACCCTGAGGGACACCAATTGTGATAGGCACAGAATGAGATGTGAAAGATTTCAGTTGGATAAACTGAGTACGGTCAGACAGGTAGGAATGAAACCAGGAGAGGACGGTGCCAGAGATGCCAATGAAAGAGAGTCTGTACAGGAGGATAGAATGAGAAATGGTGTCAAGAGCTGAACTGAGTTCAAGCAACAGGAGGATGGATAATAAACCATAGTCAGCAGAGAGGAGAAGTTCATTAGTGATTTTTAGAAGAGCAGTTTCAGTACTATGAAGGGGACAGAAGGCAGATTGGAAAAGTTCATACAGATTATTGGAGGAAAGATGAGCATGAAGCTGAGCAGATACTATTTTCTCAAGAATTTTTTAAATGAATGGAAGGTTGGAAATGGGACGGTAATTAAGGTCTTTGGGATCTTAACCCGATTTTTTGTAGGCCGAATGGTTATGGTACCTACACCAACCCTAAAACCACCCAAATTATGCCTACCAGCCAAAAGCCATTTTTACCCACAAATTTAGAACCAAAACTGCCCAATTGGGCAGACAACCGCCCAATCTGGTGACACTGTAGATGTGTTGAGGTGCATACTCCTCCTAGTGTTGAGGGGTGTGAATTGCACCATCACGTTCACTGAAGCGGCTTGGATCGATGTAGTTAGGGTGCTGCTGCTTATGTCTGAGTAAAGGAGTAGTCAATCGCAAAAGTGTCTCCGCCTTGCATGGTTTGATTGACAGACAGACTCATTCTGCTGAAAAAACTCATCGTGAAATAATTAAGTCATTCTGAAAAACAGCAACATGAAATAAAAACAAAGCTACTTTGGAAAATATGGATATTGAAATCCGAGTTTCTAAAAAAAAAGCCATAGAATTATAATAATATTCAAGATGATTAAAAATGAATATTTTAAATTTTTGTTTTAAAATAATGAACAGGTTTTTAAATATATTAAAATTAAATATATTTAATTATGAACAACTTGGGGCTCCATTAATGTTCAGTGGAGCCCTCCCCTGGAACCCTACTTACAGCTCACTCCACACAGAGCAGCTGCCCTCTGTGTCCTCCTTCAGCTTCCTCTGGTCCCTGCTCTTCAGAGCGCCCTACATCCTCTCAATGATCAGTCAGCACCACCGTTCCAGATCACAAAAGCAGGCAGAATGTATTGGAGAATCATGCAGAGGATGTGCTTCTTGACTCAGTTGAGTTCAGGCATCGGTATAATATTCATGGAATAAATAAACCACGTTAAGTTTTTTTTTTAATCTAGAATGAGTGACAAGAACGTGCATTAGTGGAGGGCTGGGGTGTCATTAATGCACTTGTTTTCCAAGGTAAACTGCAGGGTGTCGTTTACCTTGACCTCTGTCCACGACACTGGTGATGGTGTTGGCCAGAGCCGCCTCGTGCAGCGCGCTGCTGTTCAACCCCCCGCTGGAGAGAGACCAGTACAGCGACAGCATGTAGTCGTGAGGGGTCACCAGCGGTTGTTTGTGCGGAAGCCTCGGATTCTGGCTGCTGCTGCGCTGCGCCGCCGGACGCAGCCTCCTCTGCGCGCCGCCGGTTTGGTGTGAGGAAGCCGCGCGTGCAGCTGCCGCGCTTGCCTTGGAAGCAACTCTCTCCAGTTTCTTTCCGGCTGAGGCTTCACCCCCAACAGTTGGAGTTTCTTTCACTGCTGCGTAAGCGTTAACAGTTGCGGGAGCATATACCTTGACGTGCGCGTCCGTTGGGGACACCCAGGAGCGCGAAACCCCTTTGCGCGCTGAGTTGTCCACCTTATCCCGCAGCTTCGGCAGATGTTTGGCGGATGAGTACACGGACGGGCGCGAGGGCGGTTTGTTTTTATCAACAGAAGTCTCGCCTTTGAGCGGCGGCGGACCAGCGGGGATGCGCGCGGAGGGATTCCACACACCGGGAGCTTTTTTTAACAACTGGCCAACTTCGCGTGCTTCTGTCTGGCGTCTTGCCTCTCCAAGCTGGTGATGCTCGTGCTCCTTTTGCGTGGTCCAGCTGCGTGAAGCAAGGACGGGTTGCGGGTAAAGGAGAGTCCAGCAGCTGAGCAGAAAAGAAAGATGCCTCACAACTTTCATCCTAAATCCTTTGTGCCTCGAGGCAAACCGTCATCGTAATAAAGCTGTCACTCTGCAGTGAGCTGACGTTTGTGCTTCAGACAGAACTGCGCGCAGTCTATCTGCTCCCGATTGTCCTCTGAGCTGTCAGGAGAGAAATCAACCAAAAGCTTTTTTCTTTGTTAATCAGAATAAAAAATCAGAGCGAGGCAGCCAAAGCTTAAACATGAGACGGGGGAGCTTTAAGCGCGCGTTGGGAGGATTCCTGAAGATCTGCAAAGTGCCATCTGTCATGTGGAGCAACCATAATGCTGGCTGGGTCCTGGCCGTGACAGAGGAGATGCTGCGAGAGCGCGGAGCTGTTCTGCTGGAGAGCTCGTAAGAAAGCTCTAATAAACCCGCGGTTTCCCAGAGAAAGCACGAGCGCCCCTTCCCCTCTCTCTCCGGAGTCTGAACTCCGTCCAGTGAAAACATTGCACTCCCACACTAAGGTGCAGGTGCTGCAAATTCTCCAGCGAACCTGAGCGGCGCAGGAATTCCAGAAAACAGTTTTAATTACTGCATGACGTCATGACGTCTAAACCCATTAAACAGCGGTGTTTCTCCACACATCTTCCTACTTTTTTTCCACCTGTGACTCACTGAACTGGTGCACAATCTGTCCTCTCACTATGAACACACGGAAGAAACTGCTTTGGTCCACATTGTTTTCAGGGTTTTTTGAAACAGTGATGCTGCAGCACACTAAAAACTCAGTGGTTAAAAGTAACCCAACTTGGATTAAAATAACCCAACTTGGGTTATTTTTAACCTAACTCCAGGGATAAAAAAGCACTATTTGATGGGTTATTTTTTAACCCACAATTTGGGTTACTGTAATCAACCCAAGTATTGGGTTGATATAATTACCTATTTAAAAGGTCAAATTAACACAACCTCATAATCTTGGGTTTAATTAATAAATTTCTGTTTTTGCTCCCATTTTTCCTTTAATATAAGAAAACTTTCTAATATATTCCAATGCAAATATTTAAAAACCACACCTTACCACTCAGCATGTGTTTAACCAAAATAAAGAAACCTGTGACACTTTTTCATTTAGACAAACCAAACTATATAAATGCAGAGGCGCACATAACCCAATGCTTTCTTGTATCAGCAGGGGTTTTATGTTTAACAGATACATGTTTTAATATTAAAAACCATTAGCCGGAGTTAACATAGCAGGAACATGAACTGTTTCATAACCAGCAATCACTTTTTTTTTATTTATTTTACAGTTTCACCTTTTAACACCAGCAACAACTAAACAACACACGCTCTTTGATGCATTATAAATCTTTGCCCATTTGGACGATCTACATAAACGTGAATTAGTTAATTCTGGAGTAAAGAGGGTTTTCAGGGTGTGCCTAACCAACACGCCGCATGGACCAATTGGGTCTGGACTCCGCTTCCTGGAGGTAGTCCGCCAAATTTGTTCCAAACTATATGGGTACAAAGAATGATAAATGAAACAAAATCATAAGCAAAGCAACATAACTGGCAGCATAAAAAAGTGCAAGGATGGGTGCAAAGAAACATGCCTGTCTGGACCAGGTTGTGTCAAGCTGTGCAGTAGACCTAAGCAAAGCAGCAGTTGAGAATGAGAACCAGCGTGTCCTCCTTAGAGAGCTGGTGGAGAGGAATGTTGGTGTGTTCTCCCAGCATCCTATGGACTATGGCCACACAAAAACTGTGAAACACGATATCCCACTGGTTGATCCTAAGCCTTTTTGACTTCCCTATCATAAAATTCCTCCATCCCAGTGGCAAGATGTAAGAAAGTTGTTGGTAGACATGGAGGCAGCAGGAGTCCTCAGGCATAGTAAGAGTCCATATGCTTCACGAGTGGTGGTTGTGACCAAGAAAGATGGCTCTCTGAGATTATGTGTTGATTACCGGAAACTAAATTCTTACAGCACAAGGGACGCATTCCCATTGCCTAGAATAGAGGAGGCTTTGGAAGCTCTGGGACAAGCAAAATTCTTTTCCACACTTGACCTCACTTCTGGATATTGGCAGGTGGAAGTGGCAGAGCACGACAAACACAAGACAGCATTCGGCACCCCTATGGGGCTGTTTGAAGCCAACCGCATGCCGTTTGATCATACCTCTCACCATGCCAAGGGTCGACAAAAAAATACTATGACCAGAGGGCAACAGAGCAAGTCTTTATGCCAGGCGACAGAGTTCTTGTTAAAGTGTGTCCTGTGGATGAACTGCAGAAACTAAGAGACAAATAGGAGTCCCAGCCATACACTGTAATAAAGAAGCAGCCCAGCATTCCTGTGTATGTGGTGCGATCAGAAAATGGTGAGACAGAAAGAGTGTTTCACCGAAATCTGCTTTTCCAGTGCATGTTTTTCCCCATGGGACCAACTAATGAGGCAACAAGCGAGGAGCCTGAACCAGCCACTGGAGTATAGATGAGGGAGGACGTAAAAGACATGATGGAACAGCCCAATGAAGTGACAAGACATGGGGTAGAACAAGAAGGAGGGTAAGATGTGGAGGAGGAAGAAGCGGAGGAACAAGTAATGGTCTGGGGAAATAATCTGCCTCCAACACCCAGCGGTCCAAGGAGAAACGTACCAAGAAATCGACATCCCCTAAGAAACTTTCCTATGACACACGAACTGTGGAGACAGAGAACATTCAACAGACAATAAAACGAGGATGGCTGGTCTGGGAAAGGGTCAAAGCGAGAAAGGCAGCTACACACATGTAGTCTGGTAAGACTCAGCTTGATTGAAAGTAAAATACTAAAAATCTTTACATGGTTCTACTGTATACTGGACTGTCGTCTTTTAGCTCTGGGTGTTTCATTTTTTAGTGTTCTCCATTGGTGTTTTATATGTCTTTGCTCATTAGATCCAATGGCTGTGATGCCATCTCGTAAAGAAAAGGTGGATGTAAAGTAGTAGTAGTAGTATTAGTAGTAGTAAAAAGTAGTAAAGTAGTAAAAAAGATTATTTTTCATCTTTTTTTTTAGTCTCCTCCACGTGGAGGAGTTTCTGAATATTTTGTCATCCATGTCCCAAATAACAGCCTCACTATATGGTGCCAAGAAGTCCTGTGATTTCTAAAAAGCAAGAAAACATTTTTAATCAATATGACTTTAAAATCTGAAAAGGCAACTTCTGTCATTTTAAACACGGGTCCTAAGATTTTACCTATTTTTATTAAAGTGAATGGTATTGTTTTATAATACGCAGCAAGGGAGGATTTTATTAAATTTCAAACAGAAAAAGTAGAAAATGGATCAAGTTCTCTAATTGAAAAACATTAAAACAAAAGTCCCTAGTTACAGATATTGAAAATACTGCATTGGGACGAACATAGGGTAAACAAGAACAAGACACCAGGAAAATTGTGTCTGGGTTAAAAAATAACTGAAGCTACATGAAGGACCTGTCATTTATGCTCATGAGGACCCGCTCATTTTTGTGGTTTGGGTGGAGCTGTTACTCAAAGAGCAGCTGTTAAGAGGAATACTCAGAAATGTATAACAAAACCACTTTGGGGTTTTTTTTGTTTTTTTTGTGAGAAATGACCATTATAATATACTTTTTTGTAAAATCCTTTTGACCTGGTTTTACTTAAATGAACACTTATGAAACAGAATAGTATATATACATATTACTTTTATTATTTTTACACCATACGTGTGCAGTATTTTTCTACAATTCCTGTCAAAAGTTTGAACATGTGTCTATTCAAATGAACTGGTATCTGCAAACATTGCTGTTTATCTGTTTCAAAGAGCAGGAAAGAGAGAATGTGGGATTTTTAAAAATGGTTGTACAAATTCTGTACAGTCTTTTGGGGTTGTGTATTTTTGTTTTTCATTTTGTATTAGTCAACCTTGTTTGTATTAGTCAACTGTTGGAAAAATTCAGTCACATCGTTTAGTTTTTAGCTTTTTATTTCTCTACTTGATCTAGGAGAAGGGCTTCCTGGTTCTGATTCTAACACTCTTTGCCAGTTTAATTTATGAAGCCACAACCTGTGCCAGCTCGCTTCACAAATTAGGTTGAGACCATGCTTTCCAGAATAATTAGCAGCCAGAAATGTTGGGTTCAGATTGGCAGCCAAGATGTGGTTTTTCCCTGATGGTTTGTAACCAGAGCTGGTTCTGGAGCAATGTTTGTCTTTTCTTTCACATCTCTCTGACTTTCTGTTCTCCTCACTCACGTCTTTGAGTGCACAGCATCTACAGACTGTATGATGGATGAGCAGGGGGGGACTGATTGAAGGAAAGCAGCACTGATTGACGTACGCCAGAGCTGATGCAGTCCACCCGTCTGAGCTCGGAGGGGAAGCCAGCTATGGTGCTGATGTTTGTTTTGGCTTCTTCTGGATAGAAACTTTGCAGCATGAATGCTGCTCTAAGGAACCGCTTTTTCTCAATTGATGCAACTTGATGGAAAACATAAAAAGCACATTCAGACCACTGAAGGTGAAGTTAGTCCTACATACAGTATATTAAGGTATGAAGCCACATTTAAGCAGGAGAAGCACAGATAGGAAGAAGGATTTGTTTAAGGGAGGACTACTGTGTGCGCCAGACAATTTGACAAATCTGAAAGCCGGGAAGTTAGTAATTTTCAAAAGGTGACGTCACACTCAATTGGTCCAGTTCTCATTTACAGTCAGTGAGTTGAGCCCAGTTAGGACCTGCCACAGGAAGCCACTGCATGCTGTCAGCCCCATTTTTCAAGAACCACTACAGCATTAGACACTTAAGATTAAAGTCAATTCTGTGGTAACTTTTTGTGATTTTAAGTTGACTTGTACGTATAGTCATAAAAAAATTAGGAAACTCATGAATACTTTTAATGCTCTCCCTTACATCGGATCCCTGTCCATAAAGCTCTGATCACACAAAGCCACATTACACAGATTGCACATGGGTGTTTGAGTGCACGAGAATTATAGGCAGCATATAGAATGACGTTTGGCCTTTTAAAACCCCACTGATGTGTGAATAAACACTATTCTTGGAGCAAAGAGAACCATATATTATACAAAATCCCCTTTTTGAGCTTTTAAGTGTATTATAATGTTCACTCCTCACTAAAAACAAATCCAAAGTGGTATTTTGATCCATTCATGCACTTCTGAGTATTCCTCTAAAAACCTTATCTCTGAGCACCAACCCCTGCCAATGCACAAAAATGAGTGGGTCCTCTTTTTGTTTTAATTTAACAGTCAGATTCCCCTGGTCCACACCAGTTCTAGGTCAGCTGCTAGGTGCTAGCCCTGCTCCCCGGCTCATACACACCCACTTTCTCTATAGAGCTAGCGGTGGTTGGCAAAAACACTTTCATTTTCTAGACACAATATGCACATCCATTTTTTTCTGTTCTTTTTTTTAACTTGTCTTGTCCAACATCTGGGCAAACAGATGTTAGCTGAAGGCCTCTTGTGTTAGACATATTTTACTTTAACAACAGGGGTTATGAATCTTCTGGCAAACCAGAGGTATGTCTGAATAAACCCCTTTTGTAATCTAGGCCGAACTTTATTCGTTTTAATCGTGTTTGAAAATCTTTGGTGTTGGACCGGACGGAAAAGGAAAGGAGGGAAGAACAGAGAGGGATGTTAGGGGGGGGGCGGGCACCCCCCTCGCCCCAACCCCAGGTACGAGCCAGGACCCCCCAAGGGAGACCCGCTCCGCGCTCTAGGCAGCCACCCACCCAGCCCACGGTTGGTCCAGAAAGGAGCAAGACAGGGGCCAGCTGCCCCCGCCCAGGAGGAAGACATCCAGGAGAAGAGGGGGTTCACAAGAGGTGTTGTATACATTGCACGACCAGACTCGGCCACAGTTGGAAATTTGGCAAGGCCCAGCGCTCGGGGTCAAGGACCAGAACCCACACCACAGGGACACGGACACCCCCCCCCCCGGCTCAGGTGTGATGTTATCCCCGGCTCTTGGTTTTGCCAGAGAGCTCAGGGATCCCTCTCCCTGCGTGGAGAGAGGACTGCCAGGCCCAGGAAGCCAGAACCCAAGGAATACTGCCACCGTTGCCAAAGGCCCAGTACCCCCTACCAGGGATAGGGTAGGGGACAGATGGTCCAAGGTCCCACCTTCCTTGTGAAATGTGTGTTTTTAAGGGTGTGTGTGTGCATGTGTGTGTGTTTATGTTGAAATGTATATTTGGGTAAAGGGTGTGTGTACTAAGGGGGTGCAGTTAAAATTGGCAGGTAGGGCACTAAGGGGACATCTCCTGATTACTCACAGTGATGTCCCATCACCCTCCCCACCAAGGGGCCCTAAATGTCTACGGTGCAGTTAAAATTGGCAGGTAGGGCGCTAAAGGACATCTGCTGCTTGCTGGCAGTGATGTCCAAGCACACCCCTTTACCAAGGGCCCTACATGTCAAATATGGCAAATAAAACTAAAAGGAGGGGGGGGCTGATTCCACATGGCAACCAGGGGAGGGGGAACACTGCCAAGCAGCTCCTCCCCCCAAGGTGCAGGCTGAACCCCCCCACACCACCATCACCCTAATAAGAGGTTATATGAGGATGCACATCCATTTTTTGCAAAAGTTTGGATGTTGTTCTTTTTCGAGGGAGAAACGCAGACACCCTGCAGAGGCCGGATAGGTTGACTTTATGAAATGGGCGGCACCCACATAGAGTGAAAGGCGGTACCTCAGAGATTGAATTGTCTTACTTCCGAGTTGGAAAATGAATGGGAAAAATGACTATTTCATTTAAAAAATCCTTCTTTGGTGTGCCAAAGGTAATTAATTATTATATATAATAGCGGCTGGGTGGCTCAGTTGGTAAGGTGAGTGGCTACCACGCAGGGATCCAGGGTTCAATTCCCGGAGGGGAATAAACAATGGTACTGAGTACTGAGGCATGTCAACTGAGCAATCACCCAGTGAGGGTCCTTAGGCAAGGCCCTTAGCGCTACTGCCTCCCGAGCGCAGTCAGGCTGCAGCTCACCGCTCCCCTAGGGGATGGGTCAAATGCGGAGAAGAATTTCCCCATTGAGGGATCAATAAAGTACCAATTATTATTATATGGATGTAGTTTATTCTGAAAGTCTTAAGGCTTGGCCCTTTAACATTTACACCCTCCCCACATATAACTAATGCTTCCCGTTATAACAAAGCAGAGTCAGACTGCTGACACAGGTGTGCAGCCAAACCATGGTTCCACTTCCCGTTCTGCCATGTGAACATAAAGCAGCAAGGATCAGCCGCAACAGCTCACGTCTCCAAGCAAAAGCTGCTGTTTTGTGGGGAGGTGGAGGCTCACAGACCAACTCTCTATTTGGCTGTTTTCAGTTCCCTGCGGACGCCGTCTGGCTGTGCGGTTCAGCAGTGTCACTCACCCATGTCTGTCTTACTAACAGAAGTGCAGCTGCCTCCCTCTTTAATATTATTGTTACAAAGTCAGGACTTTTTTTTTACCATTTACTGAACAGACTTACTGTATGTTGCAAGAAACACTTTTTTGGTTTGTTTGTTTACTTTTTTACAGGCTTCTTCCCCTCTTATGATTTTGTTTGAAAAGCACAGATAGCTTCAAAATTCCTGCTGTAGATATAAAGACCCACTCCAATGAAATGGTGTTTTCTGTGTTTTTAATATGTTCTTGTGGCATTAGTCTGATGATGGAGGACATATCTAAAGAAAAGTAAGAATGAAACTATGTTTCTGAGTAATTTTTTATTCAAATAGTGGTGAGTCAAGAGAAGATGAAAAAAAGCCATTGGGAAAAGCTTGTAGCGGTGACTTAAGTACTAAATCAACAGGTCAAAAGCTCCCTGCTCCGCTTCATTCTGATACATCTACTTGCAGGTAAATCGATCCATGAATGTGGTAGGGCGGTCGACCGCTGATCGGAAGATTGCAGGTTCAGTTCCCGCCGTACCCGCCCATATGTCGAAGTGTCCTTGGGTAAGACACTGAACTAAAGCGGAGCTGCCATCAGTGTGTGAATGTGTGTGAGTGGGTAGATGGGACTGTGACTGTAAAGCTTTTGGGGCCTTCAAGGAAGGTAGAAAAGCACTATATAAGTATACGCAATTTGTCTTCCCTGTCTGACCTGGAATCTGGATCTAAACTGTAAGGCTGGATAGCTCTGATATTGATCACCGTTCTTTTTTTCTTTTTTTGCACCACTAATGATAGGTTTGGGTTGTGAGGGGCTGTAAGCTAGCAGTAGAGAGTGTAAACAAAGACATCAGGACAAATGAGGGCAGCCTTGCTCTGTGCCAACAGTCCTGCCCACAACTCAGATGTAAATGTATGCAAAAACTATGTGCTAAAATAATTTTTTTATTTTAGCTAAAAACTGCTGAATTATAATGAAAAGACCACTGGGAAAGTTTTAAAAATAGATCAAAAGATGGTCGAAGTGGGACTTTCAATAATATTACAGTTTTACTAAATCGTTTCGAAGTATTTTCATGCTACTGCTTGGTACCCTTGCATGCTGGTTGTGTGGTTTTGCTTTGTTTTGCAGACTGTAATGGATCCTGTCCTGACGGTTCACCAAAACTCTTCCTGTGATTCTGTGACATGAAGAAAAACTGTTGTTGTGTCTGGCCATGACTGTATTTCCATTTAAAACAGACCTCTTAGGCCTGACATTCACAGCCCTTCTGCACAGTCAACTCTGAAAAAGGGGTTGAACACTCTGGTCATGTTTGCCATATTCTGATTTTTATTAAAACAAATACATGAAATGGATGGTCTTCAATAAGTTCTGATTTCTTAATCCCAGCATTAAAGAATAATGTTGAAAATGAATTACATTTTTCTCTTTTTTTACAGTTTCTCAAACAACTACTGGAGACTGTTTTAAAACAATTGACTAAAGCTAGATTAGAAAATTAATCTAACAAAAGCAGTCATATTGCTGTTTTCCTCAAGGTTTGATTGGGTTCTTCGCTGAGATAAGTGTTTAACCCTTGTGCTATCCTAGGCACTTTGACATTGGGAGTAGGGTCATCTAGACCCACTAGACAGTGCGCTGAACCTTTTTTCTTCAATGGTTTGTGATCTTCACTGGTTCAATGGATTACATGACATTCTCTTCACCTTTATCCACCTTTGTCATAGAAGGGTTAACACGTCAATGGTCATCTTGACCCCATAGCACAAGGGTTAAGATGAGTGCTGTTCATATTAATACCACATGAGGTCAATGCCTGATGAGAAAACACAGCTTGTTCACAGGCTCTGTCATGAAAGGTGGTGCTGAAGGTTCTTATGGCTAGAAACCAAGGGTTCCTTTCAAAAAGGAGATTTAACATAGCCCAGGCTTATAGAAACTTAGACTAGGCGAAGCCGGAGCTGGGAAACTCAGATTTCCAGCTTAGCAAACACTAAACCTGATAAGTCTTAAGTAATCACATGAAGCAAAATGGGAATCTGATTTAATGATTTACACCAGGAGGAGGTAAACAAAACCAGACATGTCCATCAAAGAAGGAGTTCTATGTGTTTACATGTTTTTGTAAAATAGGATGAAGTAAATTATTTTGGCAGCCAAGGACAGAATGTGTGTTTGTACGAGAGTGGATGTGGTCTTAAAATAGGCGTGTTGTGCATTGATAGGGTTAATTCATGCCACGTAAGGTGGAATCACTTTCCTTAGTATCACTTAATGACCCAGGTTTTTTAGAATCTGTTGAGAAGGATGGAGCAAACCTCAGTGGCTTAGTGGAAGAGTGTCTGACCTGGGTTCAAATCAACAGTTGAGTCACTCCAAAAACTAAAAATGCTACCCAAAAGTATTATGGGTACTGGTTGTGGTTGGTTGAGATTGTGTGGGTGCAGAGTTTCCGAGTTACATTATTGAATTTCTGACATCCATTGGAAAAATAGTTCAATTTTTTTTTATTTTTTGTTCAGGCTAACTGAACATGGGCTGCAATTCTACAATTGTAAACAGCAACAACAACAAAAAATTCTTTTTTCTTTGCTAATCACTGCGCGTCTCCCAACTCATGACAGACTGACTCTTTTTGTTTACATTAAACCATTTTTATTTTAGTTAGTGTTTGTGTCTAAAGCTAACTGAGAGGTGACAAACAACACAAGCTATAGCAATAAGATGTTCTGTATTTTACGCACTATAGGCCGCACCGTCAATAAATGGTCTATTTTTGAACTTGTATCATATGTAAGCCACACCTAGCTGTAAGATGCAATAAGCAATTCAAACAAGTCAGAGATAAGTCTGTTAGTCAGACTTTACTAACTGCGTTCACAATAACTCTAGAACTTGTTTGTGACACACTACACGTTACCCATGTTAGCATATTCCCAATACCTGTAACTCCCAACATTGTTGGTAATACAAAAATCAGACTGACATAGGTGTATGTTAGCATATTTATTCTAAATATGCTAACAAAGGAGAATGCTATAGACTTGTTTGCAAAAACATTCAGAAAGCTCTTGTTAATTAAAATTAGGGAACAAAACCTTTGTTTCTTAAACAGCCATGAGACAAAACATCCAAGAAACAAGGAGCCTGCAGACAAATCATCTGTTCCAAACCAAACACAAGGAACTCACCAAGAGGGAGGGGTCCCCAAGTCCCCACTCTGCGTTAATACATAAATGTGTGTAAATGTTGTGTTAGCAACAAATCAATGGGAACACATTTTCCCAAGACTGACCTTATTTAAAGAATTTCCTCACTACACTCTAACTCCTAAATGACCTCGGGGAGTATCCCGTGCTCTGGGTTTGAATGCGATTCTGACACCATGCCTACTATTTCATTCTAGAGCTAAAGATGACGTCATCCCTTTGCTGCATTCAAACCTCATAAACATGAACATTTTACAAAGACTATTTATGAAGCCACGTGTTCTGATGATGAAAACATGGATGATTTGTAAAAATGTTATTTTATTATTTTATTTTTTTCCCAAATGACAAACCCCTTAAATGTATTGCATTGTGGTCTATATATGCTAATTAGGTGAGCAACACTGGTTTTTCTTCTGAGAAACTTCCATGACCCTGGATTTTGGATTTGTAGATTCAGACACCTCAACCAAATGGACGCCCAAAATAGTGCAGTAGGTAATGGGTAAAATTGGAACGCAGTCTGTCTGATCTACCAGAAACAATGCTAGTGCTATTGGATGAACAGCTTTGGGCAGGGGTCACCCAAATCCAGGCCTCGAGGTGTCCTGCTGGTTTTCCAGAAACCCTGCCTTATTTGCTGCTGATTACCTTGATCAGGTTTGTTTAACCAATAAGGAGTTTTAATGGCAGATTGGGTGGAAAACATAAGGCACACCGGCCCTCGAGACCTGGGTTTGGGGACCACTGGCTTTGGGTTTTCTTTCTTCTTGAGTGAAAAAGCTTCTGCTTTGTTCCTGGTTCAAAACCCTCTTTGTCGAAGCGGGTTTCATTGTTCATACCATCTTTGCCAACAGAACGCCATAACTCCTGTGGTTCAGAAGTACGCCTACTAAAATGAGCTCCGTAAGCAGTTCCGTCTGCTGTGCTTACATTTAAGCTAAATACCTTTATTCAAACTAACAACCAAATGTTCACATGAGAAGCTGCTACAGTTAAAGATTTATTATTGCTGCATTCTTTTCTAAGGTTTGTTTTTTCAGTTCAAAGTCTTATGTCCCAACTGCCAAGTCCGCCCTTATGGTAAGAATGCACCGAATAGTCAAACACCCCCCAATTAATAAAAGAGATGTGAAGTAAAGTATTTGACATCACCAAATGTAGACCTGCTTTAATCAATGGATAAAGACCAGCTCTTTTGCTAGAAGCTGAGCAGATAAACACAGTTTCTTTAACATAAAATCATAAGCTCACCGAATGATAGCCCTTGCATGTTCATTTTTACCAAGCTCCCAGAGAGAGTCCCATTTTGGCTGAAAATGCTGTACCAGTGGAGATCCTTCACTTATGACAACACCACAAATGAAAGAAAAGCAGATCAGGTGTGAAACGAGTTTCAAACAAACAGACATGAGCTCAAGAACCACTGGTCTGGTTGAGACCATCCATTGTTTTTTTCCCTGTCCCGATGCCGCAATGTGAATGTCCCTTAACCTCACCCACACCCTTAATGCAGCCTCCTTTTCCACCACATGGCACTTGTGTTACCTGACATGGAAGCAGCACTGTTTATTTTTACAGATACATTTTCTGGTGGTCCCTGCCAGAGACAATATTATTCTGGAAACATGCAGGTATTAACTGTAAAGACTTCAGATGGTCAAATAAACTTAGACTGCGTGGCTCTGCACGCCCCAACAGAGAGGATATTGTGTGTGAACAGCCTGCTTCTAATGAAACGCGTTAGGAGCAGAGGGGGAGGCTGCTCCGTCTCTAACCATCCCTCCGTCCTTCATGCATGCATCCATCTATCCCAGCACAGGTGATACCCAGCCACTTCTCTGATTCACCTTTCCCACCTTTGATTTAGAGTGACGTTCATTTCGTGCTCATTTCCTGCAGGCCTGCGCTCGGCTCTTCAAGGCCGGCCTTTCATTCCCGCTCAGAGCTGCTAAACAGCCTCTTATGCTCTGACCTTTGGCGGCCGGGGAAGCGGCAGAGACAAACAGCGCTCAGCAGGACAGAAATGATGATGGATCTGTTCTGGCAAGAAGCAGGCTTCAGTTACGCAGGACAAGCTGCACATGTCAACATCCATGCGTCAGGCTTCGCAGTTATCATTCAAATACGCATTTCTTTCGTAACACGTCCCATGATTCACTATTGAACTGCTGTAACTACTTTCAAAGAAGATTACAAAGCTAAACGGGGAAAGGGGATGGTTACGTTAAAACTTATGTGCATGTCAGTGTACTGTTACCAAGTGTACTGTTGCTTTACAAATTATGTATCTATTAATTTATAAAAACAGTCTTTTAGGATCAGCAGGAACCTTGGAAAAACTAATTTTCTTCCTGTCAATTTAGAAAGTGGTTTAACCCATTAAAATTGTGTTTTTAGTGCTTTTAACATTTTCTTGTGGCTTATATAAAGAAAATTGGGATTAAAACTGCATTCCTGAGTATTTCTTTATTCAAATTGTGGTGAATCAGGAGCAGACAGAAAAAAGCCATTAGGAAAAAGTCTGTAGCAGTGACGTACGTGCTACAATCAGTGGGGCAAAGTCTCCTTGCTCCACCCCATTCTGACCATCCCCTGTCAGACTAACGTCTTTGCACCGATACGCAACACATTAGATATGTAAAGTGTTGCAAAGTCACTTCTCGCTGAGACAAAAGTCAGCTGATTCATGTTGATTAAGCACTTTACTACTGTAAAGTGTTGCATCTCAGCACAAGACTTCGAAATAAAAAGGTTAAAACTTTTTCTAAAACTTTAGCCACGTCTCCAAACTGAAATAATACTTTACTAGGGCCCACAGGGGAAAAAAAACAAATGTAGAACCCCATTTCAGACTCAGATCAATGGAAGCCTTGTTACAGCACTATCCAGCTAACAATACGGTTACATGTCCCCAAAGACCACCATGTGGGGACCTAAATACAAGGTTTTCAGCAAAATCGACAGGTGGCCACATAGCTGCATTTGTAATCGAAAGGCAGCAGGGGCGGCCACAGAGGTTTTCAGAAAAAGTTTAAAATTTGTGGTGACTAGACAATTTTTTGACATGTAAGTGGTCATCCGGGCACATTTGGAGGTGGCAGTCCAGTGACAGGTGGGTGGCAGCGAGACAGTAGCACGGTAATTGACTATTGGCAGGATCTCCAAGGTCCCCAAAAAGTCTGATTATTGGCCGATTTCACCTGTGAACACTTCCTGCTGTAGCAAATTCAATGGTAATGAAGTTCCAGCTGCGTGCTAAATCACAAACATCCAGAGGAGAGAATGCAAAAGAGCTCTCTGATGGCAGACCAATACTCACTGTAGTCTGAATAGGCTTAAATAGGCTGCAAGTCAGCAGAGGATAGAGCAGAACCCTTTAAAAACCTGTCAAGGTAAACAGCACTTTCAACCCGAACTCCCCTACAGCTGCTCCTCTTGGAGACCCACAAGAATTTATTTCAGTTCCCCTTAATTTTTCTTTTAGACTGTGCGTCTGCAGTCTACAAGTCATCATCATCAGGGCTCTTGCAGGGGGGGCGATGCCCATTCCAGCCGACCAAAGAAAAGAGGGTCTTCCATGTTTTCCAGTCTTGTGCTAGAAGCTCAGCATCCTTAATAGCAACTCCCGCAATGACGTCTGTCCACCGAGTACGAGGTTTGCCTTGAGGTCGTTTCCAGCCCGCAGCCCCTGGGTTAAACTGCAAAATGGCTCGCGTCGGATGGTAAGAGGGAAGACGCAGAACGTGGCCAAACCATCTGATGCGGCGTTCCGCAGCAAGGCAGGAGGCTTGGGGCTGGCAGGTTTAGGCTCTTGAGGCTCTGTTAGAGACACGTTGGGGCCACTTGATGTTGTCAATGGTCCTGGTCTGGGCCATCATCAACTTGCATGAATTTGGTTTTTGTCAAGTTCATATTGAGACCATACTTTTTTGCCTCTTCGCTGTAAATGCTCAGAGCATTTTTTAGCTGGCTGAAGGATGTGCTGAACAGGATGGTGTCGTCAGCATACTCCAGGTCAGTCAAATGGTAAATTCCACGAGACAGTTCAGGGACTTGCTCACAGACCCGGGACATCAGTTGATCTATGATGCAGTCAAAAAAAAGGAGCTGCCACACAGCCCTGGCGAACACCACTGGAGATGGGAAACCAATCTGAGTCTTTGCCATTTACACAGGCACAGCTTTCTGCATTGCTGTAGAGCAGACTAAACAGAGAAACAATCTTGGGTGGTGCTCCAATGGTCTTTAGGATATTCCACAGTGAGGTATGGCAGACGGTGTCAAATGCAGCCTTTAGATCTATGAACACAATGTTGAGATGGCGATCTTTACAGAATTCAGAGGTCTTCTCTATGAGTAGACGGACGGCAGAGATGTGGTCTGTTGTGGAGCAGTTGGGCATAAAGCCAGCCTGCTGGGGACGTCGGCTGCCTCTGATGGCTGGGAGAGCACGGTTGAGCAGAATTCTGGTGGAGAGCTTGCCAGGAATAGAGAGAAGTGTTATCAAAGTCAAAGTAAACTTTATTGTCGATTTTTCCCATGCGCATCACATACAATGAATCGAAATTCCATTTCTTACTCTCTTGTGCTGTTCAAGAGAAAAAAAAAATAACTAAAAGGAAAGAAAAAAAAGACAATTTACAAGAGGGGAGAGGGTGTTTGCCATCCTGATGGCCTGGTGTGTGAAGCTGTTTCTGAGCCTAATGGTGAGGGAGCGGAGGCTCCTGTACCTCCTCCCCGAGGGCAGAAGGCTGAACAGGTTGTGTGCAGGGTGGTGTGTGTCCTTGACAATTGTTAGTGCTTTACGGGTGTGGTGGGTGATGTATAAGTCCTGCAGGGAAGGGAGTGGTGCACCAATAATTCTCCTGATTGTGTTGACTATGCGCTGCAGGGCTGTTCCTTTGCTGTGTGTGCAGCTACCACCCCACACAGTGATGCAGCTGGAGAGGATGCTCTCAATAGTTCCTCTGTAGAATGTGGTCATGATGCCTTGTAAAGCACGTGATCTTTTTAGTTTCCGCAGGAAGTAGAGACGTTGCTGACCTTTCTTTGCCAATGATGTGGTGTTGGCGGTCCAGGAGAGGTCCTCATTGATGTGTACCCCCAGGAATTTTGTGCTGCTCACTCTCTCCACAGCAGTACCATCGATGATCAGTGGCAGGTGTTATGCCTCTGTGGTTGTTGCAGATAAGCTTATCACCCTTGCCTTTCCAGAGGAACAGGATAACCCCTCCAGTCAAGTCCATTGGAAGCCTCTGTGACTCCAACACCTCATTAAAGATGTGGGTTAGCCATTCGATCATGCCATCTCCACCTGACTTTAACATCCCTGCGGTTATGGCACAAATATCGGGAGCTTTCCTGTTCTTAAGATGTTTTAGGGCAGCTCTGACTTCTTGGGATGTAATAAGATCTGTTCTAAAAACAACGCTGAGGGCAGCACTGTTTGCAGCCTACAGGCTGATGGAGTTGGTTGAGACAGTGCTGTGCTGCAGGAGGCAGCTAAAGTGGTCTTTCCAGTGCTTAAGGCAGTTTTCTTCATTTGTAATAAGTTTGCCATTGGCGTCTTTCACCAGGGCTCTCTTTATGCGTAGTTCACAGCGGGCTTGCACAACAGATTGAAGATGCTGCTTATGTTGTTGTTTTGAGATGCAGATTTGAGGCGCTGGGCTGCAGCTTGCCAGAACTTCTCTCTGTCCTCAGCTATGGCCGCGTTTCACTGATGGTTCAGTCGGCGATACTCTTTCAAGTTACCACAGAGCCAGGCCTCTTGTCACTGATCAATGATCTTAAAAGTCATTCATTCATTCATTTTCTATTCCGTTTATCCCTTTCGGGGTCACGGGGCTGCCGGAGCCTATCCCGGCCACTTCTACTCTCTGATATCCACGACTTTCTAGGTGGGGGTTGGGAGGGTCTGAGAACACCTGGATGACAATTTTCTTGAATGTCCTCCAGTCTGTCACCTTGTTGGCAGATTTTGACGAATGGAGGAGCTGAAATCTGTGGCAATGTTCGCTGAGTAGGAAAGAGTTCAGACAAGGCTGAGTATTCTGGAACTGGTTGGCTCGTAGCTTTAGTTTAATGTGGGCTACCACCAGGCGATGGTCTGTGTTGCCAAGTCTACCAGTACTGGTCTACTAGTACTGTATGTCAAATCACTGATTTCCTGATGACATTCAAGTGAATATCAGTGAATCAGTGATTCTAGAGCAACTTTATTGTTTATCCCTTTCAAACCGGAGCTACAGCTCGGATTTAAATTACCCTAAACTGTGAACCCAAGCTCTCATTAAATAGAGATGTTCTGAAGAACCTCAGAATAGCCATCAATAATTACACTGAAGCATCAGAGTGAATGTGTGGTCAAACTTGTTTTTAGAAATTGTCACTTGCAAAACTTTGCCTATAGAAACAAGTACAATTATTCTCGTGGCATCACAGCCAACACATCAAGAACCAAAGCTGAATAGACTTTGGTCAGGGACTGAATTTTGGTCAACTTTGGTCAGTAAATGTTGGGTGATCATTCAGTTGAAGGCCATTGGGACTAGGGTTGTGCCGATTGACGATACCATCGTCCATCGTGATGGGTGACTGACATCACGATGGAGAGGCACCATCGTGATGCCACGCCCCCGCCACGCTGCGAGTCGAAACCATAAGCCGCGGTTACATGAACAAAATATCTTGATCGGATCATTGGTCGGATTAGAATCCAACCGTGTACATGGGCCCAGAAAAACTTTTTCAGAATATAAAAACGTTCCCATGGGTTACACTTAAGGTCGGAATAAATCATTCGCACATGCACAGTAGTGTTTTCAAACCGGAAGAGAAGATTAGTTCCGCCGAGCGGCTACATACATAGATATGGCAGCTCAGTAATGTACTAGATGATCTTCTAAACTAAACGTGCTTTTATTAGTGTTACGGTTATTATGAAGCGCCTGTTCGCTCATTTTATTGTAATCCGTGTGGTCAGTGCTTTTTCTGTTGAACGGAGCCGGAAAGAAGCCCGTATTAGCAGCATGCTAACAACACGGGCTAACAACATTAGCATGAACATAAAATGTATCCATGCGGGAAACGCTGCAATCTGCATCTTAATATGTGGTAATAACATCAGCCTTTATTTTGTCGAGACATGACTGGACACAAATCCACGTAATTGTTTGAACGGTTTTTTAAGGACTGAGCGACATTTCTGCTTTGAAGCTAACAGCGCCCCTCAGCCGCTGTGTGTGTGCTGGCGCTCCGAGCCCCGACACACACTTTTACCGGGAGACCCAGTTCTCCTGAGATCGGTAGCTCGCTCACGTAGAGCGGCGGGACGGATCACAGTCCTAAGTCTCCCACACGTAACGAAGCACCCCCCCCCCCCTTCCTCTCACAGCTGTAAGTCCGTCTGCTCTGCTAGAGACGCGGTCGCTGCTCCACTGGTCCACCTGACTAATCAAGGACAGGAGGAGCGGACCACTTCTTTTCTATTCTGTTCTGTTTGTTTTACTTTCTTTTTAAAGTCACTTCCCTCAGTTTATACTGGATCATTGCGGATGAGTCATTATTTGGGAGATAAAATAAATAAAGTAATAAAGTAAAATAACGAATAATAATTATATAATAACGAAAAATTACCCCCCCCCCGGACGATATCATCGTCCATCCCGATGGTTGACTGCAAACATCGTCAACTGCCAATTTAAGGGACATCGCCCAACCCTGATTGGGACTTCTTCAGAGGAGACACAGTGTTGGATTTACCATGAGGACCAGTTTAGGGCACAGGAACACAATATTAAACAAATACCGACCAATGAAGGTGTCTTTCTGTGAGAAGATGCTGCCATCTGGTTGTCACCTAAGGGAGCTTTTTGGTAGAACCTACATTTGCTATTCACATTGAATTTACATAGTGGGATTACTCCATCCTACAATCCATCCATTTTCTTAACCCACTGTATCTCTTTTGGGGTCACTGGGTCAGCTGAGCCTGACCTGGCTACTGTTTGGCAAAGGTGGGGTACACCCTGGACAGGTCAACAGTCTGCCATAGGACCTCATGAAGTCACTCTTGGTGTACAAACACTGTCAATTGAACCAATAAGTTTTGGTTTATTCAAACTCTTGACTTTTGCAAAATGGCTTTTGCTCAGCATTTCTAAAATTATGAACAAAAGTCTTATATAGCTACTTGTGTCAAATGTATAGTTTCAGAGATAAAACTAATGTTCCACAAAAAATCACTCTGAGCATTGTTTTGAAAATTCTCCCACTTAGGAAAAGTGGGAGACCACACTGACTAGAATGGTTGATTAGTCCGGCTTATCATGGAGGGGTAGGACATTTTCATTTTATATGCCTGTCCACTGTGAGAGGCATAATTTAAAAAACTGACATGACCTTTTTAAAAAAAAGTACTTGTACCCTACTGCTGCATATTAAATCTCCTAACACTAACGTTTCAATCAAATATTGCAAATGCTTTTATATTGAGCACATTTAGCACTTCACTAATATTTTATCATCACTGCATGACACTGGTCAAGTTATTGTTGTTTTACAAATGTTCTTGGTAACCGTCAAAGCGTTTCACAGGAACAGCCTCCTCCCTGTGAGTGACCAGACTTTCAGAGCTTTCTCTATTCTTTTCTGACCCATTTGGTCATGTTTATCTTTGAGAGATGATAACAACAACAGATTCTCATGTACTGAGACTGGAAGTAGTTCCATTTGTACAGATGTTTTCTGGAACCTAAATCCAGGACACAGCAGACCTGATTTGTTCGTTTTCTGGAGTTCACCGTCGTTCTGTCTTTGAGGTTTGAGCCTGTGAGCTACGGTCAGCAGATGGCAGCATAACAACACAGAAATGCTGATGCCTTCAGATTTAATAAGCCAAATCAGGAGGGTAATTATTTACCAGGAGCACTCAGAATGTTAAAGCGTTTGAGCATTGAATGTTTACGCTTTATTACTTATGGGATTTTTGAAAAATTACATAATAAACAATCAAGTGGGGCACCAAATGCGTACTGCAAGGTTGGCAAAGTATGACTCTTGTGCAAGAGAAGTTTAGATGACTTGGGCAAGCTTGAAGCCTCATTGTGATTTCTACCTCTCTTCTTTTCTGGCTAATTTAATGTCTAGTTTCGTTTCTCTGCTGCGCTGTGTTTGTGGACAACTGATGTGCACGAAAAACATTTCAGGCTAAAGACTTCCTATTTCGGCCGTAATCTGTGCTTGCTTGTAGCTTTACAGTTTTTTGAAATCTGAGCCTTAAGGTTCCTCAAAGCCACGAACTGACAAATCTGCTTTTGTTTTTCACCTCACTTTGATGTTATGAAACCAAACTAAATGTCATGTGAAAGCACGGTGGTGGATTATAGCGTGGACTTTGCCTCTTAGCTGCTTCTTCTTTCAGGGCTGAGTGTGACTGGTTTGTAATTCCAGAATAGATTTTGGACTCCTATGACAACATGATTGAATACATTTTGATTGAATAAATGTTTTGCTTGCGGAAAAAAAAAACAGTCCTGAATGTAAAGAAACACACAACAAAATCCGAATACAACAAATACAACTGCCACTGTACGATGGCATTTTGGGATATGTGACCTAGGTTTAAGTCTGAAACCACTAAAAGGCAATAATTAGCTTCCAAATGATGTAGAAAATACAGAGACACACTTAGACACAGTTTCTTCCCAGTCACTTGGTTGTGAAGCTATATCTCGCTTTGCATTGAGGCATGATGGAAAAACACAAAGGGTCAATTCCAAGAAGAGAAAGAGTTGAACGGTAACACAGGTTAAAAAAAACTGCACAAAAGCTGAACATGGTCATTTTGCTCTGTGATCCGTTGTTTTCCCAGTATTAAAAAGAACAGTAATGTTTCCATACTTATGCTGTACGGTACAAAAATCCCACATTTTGCTTCAAGAGGTCATTTTGACCTTTAGGTTGCCAGAGCAACATCTCAGCTGTGAGGTTTTTAACTTTTTCCAAAGAGTCAGCATTTAAGCAGATTGTTGGAGGGAAAATGGGCATGTGACTGCAACCCAAGAGATCCAAAAGACAGCCACCTTTGAAGGAAAAACCACCAAAATTCTGACTAAATGGAGTGAAAGGACAAAAGTGCCTAGTGAGCAACAGAAGCTGTTCCACCAGACTAAAGGAAATGCATAGTTATGTCTTTCTGTATCCAGAGACGCAGTGAATTCTTTGAGAAAATTGTTTAAAACACCCACCCCTGTTTGTGCACAAATTCAAATCATAATGAACATAAAAGTTTCTGTCACTGACACAGTTTTCACCGGTTGGTGCTCATTTCCCAACAGTTAGTGATGCTGCCATAGTGAGCTAAATCCTTTAGAAATATACATATTGAATTGTGTTAGAAGAGAAGTGGAGAAGCACTGATGAAATCTTTCAGAGAAATCTGTTTAGTTCTGTTTCTTTACCCAGAGTTCCAGTTTCTTCACACATTGTCAGGCAGATTTGTGCTTAACATGCAGACTTGATAACAGAGTAGAAAGGGTTTCAAGGAAATACATCAGCGCAGGTAAGCCAGAAGCGGTGGGAAACTCCAACTTCCGGCCACAGACGCACGCAGAAATCCCACAATGACCACAGCTAGACTTTACAGGTTATTATTTTCAGTTATAAAAAAACAAAACAGGAACAAACAGTGTGAGCTGTAAACGATGTCAGCAACACTTCACTTCCCTTTCAGAAATAATTTGGGTTATCAGACAAATTTGCATCAACAAGAAGAACAAACTCATTCATGCACGTTTCTCACCTGGGCTTTCCCCACCTCATCTTTTGTGTGCTCCTGTGTAGATGTGTGTATATGAACACTTGCTGTTGTCTTATTTGACCCTTAGGGCTTTAATGAATCAGCAAAATCTCCACAGTTTGGTCCATAAATTAAGGATGGAAATACCGGTACTCAGAGATGAATGCACAAAAGTAGGTCTCAATGAGAAACTCGATGACATTTTTAACTTCTGCTTTGCACCGCGGACTGAAGTGTTTGTGCACAAGAATGTAAGGTTAATACTAGGGTCAGGTACTAATGCATAATTAACCCATTAAAACATTATTGAATTAACACAGTTGTTTCTTTTTTTAACACACTTCTTTCTATTTTTGTCTAAATCTTTCATTTAATGTAAAGGTCTTCAAAAAGGTCTGCCTGTCGACGGGATTGTTTGCAGCTTCTTACTTAATAGAAACTACCATCTAGAGTCAGTGATATGGGGAACTTATGATTATGAAAACAAAGTGATGGTTTTGATCAAATTAAAACAAATGTTTTTGCAAAATGAAGTCAGTTAGTCAAATATTCAGAGGTAATGACAGAAAACTGTTTTAGTGACGGAGTTTTGTTCAGACATTCTAAAATAAAAAACACAATAAATGGAACATAAGTTAAAGTGCAAGCCTTTGCAAAATGATGTGTAATATGCATAATTATAAACTATTGAGTCTGACTATAACTTTATTTACATAGCAGAATTGGGCTGTGGTTTTCATGAAGATTGTGTTACTCTCACTGTTGTTACAGATGATTTCAGATCAGACATGTAGATTCCACTCAGCTAGAAACTTCACCTATATCATCACTGTTCCTCCTATCAAACCATCTTCATCTGCTTCCCTGCACTGATTTCCAGAACATCTCCCATGAGCTGGTCCTCTGATGGATTTACTCCTGATCCATCCTGGTCAGTCCTGGGGTTTCACCAGAAGGAAAGAAAAGTGAACATATGCTCAGAGGACAAGTGAGATGAAGAAAGTGAAAGAGAAAAAGAAATGTGGGAGGAGCCTTACAAGCCTTACAGGCTGATGTCATATGTCAAAGAAAACCCATCTGCAGAGCAGTCTCCTTCCTACACGCTGCAGTCAACTCTCAGTCATTTTAATTAGACAGAAGAAAAATAATAGCACGTGCAGCAAAACAGATTTTTAAGCCTTTTTTTTGCATGAAAGAAAATCCCATTAAAGTCTGTTTTGTCCACTTGACAGGAGATAATTCCCTGCTATTGGCCAAGTAAACAAGTGTTTAAATCTTCTGTCATTATATAAAGTCATGTCAAAGGAGTTATGGCTGGAAACTCCTGTCATCGTCATAAGTAATGTTGGAGATGGACTGTAAAACCTTCACAACAATGACAGAAGAGCTCGACTATAGTCTTCAATGCAGCCGCAGCATCTTACTTAAAGGACCAATGTAATTTTAGAAGAACTCATTAGGGTTTTCCGTATTAGACTCACTGTGGAGTTAGCAAGAGACATGTGAAGAAGAAATTAAAAGTAAACAAATGGTAAACAGAGAATATTAAGAAAAATTAAACAGGATAAAATATTACTCATCAGAGATAAGTTCCACTAAATGGTACGCTTCTGAGTATGTTTTTATTATCAAAGCTAAAAACTGAATTGCAATCGTTCATATTGAATTCTAAATTAATAAATGTATTTTTAAATTTCAAGAACAATTTGCAAACTGAATTGAGAATTGCACGTCACTTTAAATTATAAGTAAAAAATAAAAATACTCAATTTACATGACAAACCTGTTGAGCGTGGAAAAATTCCCTCTGACGTCACGCTGTCCTGATTGGCGGAGGGTAAGCCCCGCTGAAATATATGGGAGCGGACGCGCCGGTGAGAAAGTTAAACACGTCCAGGAGGCGGAAGAGCGGAGCTGTGGTCGGTCCCGTAATTTGAGGAATTTTGATTCGTCTGGTCTTCTGGGAAGTTCGAGAGAGACGGCAGAGACGGTCACGCGAGCTTCTACCCAAACGCGAGGTCACCCGATAAACTAAGGCGAAGCGCCACCGTCCGTCCGAGCTTTTTGACCACCGAGGGCTCCGTCATGTTCAGCCTGTGCCTCGTGCTCGTGCTGGCGGCCTCAGTCCTTTCTGAATCGGTAAGTTTTTTTTTGTTTTTGTTTTCTCCAGCGAACGTGTTTGCCGGTTTTCGTACCTCCTTTGACGGAATAGGCTAAAAGTGCGTGTTTTTCCCGTGAGCCATTGCTGGTTCTGCTACTCTCGGGGGGTCCCCGAAAGGCCCCCGCAGCCTGCTGCCTTGTCCCACACGGGGGCCTGGGCTTTGGGATCGTTGCTAAAGCAGGCACCTCCCGCACGGTTTTCTGTTAGCCTGTTTCTGAAATGCTGTCCAAACGTTCCACGTTGAACTTTTTCCCGCGTGTTTTATCAGAAACTTTCCAGAAACGTTGGACTGGAATTCCCGAAATGCTCCGCCTGCGTGGCTGTGATTCCTTCCGGAAGTACTCCAGCTGGTCCTACTCCAGGCTTTAAAAGCGGTTTCACTCTTTTGGGTCCAGCAGCGCCCACTGGGGCCTCCCCCTCTTTATTTGGGGGTGGATTCCCTTCTATTATATCCCGGGATACAGGGTTCGAGTCCACTTTCGTGCTGGACTCCCCATCTGTTAGTTCTTGGCAGAACTCCGCTTCATGAGCTCACAGGGCCTTTGGCCTCGTCTCACAAACAAAAGCGTCACCAACAGATGTTTTTGTTTGTTTTAATGCTTTATGTCAACAAATCTGTAGCAGCTGAGAAAATCGCTGCTGGTTTTGACTTTCACTGTAAATATTTGTTTTAATGCCATAGTAAGTAAACCCCCCCCCCCCCCCCCCTCCTATCTTTTGTCCCAGCGTCTTTCTGGGTTGAAGTCAGTTGAATAGGCTTTTATATTGGCTATATCGTGTTGTTTTATGATGCTCTACCACACACTTTGCGACCCTGAGTCAGCAGAAAGTACATTATCTTTACACCACGGTGAAAACATGGCAGCGGAAAATAGGTTTGATTTTGGATGGACTGGATGCACTTTACATTCGCTCGCATGATTTCCAGTTTATGTCGTTTAAGTTGCCCAACTCCACAGAAAAGTGCTCCAGATCACTCTGGCAGTGTGATCCCAGGGTCACGCTTTGGCTGTCTGCGCCTCCATATTTATGAGGACCTATTTGGTTTCAGAAACTTGAGGTTTGAAACAGTTTGTATCTTATCCATAAGGCTCTCTGGCATTGACTCCACTTTTTAAAGGGTGGTATTTGTGGATCGTCTTCCTTTTTTTTGCCCCTCTTTTCTGTGGGAATTTGACCCTTGGCGGTCTTCACCGAGGTCTCATTAATTTGTTCTACCTATAAAATTACCTCCCGGTTGTGTTCTTAATGTTGTTGTTTATGTTTTATTGTCAGTTATGAGATTGTTTTGTTTCCATTTTTCTTCCTTCTCTTCTCTGTGATGGATTCTTAGCTGCTGTACTATGACCCCCCCACCCCCATGGTTTTTTCTTCTCCCCACAGGCACTAAGGTCAATACTGGTATGTGGCCTTTCCCATCTAATTGGTTATGATGGTCCTCTACCCCACATCAGAAAATACTCTGAAAGCTAATAATCTAGTTTTGAAACGCTCACGATAAGAACTTTGTTTATAAAATTTAAGGAATTTCTTTTTTTATTTGATACCAAGAGAAGATGTGTGTAATGAGACACGGCTTGCATGAAGCGATGATCCTCCAGCATTGGCCAGACTGAATCAATTCATAGATTAAAGTTCTAAGCGGGCAAAAACTGTTCCTGCTTCTTCTGGCCTCCATTCCGAGCACCTTCTGCCCATGTATGGTCACGAGTTTAAACAAGTATGTTATTGCGTGGCTGTAGATGGGAGGGGAGGTGGAAAAGCACCAGAACTGCAACTTTATACTTTAGTCTGGGGTTCTTCTGATGGGAATCTTGTCTTTGAATGTTGTCTTATTGCTGCTTTAGGTTTGAATAGAAATCTTTATGTAGTCAAAAGCGTTTTGTCCTCGTTTGTTTCTGGCCAAGTGATGCAATTTCCATCCGCTCACACTTGTCTATGAAGAGTTCAAAAGGTTCCTAGTTTTATCAGATCCACTGTACAGTTTGTATGACAATGAGAAAAGAGGTATGCTGATTTTTGGTAGTTTGATAACCAAAGCATAACACTCCCTCCTTTATTCTGTGGTGGTTTTCCATTGTAATGGATGTTGTCTTTGATTGCATGAGTTTAACACGTCAAAGAGGCATGACTGCAGTTGTTGTTGGAAGGAACATAAGTTTTCTTTGCCCCGTGAGTTAATCCATGTTGCACCAGCAGACCACAGCTTGTTGCCTTTGCAGCTTTGGGGCAGAGTCCATTTCTTATATCTCGTTGGAATGTGACTGGTTTTCCATTTAGCCCCCAACCATTAGCAAGAGAATAGGGCCGTTTTTTTGTCTCTTTGGGATGATGGCACGCTCTGGAGGGCTGCGTGGTAAAAAGATCGTGTGGAAGGAGGGACCATGATAAATAGTAAGACTAGGACGTAATAATGGTTCCTGCATTGCTGTCCGCTGGCCCATAAAATCCCTTTGGGCTGAGGAATGTTGGCACAGAGGGAGAAGGTCTTTGTCCTTCCTGCCAGTGATGGCGAGCAGCAGAGAATTTGATTCCCCTCACTCCGCTTCGAGTGCTGAATATCCTGGCAGTTGGGAGGAGAATTATATGAATGCATTGAAAGCAAAAACCAGCCTTTAAACCTTTTCTGTCAGAGTTTTACACTTTTATCTGGCTTCCTGCCCCCCCCCCCCCCCCCCTCTCTCTCTCTCTCTGGAGCTGCCTTGTAGTTAAACATAACATACTGGTTTTAAACCACAAGCTGCTCTGCATAACGAAGCGTTTAAAGTTTAACCTCGTAAACTCACAAAAGCACAAAAAGATTTCTATTTGTTCTGTAATCCTCAAAACAGAAATGCTAATATCTCAGATTCTTGGTATTTTGGAAATACAATCTTATCTTTATACAAATATTACTTTTTTCCACAAGGTATTATTAGTCATTGTGGTTTAATAATTTAACATTTTCTCATGTTGACATTTAGAAGTGGGTCAGACAAATTTGTACAACTATGCTTGAGTTGTTCTGGTTATTAATTCAGCATAATATTTGAAATATTTGAGTGATCAAACAAGATAAGGTGCCTCTGTTTGGTTCATTGTGTTTGGATGCTCAGTAATTAGCTGACCTGGGTTTTTTAATTTATATTTTGAAACTACTGTTGCTGGGCCCCCTCTCTACAGGCCAGATCATCACAAACCAATAAGGTCAAGACTGTCCAGTGGCCAAATGATGAGCTGGTGTCAGAAAGCAGCAGCGACGATAATATTACAGCCTTTCAAATTTCATACGAAAGTCTCATTCCCACTCCCTGACCAAACACACACCTCCAAGAGGGGACAAAAAGCTATTCCCTACACCACTGACTGTGCAAACTGGGCGGACTGACCCCTCCCCCTGGCATTCCAAACAGGAAGTACCTGCTGGCTCCCAGAAGCCAAAATCCCAAAGACATCTATAGAGAAATTAACAGCTGTTACTCAGTTACTCAGAATAACCATTCTACCTTTTTATTTTTTTTTAAAACATCTTCTTAAAAAGCGTTTTTTTTTCTTTGTTGCAAGTTAATCAAGTTATAAACTGACCAATCACATGCCTCAATAAAAGTAGGTGGTGCTGCTGGTGTCCACGTCAAGTGTTCGAACCGTTTGACAGATTTTGTATTGCCCTCTTTCAAGTGATGGAGGTGGAGGTGTGGACTTCCAAACAGTTCCCTCCTGATTGGCCGACACTCTTATTTATTGTCTTTGAATGAAGGTCCACTGTCTTGTGCAACCATTTGGTACTGGGCTACAAAAGTCATCTGGTTCAATCTGCAAAGTCTTCCCCTCAGTCCCAAATTCCCTAAAGTTATGAAAAAGTTTTTCTGTGCTTTTCAATCCACGTTTACCAATGTAGTTTGCAGACAGATTAATGCTGGAAAAAAGGTCTCTGTTTAAATGCACGTGATTGTAGAATGAGAGTCTTGGTGTGTTCGTCTTTCTGTTGCCATGGGTCCGTGACAGAGATCCCTCCTGATGACGATACCAAGATTTGAATGGAAAGCTTAACGATGCAAATTTTCTCGAACTTCTTTATTTGTCTGATCTATTTATTTATTTATCAATCTATCTATCTCTTGTCAAATGTCAATGGATCATTTCAGGTCGGCAGTTGTCTTCCTGCTGGTCATTGATTAAGTAGTTAGGAGCCTTTACTGTTTAACATGGTCAGGAATAGCAAATGGTGTTGACATTTGCATGTGAAGTTAACAGATCTAGTCTTTGCTGTCTGCTCAGCTTTTTTATTTATTTATTTCAATGTGTTTAATATGAATCTTACCCAGACCATCTGCAACTGTTCAGACTTTTTTGGAAATTATTATTTTATTTTTATGTATTTTCTTACTTAATCTTGACTCGTTTTCTGAGAAGTTTTACTTGACTTAATCAGCACAGACCACATATGAGTGAAACACCAGACAGACTCTCAAAAGCTCGAATCAGTTTAATGTTTGAGGGAAGCGGGAGTGTGACTCATGCCTGACGGAGCCAGGTGGAAAGATTCCTGTGGTGTGACGCGGCAGACCTGTTCCAACAGGAAACTTCTGCTCCACTGTCAGCTTTGCCCAACAGACACTCGCTCAGAGCTGCAGGCTCTGAACTGTGTTCTGAAACCACTGAAGGGTTTTCTGCAGCTGAACATTTAGCTGCTCATGTTTCAATTAAATGGTTTCATGTGAGTCGCTCTTAGTCATCGTTTCTATGGCAACTACCATTGCCAAACTGAAGTGAGTTATTGAGTCCCCACCTCTTTCCACGCCTCTACCTCTTCAACGCTGCGTTTCCATTGACTATGAAAATGTGCAGGTTAGATTTGATGGTTGAAACACGTCACTTGCATTTATCAAAAAATGTTTTTGCGCTTGAAAGCGGGTGGTTTTTGAGGCATATCGAAATAGACTTATTTTTAGCAAAACTGTAACAAAAGAACTTTTTCAAATTAAATGTGTAACATGACCAACAACACTGCACAGAAAGACAGTTTGCATCAATTTCCTTTACCCGCTGGGGCCGCAGAGTTGCTAGATGCCGTCCCGGCTTCTGCTGGGCACAGGAGGGATACGGCCTTGACAGGTCACCGACCTGCGGTCGCTCCGCCAGTAGAGCACGTTTGCTTGCTATGCCAGCGCTTTGGTGTAATGGAAAACACACTGTATTCAGCTTTCTCTTTATACAGACAATAACGCTGCTCGGAAGATTTCTACAAGCCGTTGAGAGAGAACCATTTGAACATTTCAATCTGCGAATGGAAATTTTGCATTTGTTAATAAAACAGATAAAGGTGAAGACGATTTCATGTAATCCATGAAAACCTGTGAAGATCACAAATCATTGAAGAAAAAAGGCTCAGCACATTGTCCAGTGGGGTCCAGGGGTCCAGATGTCCCCACTCCCAATATAAAAGTGCCTTGGATAGCACAAAGCTCATGGTGCTTCCAACAGTAGCCGTGGTTACATGTGCAAATTATCTTGATCGGATTAGAATTCAACCGTGTATGTGGGCCCAGAAAAGCTTTTGGTACATTTTGGTTCGATGCTGCTGTTTAACAAATCTGCCTGATATGAACTGCTATGTTATGAACTATAATTTTATTATTTATTGTGTGTGTTTTGCTGCTGGACACATTAATTTCTCCCTTGAGAGATTAATAAATCTTTTATATATTTTCTGTATTTTTTTTTTTTCAGTTCCAAAAACTAAGGCAGAAAAAAATTACTTACAAAATGCATTTATTGGTTTTACATAACGATACATAAAATTGATCTATGTAGGTGATCTGCTTAATAAAATAAAAACTATTAGCTGCCAGGAACTGAAAACTTTAAATAATTAACACTTGCACTTTCTTGTAGACCCGATTGTTACAGTCAGGTGATGCTGTTTTAAGTTCATTAACAGATTAGATGTGTTACTGTGGCATACGCTATCTCTGGGTAACGGTGTCAGCACACAGCAGTCGTCTTATCCAATTGTCTTTTCCCTTCATGGTTGCTGACAAAAAAGCCAAAGTGTTCCCACACAGGAAAGCGTAAGGAGAAGGGGGGGGTCCTCATCTGTGGCCTCGCGTCTGCATTACCCATATGTTGACATGCTTACTGTCCGTCATCTAATAATGTCTCGGAGGAAACTCACGGCTAACATTACTTCCGCCTCAGCGCGAAGTTAATAAAGTGGCGACCTTGGGGTTAGCCCTGCCTGTAGCCACTAAGACTCATGGGAAGTGTGAAATTGTGTGTGTTGAATCCTTCACCATCACTGAGAGCTATGAAGAGAAGTGAGGTTCATGTTGTTACGCTGTTGTGTGTTCATAATAAATACTGGAAGGCAGTCCATTTCTCTGTCTACTCTCTCTGAGACTGTTTGAGGGCGTGTTGGGTATGAGGCAAGGACAGTCAACGCAGCTAGTTGATTGGCAGCTCGGCTCTTGATTCCCCGCTACGAGTGACAAAGCAGCTGGGTCGTTACAATGCATATGCGGGGAAAAAAAGAAAAAGCTTACTGAAATGGTACAGAAGTGAACTGAAACTGCCATACCGACACGGTTCGGTTCAGCTACATGTATCGTTACACCCCTAATAGATATGAGGACAGATGATCTTCTAAACATGCTTTTATTATTGTTATGGTTATTATGAAGCGCCTGTTAACTCATTTTATTTTTAATCCGTGTGGTCAGTGCTTTTTTTCAAAGCCGGTGTGTGAGCTGGTGGACCGGACAGAGACACGGTTCTCCTGAGTCGGGTAGATCACCCAGAGACACAGCTGTCCACTCACGATGTCCATGTATGGTTTGGAGGGTCGTCTCTGGGGCTTCAGTTTCTGATGTGTTTGGTGCTTTTACAGCAGACAGTAGTGGTCTTGAATGTCCAATTGTTGCATTGAGCTTAGCTTTTATCGATATGTTTGCTCAGGAGGTTAAAAAGACAGTGGTTTGAGGTCTGACGGAACTAGATCGGTTTTATATCAGGTAGATGGACAACAGCATCATTGATGGTTTGAAACCACAGTTCCCGGTGGATTTAGTTTCAGGGTTTTGCATAGTTTGGCCAGTCTGACCTTTATGTGAATAAAAAAAGAAAATAACTAGCAACAATCACAGCACTGAGAAAGAAGCGCCACTCAGTCTTACCCCGGGCTGGCGGGTATTTATTCAGAAGCCAGCGACCCAGAGGAGGAAGAATACAACGGATGTAGGGATTTAAAATCATACAATCCTCATTCTCCAGAAGAAAATCTGATGGCACATTTTTGTCATGATGCAAATGGAAGACAAAAGCTACAGTTGTGCTGCCAGTTTCTGGCAGAATGTCGCTTGTTTTGACCCAAAGTAGTCACACAGATGGGAATAATCCACCACTTCAGGCGTGGTCTGAACGGACGCCAGGGAGGAGGGGAAGTGAGGTCATAATTTATCCATATTCTTCTTTGACCTCAGCCTCTGTGGTGGAAATGTAACGTGGTGTGGTGTTCATATATGAATCTGGCATGAGCGGTTTCAATGGCTGCTCAGGAAAACAGCCCATATGTTTTAAGAGTCGGCTGTCATTTCTCTTGTGTCCCCCTGTGAATGAACCAGCGATTGGTAGATCTCCATCTGAACCCCCCCCTCTGCTGTCCCAGCAGGTCAGGGAGACGGAGACGTGGATGCCCATGAAGTCAACAGCAACGGTTGCCATGTCGATACACCTTGACAGCCTGGAAGCTTCCGGGGACACTGAAGATGGCACTGACTTTAGCTTCACAGATGATGAAGACTATGACGACTATGACTTCTCTGGATCTGGTGATGAAGGTTGGTCCTGTCATTTTCACAAAAAATCAGTTATTTCTGTTGGAGAAATGAAACTGAACAAAAACATTTTTCCTCAGCAACACCTGAGCTTCCTCCGGCAGAGTCCTGGCCCTCAGTCAGGGTAAGACGCGTCTTTCACTTCTTTATTGTAGAAAGTCCGTTGGGTTGACACCTCGCTGGTTGTGTGTGCAGACCTCTCACCCTCTTCTCATTTACAGCCTGACATAAATGACAATAAGATCCCTGAGCCTAAACTGCCAGTGCTCCCCACCGTCAATGAGGTTGATGTGATCAAGGAGAGCAATGAAATCCCCGGTTTAAGGAATAACTTCAACTCCATAGAGGACCCGTTTGACGTAAAGATGTCCCACGCTGGAGAGGACAGCATCTTCAACAAGACAGAAGTTCTTGCAGGTCAGTAGAAATGGCACAGCGTAGACGCCAGTGGTGCCTTGATAGCTTTAGAGCCCGTTGAGCTTGGGTTTTTGTGCGGAGCCTTCAGTCTCACACCTGACTCTTCTGTTTCAGCTCTGATTGCGGGCGGCGCCGTTAGTCTGTTGTTCGCCATTCTCCTCATCCTCCTTCTAATCTACCGCATGAAGAAAAAGGATGAAGGTAGCTACGATTTGGGGAAGAAACCAATCTACAAAAAAGCCCCCACCACAGAGATCTATGCATAGATGCTGACGTGCAAACCCCCCTCCCTCTCTGAGCCCTCTTCACACATGCACCCCCGTTCCCATCAGGCCAACGTCCGGCCTCAGTGCCTCAACATCATTGTACCTTCACCTCCTCAGTAAGTGAAGTTTGACGGATCAGAAGTGACTGACTCCTCCCACATGACACGTTTCTGGAGCGGAAGGAGACTTTTCCGACTTTAGTTTTTTATTCCCATGTTGAGAGGAAAAAACAACAGAAGAGACTTTTCCTCCTCCTGCAGTGAAACATGAATATTTTAATTTATACTTTTCTGGTCTTCCTCTGAACCTTTTGCAATATTGTAGTGTTCTACGTCTGTTTTTTTACATGTTCCACAGTGAGACGATTGATCAGGTTCTGCAGCAGCTTCATGTTTTTAGTTTGGAGCTTTTCCTAGAAGTGGTTTAGGAAAGGCCCCCGGTTTCTGCAAATAATGCAGCAGACCCCCTGAAAAAGAACCCATGTGCTGCTGGCATGTTTTTGTTCTGCCGGTGCGGGCGGAGTCCGTCGGTCTGGCACGCCGCAGCGGATAAGGTCAGCTCAGCTAATCAGGAGAAGGAGGGTTCTCTCTGCTTTCTGACCCAGGTCACAAAAATATGCAGCGAGGCTCCACTCTGAAGGCCATCGGTGATCCGTTTGGCATTCTGCTGGTGTGACGGCAACAAACTGCAGATTTAAAGGAGCATTTTAGGAAATGCTCCGACTGCAGAGATGCAATTTAGAGCTCCAAACGCTCCAAACGCTAGGCTGGAGACGTTCTTTTTTTTATTTTTGATTTTTTTTGGCATGTTTCCTCTGCTGCTGTCTGAAAATTAGCAGTTTGTAAAAACAAACGAGCAAAAAAAAAGAGCTCAAGCTGCATCACAATGAATCGTTCATGAATGAGGTGTGTAACGGCCCACGCTGCTTGCCTTCACGGTGCCGTGGGGAGTTTCTGGAGAACTGCAGGACTTTTCTGTTGTTTTTTTTTTTGTTTGTTTTGTTTTTGTTGCCCTCCTCAATAAGCTACGCCATCTGTTTCTTCCATCAGTTAAGGATTAGCGCCCTGAGCTAGTTTAATGTTCAGAGCAGCACAGCGGTCTGTAAATAGTCATTTAAAAAAAAAAAAGTCGGTACAGCGCCACCACCTGGCTACAGAAATGCCAAATATTTAAATGCCAAACACAAGGTTCTCATGACTCACTGTAAATGTAAGGCTTCATTGTAGCAATGCTAGAACAAACTTTAATTCTGTCCATGATCTCAGATGTTTTTATTCCTCTGACCACCCCCCCAGTTTTGTATTAATTTAACGTTCAAATAATTTTATTGCCGTCTTTCAGGTTCGGGTGTTTTGCCCTTTTTTTAAGCTGTTGTATATGTGATTTTTAAAGTTTTATATACACTAGTATGAGATGTTCAGAGAAAAATAGTTTTTGAATCTTTTTCAATGATGGTAGTTTTTTGTTTTATTTATGTTTTTCTTGTAGAAGGACTGATTATGGGCTGGTGTTGATCTTGTGCGATAACGGCAGCAGACTTGGGGCTCATCTCTGCTTTTGTCAAAAAAAAAACAAACAGATGTGATGTGATGTTATTACACCTGTTTGGGCCTGAAAAGCGATGCATTAGTGAGACTTTAGACAGTGAGAAAGCATCTAAGATGGAGCAAGAGCCTAGTCATCCCCAGGTCTGCTGCTGCACATGACGTTGTTCTGCTGCTGAATGTCAAATACCACATGGAATGGAGAAGCCAATGAATCATTGGCTTCTGCATACAAGTTTTGATTTGAGATTGAAAATAAAGCTATTTTTATGCATAGTATGTTTATAATATCCATATTTGTTCTGCTTTCTTCTCACCTCCTAAACATTTCATCTCATCAGAAAAATAAAAGCTTTAAACTAAACTTCATCTGTCATTTCAAACACTAAAGCTGATGCTCGAAAGTTCTGGTTGAACCGCTGTAGGTGGGGTCTTCTCTGTCTCCTGTTCCTCACATGTAACTTAGTGCAAACCCAGAGGAGAGGACGATCTTTAAAAAAAAAAAATCTTCATCAGGAGAATAAACTCTTTCTCTGGTTGAATCATCTTCTGGAAAGGTCAGGCAAGGGGGCAAGTTTGTCCATCCATCTTCCCCCGCTTATCCTGGACCGGGTCGCGGGGGCAGACGTCTAAGCAAAGATGCCCAGACTTCCATTACCCTGGCCACATCCTCTAGCTGCTCTTGGGGGACCCAAAGGCGTTCCCAGGTCAGCCGAGAGACATGGTCTCTCCAGCGTGTCCTGGCGTCCGTCCAGTGAGACATGCCCGGAAGACCTCCCCAGGGAGGTGTCCGGGAGGATCCTCTGGAGGTGGAGGGAAGCGGTGACCGAGCTTCTCACTCTATCCCTTAGGGAGCGCCCAGCCACTCTACGGAGAAAGCTCATTTCAGCCGCTTGTAGCCGGTTCCTCGTTCTTTGGGTCATGACCCAAAGCTCATGATCATAGGAGAGTATTGGAACGAAGATCGACTGGTACATTTAGAGCTTTGCTTTCTTGCTCAGCTCTCTCTTCGGACCGTACAGCGACCGCATAACTACAGACCCTGCTCCGATCTGGATTTGTTATTGCAGAAATTTCCGGAAGAATAGAGGGGAGAATCACTTGTTTTTCTACCTTGTTTTGGAAAGCCCCTCGTGTTCCAGGAAGGTGTTCGGGGATCATGTTTGAACACGTCAAAGCAGAAACCTCAGCATGAAGGAGAGGCGTCTTTGTCCTGAACGCCACGTGCTAATCTGGAGAAAGCCAGCAACTTGGAGGGCAGATTACAGGTCAAGGAGGTTTTCTGTTTAGTATGCTGAACAGATCTCATCATAGATTAGCATGTATTAAATGTATTATGGGACTTCTGGGCTGGAACGCTGATTTATTTATTTATTTATTTTTCTCTCCTTCCCTTCAGACAGACTTAGAGAAGGGATTCACTCTCCGGTGGTTAATAACCGCTGGAATTTGGTGGTGAAGACCTGTAAACATTTTTAAAAATGTGTTAAGAACTATGCTTTAAAAGAATGAACTTCAGCAACATGGCTTGGAGCCGCTGTGGCTCCGCCCATTTGTAACCTGAACCCACTTGATCTTGGGCACTGCAGCCTATCCGTTGGACAAAAGCAGGTACACCTCCTAGGCTGAGCGGCAGGGCTTCCAGAGACACATTTGACTTGAGGCTGCAGCTGGTTGCTAATGAGCCACTCCTCTTTTTACCAAGTAGCAGTAGGCTGATCCCCAGAGTGGCTGAAGACAACAAATTCTTTTTTTTTTTTTTAAAGACCATGTATATGCAATATGACCATTGTATATAATCTTTTCTAAGCAAACCTTTCTGTGGCCAGATGAGTAGAAAGCTCCCACTCTGTTTCATTCTTCCTACACTGAAACACAAAACTAATCAGGAAAAAAAGGCCTGACCTGCACAGACGGAAAGAGATGAATTGATTTCTGCTCCACCGGACGTTAGCCTGAAGGTCAGGAGGAAAACTTTTCGTTTCCATCTTACAGAATCAACACTCGCATCACATTATCAGTGCTGGAATTTAGATGTGTCTACATTAGTGTTTATTCAAGAGCAAAGGAAATTAACAATAACCTTAAAATGAACCTTAAAATACTTAAAAGTAACCAGAAAAATGTGTATTATATGGAATATATTCTAACTTGCCACTTTATTAGATCCACCTTGATAGTAACGGGTTGAACCCCTCCCGCAGCGTCGTTGAATCCTTAGTTGCATCGATTCAACAAGGTACTGAAAACACTCCTCATTCCCCATATTGACATTATAGCTTCACGCAGTTGGGGTGACTCCAACAAAGGTCACAGCCAATGATCGAGCTCAAAATTTTCAAATCTTCTTCATGAAAGTGGAGGGAAATGGTTCTGAAAGTTGTGTCCAAAGTCTGCAGGCTTGTGTGCGTTTAAAGAAATAGAGTTCAGGTTCCATCCATCTATTTTCTCTACTGGTCAGGGTCATTGACAGTAAAAGAGAACTGGACTGAGCAGCCCCTCCCCCCTTACGATCTAAACAGGAAGTACCTGCTGGTCCCAAAAAGCTGAAATAAACAGCAGTTACTCAGTCATTCTATTGGTCAACACAACATTCTGGCTCTGATACCTTTTTTTTTTTAACATGTTCTTGATAATCCTCTTTTTTCCATGACATCGACAGTTCAAGCTATTCAAGTTAAAAACTGGCAAAACAGATGCCTCAATAATGTAGGTGGCCTCACATGGAACGTTTGAAGCCTATGATTGACAGATTCTCCTAAGCCATTTTTCAGTGGAAGAGGTGTGGTTTTCTAACATGATCACTCCTGATTGGAGAGAGTGGTTGCCATAGAAATGTAGATGGACCAATCACGGCTTACTGAGGACATCTGGCTCCAATATGGGGAGGGAAAAATGGAAAAATCGCAACTGAATTTACTTCAATATGTTGAGCTTTTTCTATGGACGACGTCACATGCGATTCGATCAGGGTTCAGCGACTTTGGGAGTCTGTCCAGCTATTGTCGTGGGAACCCTGCATGGTTCTCTTGTCCATCAAAGGACCAAACAAAGACACACAACCACACACAGATGGTAAAGTAACAGATGAACCTATGAAGCATGTTTTTGGACTGTGGGGGGAAACCGGAATGCCCAGAGGAAACCACCACGCATGCTAGAGGAAAACATGTAAACGCCACAAAGAAAAAGAACAGCAGGGATTTGAACCTTCTGGATGTGAGAGGATAGTGGTAACCACAGCATAATGGTGTAACCCAGTGTTGTGGTTGTTTAGGTGAAATATGAACAAATTACATTCATAATGGATTCAAATAGTTTTTTGTGTTAAAGATTTATTCAGTTTCATACTCAAAGAATTTTGAGGAAAAAATAGAAGTTAAGATTAAAATTTAATAATAACAAAGTAAAAGAAACAGAGCTACACTCTAAAAAGAAAAAAGTTGATCCAACTTAATTGAATCACTTCAATTGGTAACACCTAATTGTATTAAGTTTATTCAACCTAAATTTTTATGTCTATCCAACTCAATGTGATACGTTGATCCAACTTAATTGAATTGCTTCAATTGGTAACACTTAATTGAATCATGTGTATTCAACAAAAATTTTTATGTTCATCCAACTTAAATTGATACACTGATTTCACTTAAATGAATTACTTCAATTGGTAACACCTAATTAATTTAAGTTTATCCAACTTAATTTGAAATGTTGATCTAACTTATAGAAGATCTTTTTCAATTTTGTTTGTATGACTTTAACATTTTTCTAAAGTTTCCACCACTGGGGGTGGTACTGTCATATCAAAGACATGAATGATCCAGCAATGTCTCACAGTACTAGGCAGGAGCTCACATGTCACGAGCTCTGTCTTTAACAATTGGGACTTAAGGTTTTTTACTGCACAAAGGGGTTGGTCATCATTCTCTACCAAACTCTAACTCATGGTGCAGAAAAAAAATGAACATAACAGGTTAAATTACTAGTTCAAACATAGTAAAAAAGCTGGACAACAAAACCCATGGACAAAAACTCACACTTAAACCACAATCTGCCCAGATAGGCAAAGAAAATGGTATCCCACAATTCCTTGCGCTGCCTCACGTTATGACATCAATATGCATTGACAGGTTCACACCAAAGTTACACCAACTTAATTAAATTAAGTTGATTGAAAGTAAAATAACTATGTCAGACAACTACGTATTATTTTTAAGTTGAATGAACTCAAAAAAATTATTTATTTTCACCAAACTAAATAATTAAGTTAGAACAATGTAAAAAAGTACATCTTTCCAACTACAGCCCAAATACTCTTTTTAGAGTGTAGGTAGAGCGGTCGACTTCTGATGACAAGACGCAGGTTGGGTTCTTGGTCTGCTCACCCATGTGTCAAAGTGTCCTTGAGCAAGACACTGAACCCCACATTGTTCCTGGTGGAAGGTTGGCTTCACACACCTTCACACACCTCGGCAGCAGAACCGCCATAGGTGTGTGAATGGGACTGTGACTGTAAAGCACTTTGGGCCTTCTAGGAAGTTGGTAAAGTGCTATATAAGTATACCCCATTTACCATATAAGTGACTAACAGGCACGTATAAATAAAAACTACATTGAATAATGTTTTTTATCTGAAAAAAAAATGTTTTGTTACATTTTTGATTAATTGATTTGGTGATTTCTATGGTTAAACTTTAGCTTTTCAAAGTACAAGTTTATTATTTCAATGTAAATTTTATTGTTAAAAAAGTTATATTTTGTCAAAGTTTTATTGTTGCTCTCACACAAACATCAGACAAAAAGTTTTTTTTAAATAAACTACTGTTTGATGATGAATCTCATTAACACAGCACATTTCTTGTACAAATTAAAAATCAAATACAGTACCTCAAAATGACAAATAACTGTTAAACCAGTTTGTTACTGACTCTAACAATGAATGAGCAGCAATGAGACAAACACAAATCTGTGAGGAGAGAAAAGTTGGTGATTGAAGGAAAGAAGGGTGTAGAAAAGCAAGGTCCTCTCCTTCCATTCATTTAACCCCCCCCCCCCCTACACACACACACACACACACACTCTGTTGGTCTTCCTTTATGTGCCAAAGCAGACGAGCCTCTCCTGACGGTGAGTCCTGAGCAGAATAACGAGGTGAATCTGACACCTCAGAGTGGCGTCAGAGAGGAGCAGGGCAGCGTGATGTCAATGGCCACATTTGATCCCAGCGCTCTGTACCTTTACCTGGAACACAAACAACCCACCACAACCAACAGGGCTCTTGAATCCAGACTGGACTCTGGAGCAGTTCCTGTGGTCTGTCCAGGCTGATCCTGTTCCTGAGGGGTGGGAACATCTGGGTTACTCAAGTGACACTCCCATAAGCCTGGGGCATTTAGTGCAGCCTGTGGTGGCAGTAATGTGATCCAGGGTTGTGCTGGTTACCTCATGCCAATGTGTTTTCTACTTTGACAAAAGATTAGATGATGGTCTAGGGAACGTCCTTGTTGTAGTCCAGAGTTGAGCCTTCATCTGTGATTATCTAGAAAAATGTAATCCAAAGCTGAGAACGCCCTATTTCCTCATTTCCAGTTGGGATCTGCCCGGCACCACCACACACCTGCCCCTTACCACTGAGCAATGCCACTCAGATTCTTCCACCATCAAAGTATTTTTTAGAAAGATCTCTCTACAACCGCTTTGTAAAACGTTAAAATCATTCACATAGTGCAGAAATCACAGAATGTTTAGGCAATATTTAGGTTTAGAAAGTAATCGGAAAGAACGCCTGATCGGAAAGAAAATGCCTCATGTAAACGCGCCTTTCGGAATACTCTCCCCCGGTCAGACTCGTTCGGATCAAAATTTCATTCCGATCGAGATAGGTGGGTTATACCGATCGTTTATCCGATCGTTGTGCATGTACACGGTTCATTCCGATCGTGTGTCACTTCTGCTCTGGTTTTACGTCACGCATAGACTGTGTTTCGCTCCAGAGAAAGCTCTGGAGCTCAAACAGGACCAACCAGCTGCTCTGCGGACGCCCGGTGTGAAGCGCCGCTCCGCTTTGCCCCTCTGGCTCTCCGCCTCTCTTAAACCGGTCACGAGGGGGGTGCCGGGGAGGAGCGGGACCCTGCCCGGTCCTGGCTCGTGTGCCGGTGGACCGAACGAACTGTCTCTGAGCGGAGCAGCTGGATTAATAACTTTGTGAGGGGAGGATGCTTGTTACGTGTGCGTTTTGTTGTTTGTGTGACTGCGATCCGTCCCGCTGCTCCCGGTTAGCTGCTGTCAGGAGAACTGTGTGTCTCTGAGCAGAGCTCGGACTTCCAGCTCACACAGCGGCTGTGGGGCAGTGTGCGAACTTTTCAAAGCAGAATGTCGCTCAGTCCTTAGAAACTGTTCTAACATTCACGTGGATTTGTGTTTCTAGTCGTGTCCCGACAAAATAAATTCCCACATATTTACATGCAGCCAAGATGCAGATTGCAGCATATCCCGCATGAGTTTATCAAACAAGGCACAAATAATGAACGCTTCATAATATTCATAACATTGATAAAAGCACGTTTGGAAGATCGTTTGGAAGATATTACCAAACTGCTGCATAAATGTATATGACAGCAAAGGTTTGTTTACTGTGGGACTCTTCCTTGTTCCGGTATTTTCAGCACTACTGCACATGCCCAAATGATTTATTCCGACCAAAAGTGTGACCCATGGGAACGTTTGTTCTAATCGGAAAAAGGTTTTCTGGGCCCATGTGCACGGTTGAATTTTAACCCCACCAATGATCCGATCAAGATATTTTGCCCATGTAACCGCGGCTATTGTTAAAGAAATCTTTTATCTGACAGCAGTTCTGTGCACAGAGAACAGGTATTCACAGTTTAGGGCTCAGTCTGCTGACATTATTGTGATCTCAGAAGCTCCAAACTGCTCCACCTTCACCAGGCTGCTTCCTCCAGCAGCTTCACTTTTATCAGAATAAAGCCAGTCTGCTGGATGACAGATACTCTGGTACAGATTTTCTTCTTCCTCTTATTTGAATGCTAAAGAGGAAGCAGGACTTTGGTAATGGAATTTTCCCTGTTTGATGCGTCATCATGGTGCTGTCCTTTGGTCTGTGTTCTGCTCCATTGAGCGCTGATGTTGACCTTTAACAATGATTCTATTAATAACTCCTCACTTGTCCTTGTTTTCTAAAAGGTAAAGTATCCACACGTGTGACGTGAAGACGTTTCCCGAAGCCGCTTTTGTTCCACTGTGTTTGAGGTCTATTACTCCAGGAGCTGCAGCACTGGAGGTTTGGATGTGGGAACCGATCAGACATAAGCATCAGATCATTTTTTGTAATGTTGTGGCACCTACTGCCTCTTATTTTTTCACCTTTAGTTTAAAAATAAAAGTATCAGGGAAGATCTGAGCCTGTGGTTCAGTTGTCCTGGTGTTGTTCTTGAGGTTGATTTTTGATTTTTTTGATTTATTGATTTATTTCAAGCACTGTAGTAAAAGCAATAAATGAATCACACATATTTATCAAACTCATTACAGAAATGATGAAATACATACATTAAAAAAACAGAAAACAAAACAAAAATGTCACTTAAATCACATTTGCTTAATTAAATACAGTGATCATTAACTGAAGTATAAGTAGAGTTTGATTTATTTCTTGAAAAGGAGTGGGAAGAAGCAAGTTTATATAATCCCACCCCTACTGAGTTCATTCATTTGATAGTTTTACAGTGTTTTAAATCCGGTTCGGATCAGATAGATTCTCTTGAAGTAACAAAATCCAGTGCCTAGTAATGATTGATGATCTTCAGAAAACATTCATTCATGATTTCAGTAAACAGTAATGGTACCAATATGTAATAATAATTGATTATCATTAGAACACATGATCACAATAAACCAGAAATTATTGTTACACATTGCAGATCAAGTAAACAAAATCAATAGCTTATTGGTTGTAATTCAAACACATGGAGCTGGGAATTCTAGACACCATGTTTGTATTTTTGTGGTTCTTGGCAATTCCAGTCCTGTTTGGACTTCAAGCACATCCCATTCCAGTATGCTGATCTGTCCATACGTTCATTGTTTTTATTTTAAGTTATGTACAACATCACTACATTAATGATTTAAAAACTGGAGCAAGTCCTTACACACTAAAGAAATGACCACAAAGTGATGCAAAGTGACATCTCTGTGACGTTGTGATCAGATGAGGGTCGGGGTGCAGCCCTGAAGCCAGACTTACATAAAGTTAGAGGAAGCAGGAGATCTTAAATCTGTCAGCACCCCCATGAGGGCCAAAGGTCAGGTGAAGAGGTAACACAGGAAATGAACCTCTAGCTTTTTGTGTGTGGGTGTGTTGTTTCAGGTTTTGGTCTCTTTTCTGGAGGGAGGGTAGCAGCAGTCAGACATCTCTCAGTGTTTAGAGCCTTAAGTCTGCAATGTGCTTGAATCTATAAAGTCCATGAGTCACTTTTTATTTGAAGTGATGTGGCAATAATGCATCGGCATATAGAAACAAGTGAGAACAAGCTATGTTTGCCTCTTTCTTGCCTCCCTGTTTCCCTTTCTGTGCCTCTTTTGCGCTCCCTCTCAGCCATAGGCCGTCTTTTGTCTTCATGCAAAAACTCACATTCCTCACGTCCTCTGTTCACAGACGCACAAATGCACACAGCCCTCTGCTAACAGACACACACACACAGGCATTCCTCTGCCCAGCAACAATCAGGTCTTAGTGCTGCACACCGCCTGTGTTTTTATTCCAGTTTTTATTGCTCTTGAACTTCTTACATGGAGAATGTAATCATGTCTTTGTTGGTTCCTGAGGTTGCTTCTGAAAAGAGGTTTTTTTATTTGTTTTGGTGGGTGGTAGCCATCGAGTTCAGCAGCTGCAGTGTACTGAGAAACAAACTCCCACATGATCAAGGATAAAAGGAATTCATGTTTCCAGCAGCACCTGACTTCACATTTTGTTTTTGCCCAGCTCTTATCTTTAGCCAGAAGGGAAGCTGTCAAAAGCTGAAGCAAGAGGAGGAAGTGACAACACACAAATGTTCATACAGATCAACACATCTATCATTTTAAAGACACTTTAACCAGTTTTCATTGCAGAACAAACCTGCAAATTGTCTTGAAACCAGAAGTTGTTAGACCCCCAAACCTCACCCCTCAATCATTTACTAATGTCATTATCTGAGTGACTAGGTAGTCCCACTAAAAAGGCTGTCAGGTCAGATCTGCAGCATAAACTGTCACCAAGTCAGTGAAAAAACGTCTTACTAACTAACTTAGTCCCTTTCAGGGTCATTGGGGTTGCTGGGGTTTATCCCAGCCACTGTAGAATTAATGTGAGGTACACCCTGGACAGTTCTCCAGTCCATCACAACAGTACACAGAGACACACAATAACACACACACTCACATTCACTCCTAGGGACAATTTACAGCTACCACTCACCAGATGAAGCATGTTTTGGACTGTGGGAGGAAGAGTAAACCTACATGTGCCCCACACAGAAAGGATTTGAGCCAGGCCTGCCTTACTGTGAGGCAAGACTGCTAACCACTACACCATTGTGTAGCCCTGAAAAAACATTAACTTGTATGTTCTCTTCTCAGCTTTCTTGGGATAGACGTCATGGAGAGCAGGTGATACTTTATGTGTGTCACTGAATTGCTGGGAAAAAATAGGTCGTCATGGGACCCACATACAGTACAGACCAAAGGTTTGGACACACCCTCCCATTCATTGGAATAAGAAGGTGTTTCCAAACTCCTGGTCTGTACTGCAAGTAACAATGGAGAGTCAGAGCCAGAAGCCAGGCAACAGCATGTGGTGATAACAGAATCTGGGAATCTTGTTTGTGGAACCACCAACGACTATAGACCTTATATAGAGATGGACTGAGTAGGTGTGATGTCTTCCATAGAAAATGCCTTACCCTCGTCTCCAGTGAAATTAACCCATTCAGTCGCCATTTTCTCGGGTTACAGGCGCCGTCATGTTAGAGCCAGTTGACAGCTATTGGTCCAAGTTGGTCTGAGTCAACTTTTCTATGGCAACTACTGTGGCCACACCCCTTCCACTGAAAGCGGATCGGGATAGTCTGTCAAACGCTCGAGGTTGGCCCCCACCTCGAACGTCAGTTCTTCACTTCTTCACTTGGAAAACTTGCAATACAGAAAAAAATATCAGTCAAAAAAATTAGTCAATGCCTCAGTACAGAATGTCACATCGATAGTTTTCCCTGGATCTGGATTCTCACAGACTGTGACATGCGGACTGCAGGAAAACCTGTTTATCAGCCACACTCTTTCAAGGCTTTAGGAGTCGGTGTACGATAAAAAAGACGTTTTCACATCAACAAGCAATCTGATCTTATCTGGGATAAACTTGTATCTTGAAAGGTAGGCTGCCACGTAAACTAGCTTTCTGTTTGATTCACACCAGACCAGGCTCATACTGTTTTATTGGAATCTAACGGTGCATGAAGATTGAAATATAAGGTAACTGGTAACCTACTGGACAGTGGCGATGGGCTGGAATTAGGTTTTGGTTCTTTCCTGTAATCTGCCTCTCATTGGGCCCCTCTCGCTGCAGTGCATACCTCAATGCACAAAGTGCAAAAACAACAAGGCAGTGAAAATACAGGCATGCATGGAGCAACAATAACCCTTTCATTTGTGTGACAGAAGAGTTTGAATTACCCTTAACTCTTCCAAGTTCTCTGAAAAATTTAAAAAAAAAAACTGGAGCTATGTCCATTTGTGGACTTTTCAACAGAAAAACTGAAACAAATGATCTTTTGAATCTGCTTTCAAAATACTTTTTCTTTGTAGTTGGATCATTACCATGACAACGGCACAGAGGGGGAAATTTGACAAACGTCAGTGTTTGAATTTTGAGATCAAAGCTAAAAGATCAAATACAAAACCAATATTTACCATCAAACGTTTGCAGTTTTTTTTTCCACACAAACAGGATGCAGCGTGTGATTCTCAAATCTCAAACTGTGAGCGGGAGCTCTACAGCTTCCGGTTCAAACAGGAAACAGCCACATGAATCTGGTTAGAAATGGACAGGTTCTCAGGAAATTCCTCTCATTCTTCTGTGATCCTTCCCATTGCCGCCTGTTTCTCTCCATCTTCCTCACCTCTCCCTGTCAGCGCCGCATCTCTCGCCCTTCACCTCTGACCCTTAGCCAGACTAAATAGATGGAAGTGATTGACTGTGTTGTGCTGCGAGGTAAAGGGAGCTGAAAGATGGTCTTAAAGCATCTTGTTCCATGAATTTTTGAATCTCTTTCAGCCTCAGTCACCGTTCTTCTCTGGTGACAATAATATCAGATCAGGGTGGATTTGGCTTGCACAAAAATGCAAAACATTTCAAATACTTTTTTTTATAAAACTTTGTTCTTCTGCAGCGCCCCCTGCACTCATGGTTACCAACCGTTCAGTGAAGTGTTCACTAAAGCAGGCAGTCTCAAAAGCTGACAGCTCTCATGCCAGCATGACTGTCCAGGCAAAGAACACCTGACAACACCACCACAACTACAAGCCACCAACATCAGAACCATGGTTTCGTCAGGAAGTCAGATTATGGAGAGAAGTGAATTCCAAAGTGATTTCATTGAGACCATCAATGGAGACCATCTGGAGAACTTCATGTGGCAGTGAGAGTAAACTGACACAGGAATTAAAAGGAAAGTACTCAAGATTCCCTGAAAACAAGGCAGAGACTGAATGTTTTAGTCAAAATAATTTTTTTTTACATAAAAGCAATGACGATTCATAATCGTATTTCGGGCGATAACTCGTAGCAGTGTTTACAGCTTACCCTAGGGCGGTTCAGTCAATTAACGCACCTGCTCAGCGTCCTATTTAAGCCCAGGTGCGCAGGCGTTCATTCTCTTTCTTACCTTCAGCGCTCATTCTTCGCCCCACCCTCCTCCCCGGCTTCCACCTGTGGGCTCCGTAAAGGGGGGGTTTTGTTACCCGAAAGTTTATGGAAATCTCTCATGGAATTGAACGGAGCCTTATGCCAAACCAAAAGATGTGAATGCTAACTAAAGTATGTGGAAAATGTCAAATAAATATTTCTTACTGCAAGAGTTGTCTGACTGAAAATCAGTTAAAACAGTTAAAAAAGTCCCAGAAGGGCAGCGCTTACCAGGGGGGCTGGAATTGAAAGGAAAAATAAACAAGCAAAAAAATCCTGGGTTGTGAAACACACATGATGGGTAAGGAGTTTTTTTCAACTAGTCCTGTCTGGCAGCTGAGCAAAGAGCTGAAGGATTTTACTATTACAACAGGGGGTTATGAATCTTCAGACACACAATGTGTATATCTGTATAAACTCCTTTTGTATTTGAAGCTTAAAAAAAGGTGTGTGGGTGATACATGCAATAGCAGATCAAGGGAATCCCCCCGCCCGGCATCCACCATCTGCTGATCACCAGTTTGATCCTATTTTGGAGCAAGGAGAGTAGAACAGAGCTGATCAGCAGAGAACTAACGAAAAAAATAAAACAATACAACAATTAAGGCTTAAGGACTTGTAGCCTGCACTAACTGTGGGGGAGCTACTTACTCCTTCGGGTCCTAACCAAGATGGCACCCACACCATGCTGGGTCTGTATTAAGAGGCCAGCAGTGGAGGTTACCCCGAGTGAACTGTGCAGGAGAACTGTGGACAAAGTTTCGCGTCAGTAGGACTTACCGTACGTGTCAGTGGTACGGCAAGTCAAATCTGCAGTGAGTGGCACCAGTGCGTGTTTTAAACATATGCAGCTTACTAATAGGTAGGCGTGGCCTATTTGTCACATAGTCTAGATCTCCTTAAAGACTGGAAGTACTTCTGGCAGCTCGGATTCCAAATGAAGGACAGAAGGAGGGCCAAAGCATTTGATCTAAACTGTGATGGTGATTTTAAAAGAAGCTCCAAGGACTGGTCTGGTTTGACAGTTAAAACTGAGGCATAATTCACAAACTACATTTTCAGTCTACTAAATGTGTTTTGTCTGGAGTACTAAGTCATTTTGATTTCCCACTGGTGTGTTTTAATGACAGCCTTAGAAAATGGAGGGAAGTGACTCTGTTGTTTGACAGACTGGAGGAAGAATCAGACAGCCTCGAAGGTTGAGGTAAATGGGCTCCATGTGTGCTTGGCGGTACAGTAAATCCTGCACAGAGCCCTCTAGTTCATTGAAGGAGGGGTTGGGATAAATGTTAAGCTGCTCCACAGACCCACCCTCAAGTTGGAATCAGAAGTACAGCAAAGGCATAACTTATGTGTGGAGTCAAAGTAACATGATCCCTGTCTTTCTTTTCCTCTCCTGAGTGTGTGTGTGTGCATGTGCATGCATGTAGAACTGCTGCAGAAACATGCTTTTGTGCCCGATGATGCTGACAGCTCTTTGTTTACCTGCCCCAAAAGGAAACTCATGGACTGAAAGCTATCAGTTGATGAGACTAATTTTTGGAGAAAAAGCTAAGCAGAAACATCTGAGATTGTTGGTTTCTGTTGTTTTCTTCTTTTTTTTGTGGGCACTCAGCTTCCAAATAGATAACGTTTCATGAAATCTTCTTTGTTTATAATGAGAGGAATCATCAGAAACGACACTTTAACTGCATTCACAGCTCCATGGGGAAGTCTTCCTTCCCACATTTACACACCAAGCTGAGGAGTAAAGGAGGAGTAAACTCAAATCCTCTCCCAGAGAGATTCTGTAACGACACTGATTCAATCGTGACCCACTTTTTAAGTCAATGTTTTATTATTGCAAACTCAGGAGATCTAAATATGTTGCTGGTTCTTTGAGAAAAATCTTTCCAGGGAATGTGATGCCTTATGTGTTAGAATCTGAATTCAAAGTAAACCAACGGCTGACACATCAAACACAAGCAAATGGCTGTCTGCTTGTGTTATCATGAAGCAGACTTCTAAAGTTCCCTTTATACAAGTGACCTAAACTAACAGCCTTGATTTCATGGTGTCCAAGTGTTCTCTGAAGATTTAGCTTTTGGGAGCACTTTCCCACAGCTGTGGCTCTTCCATGTCCACACTCAGGTGGAAACATGTGGAAGCATTTAGGAATGGAAGCCCTAAATCAGTGTGTCCTCTGTCACTCCCAAACACCTCCCTGAAGCAGGGGTGAAGCCATGCAAAGAGGTCAGAGGCTGAACACGGGGGGCAAACAACAGGATGGAGTCCAGGACCCCCAAATGCAAACAGAGTCAGACCAACTACAGGCAACAACGTTGGCACACCGGTCCATGTTTTAGATGTTGATCTATATTTTCACACGATTATTTTAAACATACTAAGCTTTTTTTTTTTGTTGTTGTAAAAACAACCAGCAAATTGGGAGTACAACGTAAACCGCTTTCCAATTGGCCGACAGGATGGCTCTCACCTCTGTCTGTCAATACGAATGCTTCGTGTCTCGTAACCTCTGTCGTCTGTTGTCTGTGACATTATGGGACCTACATTCCTGGATACAAATGGGGGAGTATTAAAGCCATGAGGCACGCAGAAATCTGAAAACATTTCAAACGAACATGAAATGTCAGGTTTTCTCTCTTTCTACGTTTTTTTCCTCCAAGTGTTTTACTATGACTCTTTTAAATGACATTTTTCCAATTGAATATATTGTTGAAAAAACCTGCAGGAAGAAAATGAGAGCATTTAACTGAAACAGCAACCAGGGTCAGTCCTCCAGCTGTCCCCGACCCTCTTCCTCATATAACCATTTATTAGGGTGAGGGTGGTGGGGGTCAGACTGCGATGCACCTTAGGGGGAGGAGCTACTTGGCAGTGGCCCCCCTCCCTTGGTTGCCGTATGGAACGTGCCCCCCCTTTCGGTTTTAATTGCACTTTAGACATATAGGACCCTTGGTAGGGGGGGTGCTTGGACATCACTGCCAGCAAGCAGTAGATGTCCTTAGTGCCCTACCCGCCAATTTAAACTGCACCGTAGACATTTTAGGGCCCCTTGGTGGGGAGGGTGATGGGACATCACTGTCAGCAAGCAGAAGATGTCCTCTCAGGGCCCTACCTGCAAATTTTAACCCTTGTGCTATCCTATGACCCCACCCTTACTTTGACCTGTTATCCCACCATGACAAAGGTGGAGAGGATTTCATGTAATCCATGGACACCAGTGAAGATCACAAATTATTGAAGAAAAAAGGTTCAGTGCACTGTCTTGTGGCGTCTAGATGACCCAACTCCCAATGTTAAAGTGCCTAGGATAGCACAAGGGTGAACCACACCCTTTAGTATACACACCCCCTTTAGATCACAAAATACACACTTCAACACACACCCATTCACGCACACACACATGCTCACTAACACACATATATCACACAAGGAAGAGGGACTTCTGATCTTCTGTACCCCGCCCCATCCCTGGCAGAGGGAACCGGGGCCCTCTGTCATGGTGGCCCTCTTTCCACGCAGGGAGAGGGATCCCTGAGTTATCTGGCAAGACCCGGGCCGGGATCATATCACATCTGTGCCAGGGGGTGTCCGTGTCCCGGTGGTGTGGGTTCTGGTCCTGGCCCCTGGGCGCCGGCCTTCTTCATATTTACCAACTGCGGATGAGTCCAGTCGAGCCATATTTATGACACCCCTTGGGCTCCCTCGCTCCTCTTGGGCCGCCCCTACCTTGCTCTCTCCTGGACTAACCATGGCCTGGGGGGGCTGCCTGGAGCGCGGGGGCGGGTCTTCCCTGGGGGGGCCTGACTCGTGCCTGGGGCTGGGGCAAGGGGATGCTCAGGACTCCTGGCTGGTGGTGGGCGGCCTGTCTGCGGCTTGGGGTGCCCCCCTGGGGCAGGGCCCCTTGTTGGGCCCCCTGGGCGCAGTGGGGAGGCTGCTCTACGGGTCTGGCTGGGGCTTGCACTTTCTACCACCTGTGCCCCCCTGCTCTCTGGCGTTGGGGGGCGCTGTGGCGGTCCCACTGGCCCTGCCCAGGTTGGTGGATGTGATTGCCCGGCAGGCCGTCTTTCTCTATCTCCTGTACTGTGTGGATGTTGGGGGTCCCTGCTGCCGCTGCTGCTGCGATGGGGGCCTTGGTGGGCTTGCTGGATTTTTTCCCTCTTTTTACATTCCATCATCGACCCCAGAAGAACATAAACACTCACTGGAGCACAGGTGCTATCTCACCTTTGCACAAACAGTTTGCGTGACTGAATGAAATGTTTCACATGTGTTGGTCTGAATGCATAAGTATGCATGTGTGAATGTTAGTGGTAGGATCTCCATGTAGATTTGTTTGTGTGTGAACACTTTTTGAGCCAACAGGTGTGTTTGTAACGTTTGAGTGTGTAGACAGGCCCCGCCCATTTTAGATTTTTCATGCATCTTAACCTGTCTGTGACAGAATAGCAGAAGCGGCTGTGCTAAAGTGACCAGTCTGGGTCTTGGTTTGTTTGGCGTCAATAATTTTATTTTCCACAGTCCAACATGTTCTCAATTACAACAACTCCCTCCCCACACTGAGCAAACACCTCTGCTTATATAGCCTCACCCCGATTGGTTCAAACCATTACAGAAGGGATGCGGGGTTAACAGCTAAACACCACTTTCAAAATGGTTTCAGCCGAACATTCAAAATGGCTGCCAGGCAGCTTAACAAACATTTGTCCAAACATGCCCTTGTGAGGAAGCAGGTGAGCAGAAAAACAGGTAAAATCAGGTGGACACAAGTTGACACACACAAGTAACAAAAGCCACTTTGTTGCACTCCTCCCCCCTGAAATGGACACAGCAGTTCAAATCTCAATTTTCCTTGACAAACAATCTGCAACAACATTACAATGGTCAGGTCGATAATGCACTGTAAAATTATAAGGTTGCAATGAAAGGTACCACCCACCAAGGCGTGTGTTGGCATTTCTCATGCGGTTCAGCCATTGCAGAGGACGATGATCTGTCTCCAGGATGAAGTGGCGCCCAAGCAGATAATATCGGAAAGACTCAATGGCCCACGTCATGGCTAGACATTTCTTCTCCACAGTGGAATATTTCAGTTCTCTGTCTGGCAACTTACGACTCAAGAATGCCACGGGTCTTCTGTCCTCATCGACCTCTTGAAGAAGAACTGCTCCAAGACTGACTCCTGAGGCATTAGTCTGTAAGATGAATGGCTTGCTGAAGTCTGGTGTATGAAGGATCGGCTGCGTGCAAATGTTATCCTTGAGGTCGCAGAATGCGTTGTCGCAGTCCTCTGTCCAACAGACCTTGTTAGGGGCCGAATTAGATTATGCAACACCACTGACCTCTCCGAAAAACGGGGGATAAACTTCCGATACCAGCCCGCCAACCCAATGAAGCTTCTCACTTTCCTCTTTGTGGTGGGGATTGGGAAGGAACAAATGGCTTCCATCTTATCCACCTGAGGCTTTATTTGTCCAAACCCAATGACGAATCCCAGATACTCCACTTCCCGATGAGCCAAAGTACACTTATTCAGGTTGATGGTTAATCCAGCAGCTCGGATGCACTGAAAAACATCCTTAAGGTGGGATACATGATCAGTCCAGAATCGACTAAACAACACAACATCATTGAGATATGCAGCACCAAACCCTGTCACATCTCTCAAAACATAGTCCATGAGCCGCTGAAAGGTTGCTGGTGCCCCTTGAAGGCCGAAGGGCATTACCCTGAATTGGTACATACCAAATGGTGTCCTGAATGCAGTTAACTCTTTGGCCTCTGGAGCCAAGGCCACTTGCCAGTATACTTTGCTCAGGTCGAGTGTGGTGATATATTTTGCTGAGCCCACTCTTTCCAGAAGTTCGTCCACTCTTGGCAATGGATTTGGGTCAAAGCTGGAAATGGCATTCAGGTACCTGAAGTCAATACAGAAACTTAGTGAGCCATCTTTCTTTGGCACAAGCACAATAGGGCTACACCATTCACTGCTGGAGGCTTCAATAATACCCATTGACAGCATCAAGTCAATTTCCTGTTGCAACACTGGCACCAATCGCTCAGGGATGCGATAACTCCGTTGTTGCATGGGGGCCTCCTCCTTCAGTCGGATCTTATGCTGGACCAGTGATGTGAAGCCTGGAGTTTCCTGAAACAGCTGTGGATCTAAGAGCAACATGATTGTTTCTTGTTTTTGAAAAGAGAGATGAGAGAGGTTAACTGAAGAAGCAATTGGAGTGCTCGTTGGAAAGAACTTCTCTGTCTCCTCCTCATCCTTCACTGACCTAGCAAAGAACTGCTGGGAAACCGTCCCCTGGTTGCTGAGAAATGCTTTCAAAAATTTGACATGAAAAAGCTGCTGTTTCTTTTGTCTTTCAGGCATGAAAAGTTCATAGGTCACATCACCCACCTTTTTGGTGATCGACGAGGACGAGTGGCTTATGAGCCGGTTCCGACTTCCTCGAGCCGTCCTGTTGGACCTCTGCAGGCTTTTGGGGGTGTGTCAACCATTGCATCTGGCGCGTCGGTGTCCCCTTCTGCCTAAGTCACCACTCCACTTAATAGGGATTCCCAATAATTGCCGCCAGTCTCTCATCAAGTGGCGTCAGCTCCGGTGTCCCCTTTTCCCCACCCGTGGCAGAGACATTCTGGCGATGGAGCGCTAGATGATTTTTGCCTCGACTTTGATGTCCGACCATTTCTTTTTTACTTCGGCCACGGTCCGAGGTTGTGAGGCTACAGCATTTACGGCGTCTGCCACCGTTTGCCACTCAAGTGCCTTTTTGGCATTAGTAATGCCCACACTGTGCCCGCCAAACAACATTTTTCTCCTCTTTTCCACCTCGCCAACGATAACTTCTACTTCACATTGAGTGAAGTTACGTTTTTTTGATTTCCTCTCTGTGTTTGCCATGATTTCGCAATCAATGAATATTCATTTGTGGGCGTTTCACGGACTATTTATGGGCAACTATGGACGTGTCATGAAGCCGCAAAAGCTGCGCTACATTTAGAACTGATTGTGATTTATTAAGGGAAAGATCCGTAGGATGTGCGTGCGCACGGTTTTATAAATCTGAATATTTCTGTGCGTACGCACGTCCTATGTTTCATCCGTACGCCACTTCTGACGCAAATCCTACGCAAAGTTTTATAAATGAGGCCCCTGGTGAGGAAGCAGGTGAGCAAAAAAACAAGTAAAATCAGGTGGACACAAGTTGACACACACAAGTAACAAAACCCACTTTGTTACAGTTGTGATTATAAAGCTCCAGCAACTTTTTGCTTTCTGACGCTTCATGATCTTACCCTTGCGACCATAATCACCCCTTTACCTCCCCCCCCTATCTGTCATCTCCCCCTCTCTTCTTGCTTTCTTTTCTTTTCCTTCTGGTACAACAAAAATATTTACAAATATAATTAACATGAATAAAGTTTAGCTGAAATTACAAAAGGGGTTTATTTAAATATACACCTGGTGTATCATAAGATTCATAACCCCTGTGGTAAAAGCAAAATATGTCCAACACAAAAGGCTTTCAACTCTCTGTTTGCTTAGCTGTTGGACAGGATAGGTTAAAAAAAAATAAAAAGAGGTTTTTGTTTTTGAAATCAATCATTTCCTTGTTGTCCGCCCTTATTCGGCCAGAGGCTGAATCACAGGGATGTTTTCTCCCATCCCATCCCATCTCAGGATTTCAGGTCTCATACAGGAATCCCTTTTGCTTTCAAAATAAATTTGTTTTGAAAGGAAAATAAGTTTCCTTTGATGAAAGTTTATGGTTATTTCAAAGTGCCATGTTTTTTACCAAATTGTTTTGTTGCACTTTTGGTTCTTTTCTTTTTAAAACCCACTGGTGAAAATTGCGATTTTTGTGTTTTTCAATAGGGGTGTAATGATCTGATCTGATTCATAGTTGATTTGTTTTGAATAATCTAATTGGATCTGATCCACTGACCTACAGTGGATCCAGGACATCTTTAGCTAAAACTTCAACCAGTGTGAGTCAGAGACAAATACCTGCAGGTACTGAACAGTGAACACAATTTCCAGATTCCTTGAATTTCTTTAAGATAATTAGGTATAAATTAAATATGTGTACAAACAAACAAGTAAACAAGAATGAATGTCAAATCCATTCACATTTTAGTTTCCTAAAGTTAAGTCCACCGTTGTTTTTTCACATCCAAATATTATAAAGGGAACATTATTAGAACACACATGACTTTGCTAAATTCCAAATGTTTCCACACATTTGACTGATGGACAGATTAGTTTTTGCTGACATCACATGTATGTGTTGTCCGCTGTATTGCACTTAGACGTTTTTTCCTTTTAGTGAAACGAACCTACTGAACTTCAATCCAAATGATATTTTCCGATATTGATTATAATCATTTTATCTAATTTTGAAAGGATTTTTTAATGGCTCCGGTTGAATCAATTAACAATTTGTCTCTAACAGATTGATTTGGATGGATCATGGGAATGTAGTTTTTCATTAAGTTGATTAATCAATTACACTTCTAGTTTTTTACATGTTCTTGTAGCATTTGAAGACTACAAGATCTGTGTAGCTATCTATACATTTACATATACTGACATATATATATACATATACATATATATATATATATATATATATATATATATATATATATATATATATATATATATATATATATATATATACATACATATATATGAGGTCATAGTAAGATTTTCTTTGGTTTATTCCAGAAGCTCAAAAGTAGATTTGTACGAGCAGACTCCATTTTCCTCTTATTAAAAATAAAAGAAATTAGTTGACCTTTAATGTACGCTTTAGAGGCCTCCCAAATACTACTTCTATTTGTTTCTGGCAGGTCATTTAGTTCAAAAAATAGAGTTAGTTGTGCTTGTATAAACTCTTTATAGGCTTCTTCAGCTAGGAGGACAGCATTGAACCTCCACTGGTTCAACGGGCGAGGTTGGGAGAGTATGGCCAGATCAAGAGAAACTGGAGAATGGTCTGATATGGCTATACCGTGATAGTCGACAGAAACCAGATTAGACAGAAGTCGTACGTCTAAAAGAAAAAAGTCAATACGAGAAAAAGTACGATGAACATGAGAGAAGAATGAAAAAGATTTTCCCCCTGGGAATTTATGCCTCCATGGGTCAGTAATACCAAACTGTTGGGAGAGAGTCGATAGCATTTTGGCTGCTCTATTAAGAGGGGCAGAAGTGTTAGAAGATCGATCGAGCTGCGGATCCTGCACAAAATTAAAGTCACCACCCATGATTATATAGTGATTTTGGAGATCTGGAAAGGATGAAAAAAGCTTTGTGATAAAAGCACTGACGTCCCAGTTAGGGATATAAACGCAAATGAATAGAAAGGATGTTAGTTGAATTTTCCCAGAAACAATTGCGTATCTGCAATTTGCTGCTGGAGTTTGTATTTTTTGTCTTTGAAAAGTTCGATTAAAAATAAAATAAAACAAAATAAAAGACGTCACCCTACGGTAACACCATTTGGACAAACTACTTAGCGATTTTACGTTTCCTTTTGTAAAGTTTTTCTCACTCATAACTAATGATGGCATTTTTTTTGTTTTAAAGGGAGAGCCATTGGCAATATAACTTATTTTTCCAATTTGAGCAAATGTATTACTGTATAAAAACAATATTTATTTATGGTGTGCAGTCTGGTTTAATTCTCCCAAATGTCAGTTTCCCTTTTTTAATCTCAGAAAAAAAAACATTGTCATTTGATAACTATAATCAAAAGGAGCAGTCTGCAGTCCTAAGCATTAATTGAATTCCACACTATATTTCCCGTTTAAAACCTGTTATTATCGCGCTCACAAATAACGGAAAGTTATAAATTGACCAGTCAGTATCGTAGACGTCATTGTCACTTACAGCCAATCAAATAGTGTAACGTCATCATTGGTCGAAAGACCCCGAGAACATCCGGCAGCCCGAGACGATCCGGCACCCACACCGCCATCATTGGGTTGCATAAAAATGGCTTTACAGGCAATGATATTGTGGTTACTAAAATTACACCTAAATCAACGATTTATAGGATCATCAAGAACTTCAAGAAAAGTGGTTCAGTTCTTGATTTCCTTTGGGAGCTTTGGGACACATGCGTAAGGCAGTTGTAATCAAAGCGTAAGGATTTTTTTTTTTCATTGAAAGCACTTATTCCCTCCACACACGCTAACTTTTTTATTTTGTCTCAAGATGTGGATTTCAAGATGAAGTCAAATTTATTTTGACAGTTTAGCTTCTGGAATAAACCAAAGGAAATCTCACTGTGACCCCAGTTTGATCGCAGCTTCACTGTGCTGATATGTAAGGACGTCCAAACCCGCAGTCACTGGACCTGCTGTTTGTTCTGTAAGGTCATAAATCTCTGCTGCTCTGCTTTCACTTCTGCATCTCTAAAAATCCTATAATGTTCAAACCAAACTTTGAACATTCACACACAATTATGTCAAATAAGCCAATAACTTTTAGCTTACTGTTTTAAGTAAAACAGTGGCTTTGTTTTTTTTCTTCCCTTCTTTTCAGGACCAACAAAAGAAGTTTTGTCGTCATCTGAGTTCTTTTTGTTGCCCAGCTGGTCAAATATTGTTCCAGCTTAAAAAAAGATCAAACAGCTGAGTGACCGCTTCACGTGGCAAACATGCACAGAAAAGCTGTACATTCAGCCGAGGCTTTGTGATGACCTTCACGTGTTGATATACAGGCGTTAACATGGAGGAGAGCTCTCCCCTCCTAAAGAACGCTCAGCTCCGCCCAGGCTGCTGCAGGTAGAGTTACCATCAAACACCCTCAAGCGAGAGAGCTTCTGAATCTGCATGACAGATTCTAAACCATCTGCTAATCCTTTCAACCTTTTTCATATAGTAGTTGGGTTACCCCGTTTAAAGGGTCTATATCATGCTGTTCTAAGCCTTTTATAGGAAACTATATTGCTCACCCACGTGTCGAAGCATCATGGGCAAGTCACCGAACCTTACCATGCCTCTGGTGGAAGGTTGGTGCCAGTGTGTGAATGGAACAGACTGTAAAGCTCTTTGGGCTTTCGAGGAAGGTAGAAAGTGTTAGACAAGTTTACAGCCTTTTCTTAGCTCATTTTCCTACCCAAAAGTAAGACTACTTGAGTCTGAGGCTCCGCCTTTCTGCTTGTGTGAGTGCCGTCTGTTTCATGATGTCAACCTAGAGTCGGTCTCAGGAGCGTGTCTGTGTTTCACCCATTAAAACAAGATTGATGTGCATATTGTGCGTGTAAAAGGAAAGCATTTTAACTGATCACTGTTAGCTCAAAGTCCTAACTTTGTGACATCCCAAAGTGAGAACCCACTCGTGTTAGATGATTGGGAGGGGCTGGTGCTGAAAGAGAGGGTTTTTAGAGGAATAGATGTCAGCCATGATTTTACAAAAGCAACTGTAGCCAAACACCAATATGAAAAGAGTAACAAAACAGCAGTGTAGTGGGACCACACTTGTTACCTAGATGGAATCCTATTCACACCCCCGCCACAACCGCTGTATCCAGCGGACCTTGACTCCTGTTTCTTGCCTTTTTGTTATCGCACTAAAGGATCCTTCATTGATCCTCGACTTGAGCGTCCTTGCTTTTCCTTTCACAGCAGATTTGGCCTCACCCCCCATGGTGAGAGGCTCTCTTGAAAAGGCTACGTAGGGGGCAGGTCCAGATGAACAAACAACTGCTCAAAGTTAGCCACCTTCACAAAGCTTCCAGAAGGCGAGACAGTTGATCCTAGACTGGAAATTCTACAGAAGACAAAAGAAAAAACACCCATGCATGAAGTCTTAAGACGCGCCAAATGTTAAATGATAAATTCATAGTTAGTTTGAGATTTGTAATGATCTATAAAATTGACCAGGGCGGCCCAATCCTGGTCCTCAAGTTTTGTCGCCCTGCATGTTTTCCAGATCTCTCTGCTCTGCTTCATGCAAAAAATACCAGAAATAGTTACTGAGGGTCAAAATTAATGTGCTAAACATATCTGTATTATTTTATTAGTTTACAATATATGAATAATTTATATACAAGAAAAGTGTTCTATCCACGTCTTACAAAGCTCATCGAGACGACTGTTGTTGTAAATTTGGTCTATACAAATAAAATTGAATTGAAATGATTGAATATAAAAGAAATATACTCTGTAGGACAAGTATGTTCTTGTGTGTATCTTATATGCTGTTACCTGCTGTGGGATTAATTGGGGAAATATTCAGTTCTTGCAATTGTAAATCTGACTCCAGAGGAGTCAGTGCTTCACTAGCCATCGACCTTGCTGCACGTCACTGGTCGACATGCTTACCACTTATGCAAAACTGGTCCTGGTACTGCTCCACTCAAATGTAAAGTGGGCCTAAACAAAACCAAGACCAGGAACAGTCTGGACCTAGATGGAACTTTAGCATCAATAATAACAATTAAACCACCAGGCCTTCAGTAATGTTTAAGTGGAAGCCTTCCACTGAAATTCTCAAAACTTCAAAAAGCCCACAAGGCAGAACAACAAGACAGAGTCTGGAAATCATTTTGCAAAGTGCAAAATCTTGCGTTTTATTTTAGTATGTAGCTTAGTTTTTTTTGTTCCTCCTGTTTTTAAGGAGGATCACTTATTTACATAAAAAGTTACTTATTTTCTTGTTACTTTTTTAGTTAATCATTTTTTGACCTTGTGGTGCTTTATTTCACAATCAGGTCACACTTTCACAGAACTACACTTGGCTTTTCTCATGTCTTGCCACCGTATAGAGCAGGGGTGGCGAACAAGTTTGACACCAAGAGCCGAATTTTTTCACAGTGAGAGTCAAAGAGCCACACCACGCACTGACCTGCCAAGACGTACACACACAAACACGCAATTAAAGCCGTATTATTTTCCATAACACACTACTCTCCCTACAACAGAACAGCAAGTATTGTACTTGTGTTTATTTCAAGGAAAGTGTCCACCCTCAATACACACATCAATGCAGCTACCCCAGAGTTAACACAGAGACTACCCTGGAGGTCAGAGACCCCCTCCACACACTCACTCTCTCTCTCTCATCTTTCACACACACACACACACACACACTCTCTCTCTCTCTTTATCTCACTCTTTTGTCTGCCTCTCTCTGACACACACAACCACACAGTGACGGGCAGTGAGGTTGATGCTGGAGAGGCACTGACTTCTCTGAAGTCAGATTTACGATGATAAAACTGAATATTTCACCATTCATCCATCAGTATTTAACTGGTAATTCTTTGTAACTCAACATTCCTCTTCCAATGACCCTTACACCAACAAATGCACAAACATCTGGACAGAGCATCCTTCTGGTGTCTAAGTGATTCATATTCATAATAAACACATTAAGTACATTACATTTCAGTTGTGTGCCACTTAAATTAATTTTGACCTTCATTAGAATATCTTGCTTTTATATGTTTTTTTTTTTATTTAAAATTGAATGACTGACATCTGCATCAAAGGCAAATAATCTATTTAATATTAATACATTGCAATGAGTCAGTTCATACTTAGGAGTAGTAATCCAACAAGTGCTGAGTTTAAATTTAACTGGCTGCGTTATTCACGCCTCTCATTCCTATGAAGGTAAAAATGTGTCAAAAAGAACGCACTTGTAAATTTGATTTGAGAACTTGTACTATAGAATCTGAATACTTGTGCATCAAAAATCTGCATCTGTGTGTAAAAATCTTCTGGTGTGAACTGACAAATTTCCATTTGCATGTGTTAATTTAGAGTTACAACTTCAAATCTGTGATTCCAACTGCTCAAATGTGCTTCTGCGTGTGCTCGAATCTGCTGCCGCAAATCACAGGTGCGCTACAACTGCGCTCTGAATTCTGACACATTCCTTGCGAGAAACTTGTGTCAAAAGTGATCTGTGTCCGATAATGGGACTAGGAGGGGAGGGAGGGTAAGAGGAGGCGGAGTCAACCAATCAGAGTGCTGGTTTTATGAACAGTTGGCAGTTTGACTGAAGGAAAAACCACCAGTGACTACACTGCATATAAACAATTTCTTTAGTTAACATGTTTTTGCTCATTCAGATTAGCTAAAGGGACAATTTGACAAAAAAAGGACAAATTATTTTGTTGTTTTTCTAATATATGACCTTAAGTTTCATTCCTTTAACCACTAACTACAGTCGCATCTGCTATCCTAAAGTACCTCTGAAAACACAGGTAATGTGAGCCTCATGCCGAGAACTTCCCCTTCCCTGACTGAGAAAAACATCTATCACAATAAGCTTTACTAGAAAGATCCTCAGAGCATCAAGTGAGCACTTTCATGGCTTTTCTGTGGTTTTCTAAAGATCACGTCTATGGCGCTTGTGGGTTCACCTTTGTGGGGGCTGAAGTGACAAGAAAAACTCACTACTGAAGAGGGTGGATTTCCCCCCTGCCTTCTCACTGTTGACCTAACACAAAAAGAAAACAGAAGCTTCAGGGGCCTAGATGTTATCTGTGTTACCAGTCAGGTTTTTTCCTGTATCTGGTGACAGGAAACAAACTTACAGTAAATCATGCTCTGCATGTCTTCTTGTTAAACACTCCCATTTTATACCGTTATACAATAGAAAACATGATATCAAGTTGTTTGTACAGAGATTTGACTATAACAATTACTGTTCTAAACTGAAGCATGTGAATGGTTCTGTGTGAGTGTTCTTGTTTGTATGACCTTACTGACCTTGCTGGAGCCTCATGTAGCATAGTATGCTACGCTATTGTATAGTATATAGTATTGTACAGTGTGGTTTAGTATAGTATAGTGGTTTGTGGCTGGTGAGGCACTGACTCATTCAGCCGGATTTCCAAACATACGGACCCAATAGATTTGCCATTTACTGACTGTGTTTTATATCATGTTAGGCCAAGGAAGAATTTAAAATGTTTGGGGGCTCAGTACGCCTCCAACATGACACCAAGGTGAATGATAAAGACAGACATAGCCAAAGCACTACTCCTCTTCTCTTTCTTTGCCCTTTCTTTCCTCATCTTCTTCATCACCAGAGCCATCCTACACACCACCATTCTATGATGTCTGGAGACACTCTCACCTACCGCTACTTTGCAGTCACTGATCTCCTTCAGATTACATCATCTACACAAGTGTAGTCTGTGTGCTTCTACCTCCACTCTTATAGGTCACCCAATGTTCCTGCCTCTTTACAAAGAATGTATTCACCACAGCCATTTCTATCTTTTTTGGTAAATCAACCACCATCTGTCCTTCTACATTCCTCTCCTGGATACCAAACCTACCATCACCTCCTCATCACCTCTGTTTCATGCACCAACATGTCCATTGAAAGCTACGGCAGTGATAACCCTTTCATTTCTAGGGATGCCCATCATCACTTCATAAAGTCTTACCAGAATTTTTCCTCCAGGGCACAGTTTACCTGTGGGGCATACCCACCAACAACATTAACCATCACACCTTCTGTTTCTATCTTCAGACTCATCACTCTATTCTGACACTATTTTTACCTCCACAACACTCTTAACAAACTCCTTTTAGATGACTCCTCCTCTGTTTCTTTTCTCATCTCCACCATAATAGAACAACTTAAACCCTGCTCCTGAGCTTCTAGTCTTGCTACCTTTCCACCTGGTCCCCTAAGCTCAAAGTATGTCTACATTCCTCCTCTGCATCATGTCAACTAACTCTCTATCTTTGCTGTCATAGTGCCAAGTAGTGTCATAGTTTAAAGTCCCTACTCTCAGTCCAACACTCATGACTTTCCTCTTCTCTTTCTACCAATGCGCCAGTAGTCCACCGGCACCCTGTCAACGACCAACACTGATGGCGGTTGTTGTTAACCTGGGTCTCAACCAATCAGGTATGGATATCTTAAATCTCATTTGCATATTTCATGTTGGATGCCCTTGCTGACACATGAAAGTTTATTTTATCCAGAAGGTGAAGTAATTTAACGGGGATAGCTAGCTTATCTGCAAAAAGGACAGCATCTTTGACAGTCATTTATGTAACATCAACTGTGAACATGTTGAATAGACTGACGGAAAATGATTCATGCAACAGTCTAAAGCAGGGTCGGGAACCTATGGCTCGCGAGCCATATATAGCCATATATCTTTTGATGGTCACATCTGGCTCGCAGACAAATCTTTAATTACAAAATCTTTTTTTCATTAGACCAGTCCTTCTCGGGCACGATGCGATGCCAGAGGGGCGCGCAGTAGTAGCGGTTCTTGGAGAAAAAGATCTGCGCTATCAACACTATCAGTTAACTATTAAGGGGTGACAGTGGCTCAGGTGGATGAGAGGGTCATCCAATGATCGAAGGGTCGGCGGTTCGATTCCCCGCTCCCACCAGCCAAATGTCATTGTGTCCTTGGGCAAGACACTTCACCCTCCTTGCCTCCAGTGTGGCCTCCACTGGTGTGTGAATGTGCATGGATGATCCCAGTGATGGCCGTAGGCGCAAAATGGCAGCCACGCCTCTGTCAGTCTGCCCCAGGGCAGCTGTGGCTACATCAGTAGCTTACCATCACCAAGTATGAATGAGGAGTGAAGGAATAATGGACACAATGTAAGCGCTTTGAGCGTCTGGAAAAGCGCAGAAAAATTCAATCCATTATTATTATCCATTATTTCCCAGAGTTTGTAACAGCCTGAAACCTGTGAATCGCTGTGCCTGCAACTTCGCACTCCCGTCCCTGAGGAAGAGCGCACAGTTGCAGGTACGGGATGTGTGAGGAAGAAAGGGGGGGGGGGGGTGTAGTGGGCACATTGTCATAACTTAAGACACACAACTCGTCACTCACTGCAGTGTGAGTGTGTGTTTGGCTCCACGTATGCATGTGAACAGTCTTACTCACATCTAAAGAACATTCCGACCAGACATTAACTCACAACACAACACATTAACTCACAACACAACACATTAACTCACAACACAACACATTAACTCACAACACAATAACTCACAACACAACACAATAACTCACACCACAACACATCAACTCACAACACAAGACAATAACCCACAACACAACACAATAACTCACAACACAACACATTAACTCACAACACAACACATTAACTCACAACGGAAGTAAAGCTGCAATGGTAGTGCTTTTATTCTGAAATTTCCACTGGGCTGAGTGGCTAACTACCTAACAGAAAGTAATGTCACAGTGAGCTGTGGAGGGAGCACGTTATTGCTACAGAGAAGCTAGCAGCAGGTCTAAATTTGTGGTCAAAAGTGCATAATTTTGGCGGTTTTAGGGTCGGTTCGGCAGTTTTTTTCCCCTCATGAATATATAATAGCGGACTACGTTAGGCCGTGTGGCTGTTGGAGTTCTATGTACTGAAGCTCCATGAACGGCAGAGCTTAATGGACCGGGCTCTGTCATCTAACCTGTTGTTGGGGGAACGCCCCGCCTCTTAGAAATTGTGTTCTTTAAAGCCTGAAAGTGCCATCTCTCCACATTTGTCGTGTCAAGTTTTGGGGACCGGTGCGTGTGAGAATGAGGAGGGAGTGGAAGAAAGGAGAGGAGCATATGCAGGGACAGGGAGGGTACGGTTGTGTGTGTGTGTGTGTGTGTGTGTGTGTGTTGGGGACCGCATGCTTGTGTGAGCTGAAGAAAGCAGAGGAACAAAGCTCCTGCATCGACAGAGAGGGGTTTGAGCGCATGCTGCGACAGAGAGCGTGAAGTGTGCGTTAACATTGTGTGTGTTCAGAGGAAGAAAAACTGTATAAAGAGAAGCCCCCTCATCCCCCAGAACAACTGTCATAGAGTCTTTATTAGCTCGTTCTGGAGGCTGAGGGTCCGAACGGGGAAAGTGAACCCCGAAGGAGGATCCACCTTCGGCTCTGGAGAAAATCTCCCCTGCGTTTCCCACCACGGTCGGAAAGGAAAGAAGAGATGTCATGGCGCAAGAAAGGTTCAACAACACCAGGCATTGATAGACAGACACCGGTCCATGTAGCGATCAGACCATAACTTTAGCTGGCAGCTCCTCCCACAGACGGCCGTGGTATGAAGTTTTAAAGAACACAATTTCTAAGAGGCGGGATAGTCAGCCCAGTGAAAATTTCAGAGTAAAAGCACTTCCATTGAAGCTTTACTTTCGTTGTGAGTTAATGTGTTGTGAGTTAATGTGTTGTGTTGTAAGTTAATGTGTCGTGTTGTGAGTTATTGTGTTGTGTTGTGAGTTATTGTGTTGTGAGTTAATGTGTTGTGTTGTGAGTTATTGTGTTGTGAGTTAATGTGTTGTGTTGTGAGTTAATGTGTTGTGAGTTAATGTGTCGTGTTGTGAGTTATTTTTTTGTGTTGTGAGTTAATGTGTTGTGAGTTAATGTGTTATGTTGTGAGTTATTGTGTTGTGTTGTGAGTTAATGTGTTGTGTTGTGAGTTAATGTGTTGTGTGGTAAGTTAATGTGTTGTGGGTTAGGTTAATGTGTTGTGTTGTGAGTTATTGTGTTGTGTTGTGAGTTATTGTGTTGTGTTGTGAGTTAATGTGTTGTGTTGTGAGTTATTGTGTTGTGAGTTAATGTGTTGTGTTGTGAGTTAATGTGTTGTGAGTTAATGTGTCGTGTTGTGAGTTATTTTTTTGTGTTGTGAGTTAATGTCTTATGTTGTGAGTTATTGTTTTGTGTTGTGAGTTAATGTGTTGTGAGTTAATGTGTTGTTTTGTGTTGTGAGTTAATGTGTTATGTTGTGAGCTAATGTGTTATGTTGTGAGTTATTGTGTTGTGTTGTGAGTTAATGTGTTGTGTTGTGAGTTAATGTGTTGTGTGGTAAGTTAATGTGTTGTGGGTTAAGTTAATGTGTTGTGGGGTAAGTTAATGTGTTGTGTTGTGAGTTAATGTGTTGTGTTGTGAGTTAATGTGTTGTGTGGTAAGTTAATGTGTTGTGGGGTAAGTTAATGTGTTGTGGGGTAAGTTAATGTGTTGTGGGGTAAGTTAATGTGTTGTGGGGTAAGTTAATGTGTTGTGTGGTAAGTTAATGTGTTGTGGGGTAAGTTAATGTGTTGTGGGGGTAAGTTAATGTGTTGTGTTGTGAGTTAATGTGTTGTGTGGTAAGTTAATGTATTGTGGGGTAAGTTAATGTGTTGTGTGGTAAGTTAATGTGTTGTGTTGTGAGTTAATGTGTTGTGTGGTAAGTTAATGTGTTGTGGGGTAAGTTAATGTGTTGTGGGGTAAGTTAATGTGTTGTGTTGTGAGTTAATGTGTTGTGTGGTAAGTTAATGTGTTGTGGGGTAAGTTAATGTGTTGTGGGGTAAGTTAATGTGTTGTGTTGTGAGTTAATGTGTTGTGTGGTAAGTTAATGTGTTGTGTTGTGAGTTAATGTGTTGTGTGGTAAGTTAATGTGTTGTGGGGTAAGTTAATGTGTTGTGGGGTAAGTTAATGTGTTGTGTTGTGAGTTAATGTGTTGTGTGGTAAGTTAATGTGTTGTGTGGTAAGTTAATGTGTTGTGTTGTGAGTTAATGTGTTGTGTGGTAAGTTAATGTGTTGTGTGGTAAGTTAATGTGTTGTGGGGTAAGTTAATGTGTTGTGGGGTAAGTTAATGTGTTGTGGGGTAAGTTAATGTGTTGTGGGGTAAGTTAATGTGTTGTGTGGTAAGTTAATGTGTTGTGTGGTAAGTTAATGTGTTGTGTGGTAAGTTAATGTGTTGTGACCCTTCTGGGCCACTGTATCAACGCCTGCATGAAGCTTAAACTCACCACGTATCAACCAGACTAGACCATCTGCAAAACCACCATGCAGCACCAGAAGTCGCATTAATGCTAAGAAATACACTATATTTATTAGCAACAGCATAACAATGTTATTAAAAAGAATCCACATATTTATTTTATTTTAAAAGTGTTGAAATTACATCAAATGCACACATTCACTTGTATTTTTAGTTTTAAACATATTGTAGCGGACTGAGTTTAACTGGGTGGCTGTTGGTCGCGTTATAAGTTCCGGAGTTCATTGAACGCATCATGGAGAGATCTGATTGCCCCTCAGTTCTGTCGCTCAGGCTGTCGTTGGGGGTTTGGACCAATGGGATTCATCTATGGGCTGAATAAGGGAAATGGGAGGGCTGTTGCGGCAATGAGGAAATATAAAGTTGGGAGAAGCGTTCTCAGCGTGAGAGATTGAGGAGTTACTGAATTAATTGTATGGCGTTGGTTGTGGTCTTCAGTAACCAGAATAAACAACCTTAAAAGAGGTTAAGTCTCCGTGCCTCAGTGTGGGAAAGGGACGCTACATTATTGTATGGCTCTTTCGAAATTACATTTATAAATATGTGGCGTTTATGGCTCTCTAGGCCAAAAAGGTTCCCGATCCCTGGTCTATAGCATAAGAGAAACTAAAGATTGGAGTGGTTTTAGGCAGTTATAGAAATTCATATTCTTTGAGTCTCACATAATGAGATTTATTTATTTTTGACAATTGTAAGGAAAATTATGTAGTCTGTCTAGACTTAAGCAGTCAAAAAAGTACTCTCTTTAAGAACAGTAGCCCTTATAGTTGTATTTTCCTTTCACACAGAAGACAGACAAAAAATCATCTTTCAGACTTCTTGGAAAGCAGAGGAGACGTGAGTAAGAGGCCCTCAGCTTCTTAACTGACCTCTCCTGCTTTAGTCTGTGTGTGCGTGTAGGTGTGTGTGTGTGGGCGTGTTTGGTTGTGGGTTTGTGTTTTTGTGTGTGATTGTTTTTGTTTGTCAAGAGGTGTGTGAGTGAGCGAGTGATTGTTTGTGTTTATAGCATCTTTTACATTTCCTCTCCCCCTTTCCGGCATCTTTTTTCACCTTTCTGTCCTCCATGATAGGTGTTGTCTGTCTCTGATTGTCCAAAGGAAACTCTGAATCAGTACCAGCATTATGGATGATGCTGCCCCGTGATCTGTCAGCAAAAGTTATTGTTTGTGCGACTGCAGGGGAGCTCTTTGCAAATGTTTCTTTCTCCATAAGGTTCGCACAGTAGATATCCTTTGATTTGAGTTTCTATTGATGTCAGAGTCAACAGCTCACAAACACTTGACTTTGAATATGTATTTTTATAGTACACAAAAGAATGTGTTCCAGCATCAGTTGGGTTGGTAAAAAAAAATTTTAAATGTTGTTTTTCTCCAGTGCCTCACACAGACAGATCTGGTTTCTATGCTTAGGTCTGCTCACAGACATTTTAAACTAATTGAAAGTGTTTATTTGTCTAGAGCGACCCCTCCCCCAATACACGTGACAAACAGCAATAGTGAAGAAAATTTCCAGCTTTGCTTAAAGTTAGTAAAACAGACTTTTGACATCCATCAAAACTGTTGCTGTGTGCTACTGGATAACCTGCTGCATGGCAACAGTCTCACAAAGCTTTGGGGGATACTTGGAATAGAATAGAATAGAATAGAATAGAATAGAATAGAATAGAATAGAATAGAATAGAATAGAATAGAATAGAATAGAACAGAACAGAACAGAACAGAACAGAATTGCAGCAGCCAAGCCAAAACATTATGAAGGAATAGCACTAAAAAATAAAAAAAGGAGTAAATTAGAACATATTTGGAGAAATAAAAATCCTGTGCAAACTATTCTCATGAAGACTAGACTTGGATATTGTGAGCATTAGCATGAATAAAAACGTCTGATGACTTCTGTACACTGTGACGGTCATATTTCCATTTCTTAGAAAAGTCACTCTCCCTCTACAGTTATTGCCCTTTACTTGTTTGGACAAACTTGACGGTCATGTCTGCCTCTGCTGTTTCTTTCAGAGTCAACACTCTGTTTGCCATGCAGAGATGGAGAAAGTAGGAACAGCTGTGGTTCCTCCTCACACCCTCCTCAAAGAGCTCGGATTGTTTGAGTGCAGAAACCGGTTCGAGAGATGGGGGTTTTGTTTTGTTTTCCCTCTCTATTGAATCAGAGACACTCCCTACTAAAGCACTGTCATGTGGACAGTAAACTCTACAACCCTGCAAAGCAAACACTGTGCTTGGGTTCAAGACCAAAGCAGATGCTGCCTCCTGGTGGTCACTGCAAACTGCACTGAAAATGCAGAACATACTGCCTTTTTTTTAAATTTATTTATTTTTCCAAACATCTTTATTGAAAATATACAGAATCATAAAACAAAAATAAGCCAACTTTAAAATACACAGGTAGAAATATGAGTAACAGAATGTGCCAGGGGAACATAAAGAAAAAAAAGAAGAACAGCAACAATAAAAAACATTTTTTGTCTAAACAAGAACAGTAAAAGCAGTAAGTTGCTTTTGTGTACATTTAAAAAATTCCAAGGTGTCAAAATTCTTATGGCTTTGGGGTTAGAAGAAGATTGTATTGTTTTGGTATATTTAACTCAGTGCTTCTCAATTATTTTTTGCAGCTGTTGTTGAGTCCATCAACTCAAGACACTCCACTGTTACGGTCTCTTTAACACCTCTTATTATAGAGTATTATGTTTTATAGATTAAAAGCACCATAATGATTTGATTTTTTGATTTGATTTTTTGATTTGAAATGGTTTATTTCAAGCAATCAAGTAGGAACAATACACAAAAGCAATACAATCTGCAGTTTTACATTCATACAATAACTAATCAAACTTAGGATAATTAGGCATATTAATAAATATTGCTTGAAAGGGAGTGGAAGGAAGCGAACTTATATAATTCCACCCCGTTATACTATAACCATTTTATTACATGATTTATCAATATCCGGTTCCCAGTTTTTATCAGACAGAATTAAAAATCATAAGGTATCGATAAGGCACATGACAAAGATGAATTACTTAATTATTATGTTAAAAATAACTATTTTAGAAATCAACATGGCAAATGCAGATCAGTTATCTAAAATATATGTTACTCATAAAAGTCATTCATATGATTAGAACATAATACTATATCAGTAAAATAGACAACACTGTTTCAGAGATTTTCATAGTAAACTTTCATCAAGTATCAAAAGTTAAAAACATGTGCAAAATTATGTTACATTAGGAAAGATTTTTGAATCAATTTGTCAATTTTTGGAGCAAATGAAGTAATATCATTAACTTATTATTAGTATTATTAATCTTTTTTTTTTCTTTTTTTTTTTTTTTTTTATATTTAATAAGGTAATGCTGTAAGGGAGAGAAAAAAAAAACAAACAAAAACAAAAAAAACAAAATAAAAGGGTCCATATTCTGTCAATTATCCAAGGTTGGCATATCTTCTGCTGAAAAAACAGCTGCTCTTCTGGGTTCAAAACAGTTTCAGATCAAATGTGCATTGGGGTCACTGTAGTCGGAACAGCAACTAGACACATGTTGTTCAGCAGAAGATAAGAAAATGTGCTTGAAGCTCATTCTAATAAAAAAATCCCTTTTGACCACCATTTTGCTCAGTTTTCTGACATGACATGTTAGAAATGACAAAACTTAAAAACTGATAAGAGCTAAAAACCTTTTGTTTATTTAAACTGTAAAAACTTTTAAAGCCACATGTGGCTGCTGCCCCTCAGGTTGCAGACTCCTGTTGTAGTTACAACTGTTAAAGTATTTAAAGGTTAAACTACAAAATGTTTATTTAAAAATTGCAAAAATATTATTGGGTTGAAATGTTATTAATTTTGTATTCATCATTCATTCATCTTCTAAAACCATTTTGTCCCTTTTGGGGTCATGGGGCTGCTGGAGCTTATCCCAGCCACTTGTGGGCAAAGGCAGGTGACATTCTGGATAGGTTGACAGTCTGTTGCAGGGTCACAAATCACACACCCATTCACACCTAGGAACAATTTAGAGTAACCAATTAACCTATGAATTATGTTTTGGGACAGTAGCCGCCACATACATGGAAAACCCGCGGGAACCCCAAGGGAGACCTGCCCCATGCTCCAAACAACCACCCTCCCATCCCGCGGGATGTCGGGAGAGAGCTAGGCAGGGGCTGCCCATGAGGAAGTGGGGGTCCCTGAAGAGCATAGCAACCATTGCCCGACCAGACTCACCCACAGGTGGAATCTTGGAGGGGGCCAGCGATCGAGGGCAAAGACCGAAACCCGCAACACGGGCACACGGACACTCCCCGGCTCAGATGTTATATGATCGCCGGTTTATGTTCTCACCAGATAACTTAAGGATCCCTCTTCCTGCGTGGAGAAGGGCCTGCCAGCACCCAAGGGACACGGCCCCCGTTGCTGAGGACCTGGTGCCCCCCTCCAGGGATGGGGTAGGGCAGTGGTTCCCAACCTTTTTCATGCCACGGACCGGTATGACGTCACACAAACTTTCACTGACCGGTCTTTCAAATATAGGCGGATGATTATTGTAGCAATACTAGGATGATGGAGGATCAAATATGTGACAAGACAAACCCTGTGCTTTTATTTTGACACGCTTAACAGTTGACATCGCACAGGTGTCATCATCCTCTCCCTTTCCCACACTCTCATGGTGCAAAAAAAAGTACTGTCTATTAAATGTAGCTTTCTTTTTTGGAAGTGGAAGGCTCCTCTTCTGTCTCCTGGCTGGGCCTTTTCCCCTCAGCAAAGAAACTTTCCAAAGACGTTTGCTTTTTACAAGTTATATCGCTAGAAGAGACACGTGGATGAAGAGGATGAAGAAGCTCAGATAATACTTTTTTCCACCGTAAGAGGGTGATAAGACCACATATTGATGTTCAAAGATAAACTTTTTTACATTGTTGATCTAGCGTAATTATTTGCTTCAGTTAAGATAAATCATTTTTTTAGTTAAGTCAGCTTAAAAATAACACGTACTTTTCAGACAGTTATTTTACTTTCATTCAAATTAATTCAATCAAGTAGGTGTAACTTTGGTGCTGCTGTTAGATCGGCACCGCAAGGGATTGTGGGATACCATTCCCTTTGCCTGTCTGGATGGATTTGGGTTTAAGTGTGGCTTTTTGTCCAAATCTGTTTAGTTGTTTAGCTGTTTTACTGCGTTTTGCCGAGTTATTTTATGCACCCCTACCATCTCCTGCAGTAATAACAGTTGCGGACAGTTGCCATATGAATTAATGAACTTTTTGCATATTGTTTGGTAATTTTTTGTTATACAAATGAGTATATCTGCCGGCTCAAACTTAGACATAGGAGAGTTCAAGAATTATAATGAATTAAGATGGAAAAAAAAGATTAATTAAATTGGAGTAATATGACATTTAGTTAGATAAATATCTAAATTTGAGTTGTATAAACACTAATTAAGTTTTATAGACGTAAGAAATTATGTTAAATAAACTTAACTCAATTACTTGTTACCAATAGAAGTAATTCATTTAAGTTGGCAAAATTGGATAAGTTATATATATATATGCATCACAAGGAAAATGGAAATAATATCAGAAACTTGTGCGTTTACTTGCGTCTGTTCTTCTACTACAAGCAGAAACTCTTTCTTTTGCTGATGATGCAGCTGTGTTACTTTTTGATGGTCTTATAATCTTCATACGGCGTCATTAAAATCTCAGACTCTGTCTCACTGAAGTGTAGCGTCTCTTTTTTTCACCACGCGTTTCCATGGTGACTCTAGAAATCGGCGATCCATTGAGAATGTCTTTATGTACCTGACGTGCACGTGCATTAACTCAGGGTTACCAAGTCAAGTGTAATTACGGCAACTCATATCCGGTCTTTTGGAACCAACATACCCCAAATAAGCAAGTTTCAGCCAGAGTTACGGGTTAAAGTCAGGTTGGTTTGAACATGCTTCCTGGAATACCCCCCTGGACTGAGTTAACCCTTGTAACCCCCATGTTTTATTGGGACTGTCCCAGTTTAAACTGTTGCACACACGCTCTCAGGAAATATTGCGAGATGTCAAAGCCCAACAAAAAAAATTGTCATTGTTAAAATTACATCATCCAGTTTGAGACACAAAGACACATGAAAAGGATAAAAAACACACAATAAATCAGCCTGTTAAACATATGGACAGCACTACTGCTGATACTACCAAGACTTTTTGCAAATATACCACAAGGCATTGCATTTGGACAATTTTTGCAACAACAAAAAAAGTGTTTAAATGTATTTTTTCAATAACAACAACATCCAATTCAACAACATTTTCATCTTCAGAGCACAACAGATTCATAACTAGTCCTTGAAAAATGCTTGTATTATTTGATTTTCATTTTGTGAAATCTGTCATATTCGCCATTTAGAAAAAAAAAAAGTCAGCATGTTGTCCGAATAGCCTTTAAAGGGCCTATTCTATGTTATTCTTAAGCTTTTTATACGTACAGTATGCATGTATATGATAATATATTACTTTTGGCACACAAAAGAACACAGTTTTAATGAAATATTCATTATTTTCTTGAGTTCTTTTCCACAGAGGTAAGACAATTTGACATCTGAGAGACCAACTTTTTCTCCTTGTTGTATGGCGTCATCCTAGAGCTGGCCTCGGCTGCTTGTCTGAGTCTCACCCACAAAACAGTTTAAAAAATGTAAAAAGTAATAATAAATGAAAGATTTAGCATGGTATAGGCCCTTTAAAATCCAGGGCACTGGATATTCCTGCACTATATTGTTTTTTGTAATTAGGGAGTAGGGAGGATATCAGACATTCTAGCTCTGATACCTTTTTTAACATGTTTTTGCTAAACCTATTTTTTACCTTTAAATTTTTTCTTTACTGCAAGTTATTGAAGCTATAAACTGGCTAATCATTTCAAACGTTCAAGGTGGAGATGAGGAGCACGACATAGTTTTACTGAGCCATCTGATTGCTCAGTTTATAACTTGAATAACTTGCAAAAAGGAAAAATATATCATAAAAAAATAAAGCATTAGCAAGAACATCTTAAATAAAAACATATCAGAACAACGTTGGTTATGCTGAACAATAGAACGACTAGGTAACAGCCGTCTATAATAGGTAGACTCTGAGCTCCTGCAAAAGTTACCAGATGTAATATCCGTTTAATCCAAAAGACAAAGAAACCAGCTCAAATTTGTTTTGAAAGAGCAAGGATCTTTTAATTTTTGGTCTTGATGTCCAGTCGTGAGGGAAGGCGAATGCGAAAAATCTACCGTATTGCCCAGAGCCACGTGTCATGACAACACTAAGTCATCGCCAACTGTGGACATGCAAGATTTTCCTCCTCTTCCTAAGACTCAAAGTAAGCCCCCAGCTGCAAAAAAAGCTCTATTGACAGCTGAACGAAGCTCCTCAGATTCAAATGAAGTCAATAGCTGTGGTTATATGGACACATTAATCGGAATGAACGCCTGATCAGAATAAAAAGGATAGAAATGAATCAGAGCCAGAATGGTTATTCTGACCAATAGATGACTCTATAATAACGGTTTATTGCCCCTGAGGAAGACACTGTATTTAAAACAAAACAGAAAAAGATTAAAAGTAAATTCAGAGATTAATAAGCAAAAAACTACATAACTAGACCTTAATGGAAAGGTAAAAAACAAAGTAGATAAAGACATAAAAAAACGATTGACCATGAATAAAGCAAGGAAAAAGAAACACTGTATGTTTGTAAGTTTCTATGGTGTCAAATTTATGCCTAAACTATTTGGCATCAAAACTGTAAAACCAGGAATCAAAACTCGAACTCTGCAAACCAAAACCCAAAATCTGCAAACCAAAACCCATAATTTGCAACCAAAAACTCAAATCTGCAAATCAAAATTCATAAATTGAGAACCAAAACCCATAATTTGCAACCAAAAGCTATAACCTAAAGCGCAATCATATTTCTCAGGTGCTGATTTGTTTTCTCGCTGTTCTGAAATCCTGTTTTTGAGTTGCGCTTTTATTTTGAAATCGTCTTTTTGAGTTGCGCTTTTATTTTATGAGTTGAGCTTTTTTTTTGCGGTTGCGATTCTAAAACCTGTCACACACGTAAAAACAGCGCCACGTCAGTCAACGGGAGGGGAGGCGGGACATCCCCACATCCAGAAGCTCATTGGCTGCCGAATAACACCGAGTCTTACGTCAACAGACCAGTTTAGAATGTGCCGGTAAGTTTTTCATGTTTTTCAAACCTTTTACTATATTAAACGATCAAACTTGTACTTTATTTAACCAGAGGACGCAAGCACAGTCAGAGGAGGAGCTCCACCAGTAGCTGCTAGTGAAAAAAGATGTTAGAAAGTTAGACGTTGCATGACAAACTATCACCATTGATCTCCCGTGTTAGCATGCTAGCTAGCTCAATGCTAGCGGGGTTTACAGCTCTTTCCATGACTTAATGGATTAAACAAAGTCGATTTTTTACCACAGTGTCAATATCAGTCATGTAAACCTGGGAATAATTGCCCGTGAATTGTCACTAGGATTAATCAAAGATTTTTTTCAAGAAGTACATTCATGTATAATTTAAAAGGTTTCTCAATAATATATTTAGACACCTTTCCTAGTTTGGGATCAAGTTCATCCTTATTTAAAATAATAAAAGTAAAATTATGATTCAGAAACACATTATTTATTTGAGGTACCAGAACAAATTTCCCAGGTGTGGGATCAATAAAGTTTTTCTGATTTTGAACTGTATTCCAAAACCGTTTTATTCTCAACCTTAAAGATTGCAGGTTCACACGGGAAGTTAACTCTCACAATATGCAGCTGTGTGTGTGTATATATATATATATATATATTTTTTTCTTCTCATTTTATTTCTTAAATACATTTTTCTTTGTGTGCAGGATGCTGTGGACATTGGACGACAGTCTAACTTAAACCAGGCAGAGCAGGAAACTGCTGGAGTTGTTGCTCCCTCTGTGGCGTGTCCTCTCTCCTCTCAGACCTGTTCAACCCTTGTGGGACACTTTGGAAAACCATGGCCAAGACATTAACATTTATGTACTGATCTATGCATGTCAACTCAGCAGGATGTAACAGAAACCAACAATGTGAACAGATCTCATCTGCCTTACAAAATACTGCCCCTTTAAGAAAATAAATGGCTAATAATCACCACTGGTATTTTGTAATGCTTCACTTTTTAATGTTTGACCATTATATGTGTTTTGTACAAAAGACTGATTGATGGTTTTGCAAATATCTTTGAAACACAGAGTAAAGTGTATTAGATTCTGTGAAATTCTGAACCACAATTCAGATAAATTAAAATAACTGTTTTTAAAACTCCTCAAAAGACTTGAGGTGGAAAAGTCACTGTTTTTGTGCAGGCACTGAGAAATGGGAAGCAGACGGTGTGCCTGGGCATGTTGTCAATGCAATCATGGTCTAAATTGACAACTATGTAAAATGCTTCTCTTTCAGTTAACAGGAGATGTCTGTGAGCCTGCCGGACAGCCTTTGCATCACACCGGGACGTCTTTGGGGCCTGCATCTGGAAAGAAACAAAAACAGCAAAGTTAATTAACCCAAAAAAGAAGAGAAAAATTAAGATTAAAATTGTTTTCTGTACCTTCAAGAAGTTGTAGACATCCACGTCGCAGCTGCCTCAGAATTCCTGCCTTTTTTGTTATGGCATGCATAACAACGGTCCTTATAGAAAACAACAGACATACAGGAATAGTCCATGATTTTAAAATCACCACCTAATTAAAAAGAAACTAATAATTCTATTGATATCTAATACTGGAATAATTTTAAGGGGAATAAAGCACGTTTTTGCTGGTCTGCTACAATTTAATATGCTCTGATTCACTCATACCAGAATTCTGCCAGTCTGCATGGTGCAGACGCATACATTTTGTAAATATGGCACAGCAATATTGTTGCTCTGTTAATTTCCTCTGTCTGTAAACCCTGAAAAATATTGAGAAACCTTATAGGTTATAACATATTTAAATCCTAGTGACAATTCACGGGCAATTATTCCCAGGTTTACATGACTGATATTGACACTGTGGTAAAAAATCGACTTTGTTTAATCCATAAAGTCATGGAAAGAGCTGTAAACCCCGCTAGCATTGAGCTAGCTAGCATGCTAACACGGGAGAACAATGGTGATAGTTTGTCATGCAACGTCTAACTTTCTAACATCTTTTTTCACTAGCAGCTACTGGTGGAGCTCCTCATCTGACTGTGCTTGCGTCCTCTGGTTAAATAAAGTACAAGTTTGATCGTTTAATATAGTAAAAGGTTTGAAAAACATGACAAACTTACCGGCACATTCTAAACTGGTCTGTTGACGTAAGACTCGGTGTTATTCGGCAGCCAATGAGCTTCTGGATGTGGGGATGTCCCGCCTCCCCTCCCGTTGACTGACGTGGCGCTGTTTTTACGTGTGTGACAGGTTTTAGAATCGCAACCGCAAAAAAAAAAGCTCAACTCAAAAAATAAAAGCGCAACTCAAAAAGACGATTTCAAAATAAAAGCGCAACTCAAAAACAGGATTTCAGAACAGCGAGAAAACAAATCAGCACCTGAGAAATATGATTGCGCTTTAGGTTATAGCTTTTGGTTGCAAATTATGGGTTTTGGTTAGCAGAATTTGGGTTTTGGTTTGCAGAATTCGAGTTTTGATTCCTGGTTTTACAGTTTTGATGCCAAATAGTTTAGGCATGAATTTGACACTATAGTTTTCACCCCAACAAACCCCACAATAGCTGCGGTTACATGGACAAAAGTAATCGTAGTGAACGCCTGATCAGAATAAAAATGCATCATGTAAACACGCAGTTTGGAAAACACTGCCCTGATCAAACTCTTTCTGATCAAAATTTCTTTCCGATCGAGATGGGTTATGCCGATTGTTGATCCGATCATGGTGCATGTAAACATTTTAGACTGGACTTTTTTGTACTTGCAGGTACACTAAAAACATTTGGGACATATAAACAAATTTGATAAAAACTCAAATTTATCTACATTTTACTCTAACATGGAAAACATTTTATTTGATTTCATTAATAAACTTTCGTCTCAGTTTTATCTAAATAAATCTCCTGATTTTGTTAACCAAGTATTATATTCACAAAACAAAATTTACCAATGAGCATTTAAGGCGGACTGTTTCTCCGATTTGACAACAAATTATGTTTATATATAAATTGTATACATATATATTATATATATATACATATAGGAGGAGCGCCAATATATATATATATATATATATTTGTTTATATATATATATTTATAAATATAAAGAAATATGAATATATACATATTATATAAAAGCTACTTAGATGCCTCAATAGGCTATAGAAAGCTTTGTCATGTGGACGACCTCACCAAGATGGCGTCGCTCTCCGCCACCGTCGGCCAAGCTTCCCAAGCGGGCGTGTCTCCTCTAGCGATATAACTCATTGCAATCAATGCTCTTGACCCGTGGGTTATAACTTTTTTTTTATTATTCTTTTTATTATTTTTTTTAAGTACATTCAACTCAGGTCTTTATTCCGTGTTTTCACATAAACTCATATGTATACAATCAATATTTATAGCCGAGCGACAGGCATAGAGAATGACGTCACTATGATTTTCGTCCTCTTGACGTCAGTGACTCTGTTGTTGCAAAGTCACTGCGACGGTTCGACTGTAAACAAGCCGCGGCCCAGTAGGGGCAACTGCCCCTCCAGCGTGGTTTCTGACGCTTTGCTTCGTTCGTGGTGCCAGTTATTGGCTGTTATTCTGTGGACTGACATCTAAACCACCGCTGGTCATATTTCGGCCCCGCGCGGCTCGTTTAGCTTCCAAAGGCTCGCGTTGCTAGCTGCTAAAGCTAGCACAGGAGACGTTGCAGCTAGCTTGTTGGCGCTATCGTTAGTCTCACTGGCGGCTGATCTCCTGAGAAGAACCCTCGCATGTCCAGGGTTTCTCCCTTTTCTCTTTGGCGAGTCCAGAGAAAGTGAACCGTGAGTATTGTTGCAGGGAAACGTTTTACTTTAACGCAGCGTTCAGACTGAATAGTTTGAGGATGTCTGGCTCTCCTAGCTGTGCGGAGAGGAGGAGCGCCTACAATCCACTGTTTACACCGATCCTGAAGGTTATCGGACTCTTTCACAGTCCCCTCTCAGGAATCGGGCCTGAAGACTGTGCTAGAAGAACGGAATCCAGTGTCTGCTCCATAAAAATGTCTGTTGGTAAAGCTTAGCAGACACGGAGGCGCCTGTAAAGCACGAGTTTGAGCTGCCATTGCTCTTTGGTTGGTTCAGAATCATGTTGAGGTTTCAGATTAAATGTTTCCACCATCAGTTTTTCCTCTAGCAGATAAAATGCCGAGATTAAAAAACAAACGGTGCTTTAGCATGACTCATCATTTTCACCTCTGGACAGGCATACACACACACACACACACACACACACAGTCCTGTTAAGGGCAGGGATATGAGTAAGAAAGAATACACTCCAAGACACCTCCCATCCCTCTTTCTGTGACATCCTAGTTCACTGCAACTTAAACAGATGGACGTGTGTGTTAGTGTACATGTATGTGCATGTCTCTTAGCTAGTTTGTGTGTCTGTGTGGATGTGCAGGAGGGTGTGCAGGTTTGTGCAGACTGGGGTTAAATGTGTGTTTATATGTTTGTGTGAGTAGTTGAGTGTGGTTGTGCAGAAACTATAGCTCTTATTTAGATATTGATAACATGCTGAAGAAACTTTCATCGTCTGCTTTGTTGTTTTATGCCTTTGTTTCCGTAATCTATATATCCTTTGACCCAGAACACTGTCCTGCAGTTTTTCAACCCTACCCACCTCAAACACACCTGCTTTTGATAACCGCCAGTATCTGCAGAGCGTGACGATGAGCTGAGAGAGGTGTGATTAGGCAGGATAACACTCACTCACTCACTCACTCACTCATCTGGTCCATAAACTAAAACAAAGCAAAGTAAGAGTGGTTACCATAAAAATGATAACTCAGACGGCTCAGTATTTTAGTGGTGATAGCTAGTTAGTGAGCTTGGTGCAGAGGTTGCTTCCAGCACATCTGCAAATAGCATCTTTGCTAAAAGGGTAATATTTTTTACTAATTTCAGTAACTCCTTCATACGTCTCTGATTTAATGTTTCTCAAATTTCTAATTTCTTTTGGGGAGGATCTGAAGAACATTCCCATGTTTTCCTATTGCTCTCTCCGTCTGTGCCTTATACGTCTTTTACACTAAAACTCCAGACAAACCAAAGATTTGATCCATGACTTCCTGTTGTGTTTGCGTGTTGCAGCTGGGTGGCTGGTCAGAGCAGCCTCCTCCAACCATGGAGGCAGGAGGTCAAGACTGTGAGGAGGAGATACTGCAGACAGCTTTCAAGAAACTGAAAGTGGATGCTGAAAGGTAACCACCTACAGACTCACCTGTCCCCTCTAATCCTCCCAGTTTTTTACCAGCAGCCCTTCAATTGCTACTTTACACAATGAGCACAGGCCACTTTCACACAGCTGCTGTTTAACTGAGCTCCCGCTCAGGTATTTCTGTGTTCTGCCTCGGTTCTCTTTGGGTTCTTTCAAGCAAACTTTGAAAGTTGGACCTGAGCTGATGAAAACTGAACTCCAGAAGTTAGCAGATCTTCTGGTCTGTAACCCAAACCTGGTGTGGAACAACTTTATTTCACTGAGCTAGAGCTTAGTCCTATCTCCCTCCAACTGTCCAGCCGTTCTCCATCTGTTCTGTTCTTATCGATGCTGGGGTCAGGGTAAATCATTCGAGACACTTTTTAATCAAAGGAAACCATTTGATGTTCTTGAACTAGGCTGTGTGGTGGTGAAGAAGAGCAAACTCATGCAGATTTACTAACAACTATTTTTGCTGGTGATTGAGCACTAAAATCACATGTTATACACTTTGTGTTGGCCACTAGAGGCCTCACATGGGGCTCACATGATCACTAACAAACTACAGCATCTTATCTAAGAAAGAAGAGTCTTTAGTGGGAGTGATTGTCTCTGATATAACTTAAGATCTCCTCTGGTCTCCTCTACTTCATGTTAGCAGATGAGCAGCTCACCCTGAAATGACTTTAACAGTATTACAGTAGGAACATTACAGATACTCAACCTGTGGTCATGGTGGAAATGAAAGCAAGTGACTAGCTAAACTTTGTCAGTCTTTCAAAAACCTCGATTTATTTCAAAGCTCCGCCTCCATGAAGTTTCCTCCTTGAGATGTGGTCCTGATGTCAGGTCACCGTTGTTTTCTGATTTGATCCCTTTGCTGTTACCAGGAGCAGTGGCCTCCAGCCAGATTGCTGTGAGACAACAGTCACGTACGAGATCAAAAACCGCTCTAGTGCGTTAAAAGCTCTGCTGCAATTGTAGGCTTGTAAATTAAACTCTATCAGGGAAAACATGATATTTTTTATTTCAACCAATTATGACAAGAAGACCAAAACTCTTTTACATACAAAAACTCAAAGAAAAGATGTTCTACAGTTTCTACATCAATTCCACAAAAGACACAAAGATCGCCATCCCAGTTAAAGCGAGTACTGTATTTTCACGACCATGGGGTGCACCGGGTTATAGGGCATGGTCTCAGTTGTGGGGGATTTTTCGGTATTTGACACATACAAAAGGCGCAGCGGGTGTTAAGGCAACACAACATACCGGTAAAACATGCATGCTAGTGTTGAACCTTTTCTGCGATGACGTTTCTGACCGCCGGGGGGGGGGGGGGGGGGGGGGATCCTCTCCAGAGCTGACAGCGGATCTTCCTTCTGGGGTTCACTTAAATGGTAAATGGCGTATACTTATATACTTATATAGCGCTTTCTACCTTCTTACGAAGCGCTTTACAGTCACAGTCCCATCCACCCATGCAAACACACAGTCACACACACATTCACACACTGGCGGCGGCTCCACTGCCGAACACTGGCGCCGACCTCCCACCAGAGGCAAGGTGGGGTTCAGTGTCTTGCCCAAGGACACTTCAACACATGGGCGTGCAAGGCGGGAATCGAACCTGCAATATTACGATCATGAGTCGACCGCCCTACCACTGCACCATGGCCATTCGAACCCTCAGAGTCTCCAGAGTGGGTTAATAATAGAATCAATCTCTGTTTTTTTGGGAAGAAAACCTTTATTTTTATTATTTATTTTATTTTATTTATTTATTTAATTACTCTTCTCTCTAACTGTGAGTAACAAAACTGAATGCGTGCTCACACACTCACTTGGCCGAGTGTGTGCCCCCTCCTTTTGCAAACGGGGAAGCACAGCACGCGGGATGTCAGCACACACACATACACACATACTGTGGAAAAAAGCAGCAGGAGAAAAAATGAGTTGGTTCTCATGCCGTCTTCTACTACTCCTCTGCAGAAGTCCCACAACTACACATTAGGCTCACCGCCTCATAGGGCGCCCCCTACAGTTTGGAGAAAATTTAAGACTTGTAAGTGCGCCTTAGAGTCGTGAAAATACGGTATATAAAAATGATTGGAAGGGTAAATGTCATTCAGTGTTTTAAAGGTCACTTCTTTTGCTTTGTGAGGGACAGGATATAATAGATTTAATGTTCGTATCCTTTTAGCCTCTGTGGTGCTTACAGCCAGACTCAAAGCTTCGTGTTTGGAAAAAAAAAAAAACTAAATTTCCCTTCGGGGATTAACAAAGTTGTTCTTGAATCTTGAATCTTGTTTGGGGGCAGGGAAGGGTGCTTTGTTACCGTGTGCACTCCAGAGGAGGCTTTGGACCGCAGTACGTCCGGCTGCTGTGCGTGAGCTTTAACGGTTTCTTCCTTGTCCGCATTGAGACATGTGGTCCAGAACATTTCAAGTCAACGTCAGAACCATGAAATGAATGCTTTGTCAAATTGCCGTTGGATGCCTGTGATCTGAATCCTCTCGTCTTCTCCAGAATCCCGGGGCCTGTCAGTGTTACTGAGGCGGTACCAGCAAAGGCCAAATTTAGCTGTCCGAAGGAGCACTGGCACTGGTAAGTTTCTTCTAAACACGGGTGGGCCATCATCATGACCCACGTTAATTTTGCCCGTGTGGTCAGAAATGTTTTTACCAGGTACTTTTCAAGATTTTCTTTTTTTAACTTCTGTTTAAGTGTGTACACTTGTACATGTCTGATTGTCATGTACAGAAATTATTTTAAAATCAGGTATAAATATGCAATAATTAACCGAGACAGAGATAAACATTTCCGACAAAAATGTAAAAGTCATAAAATGATTTTTTTACATGACTGAAAAATGCAGTCAGAAATTTCCTCTTCCAAAGTTAAAGGCCATTATTAAGAGCACATTCATACTTTTCTTTTAAATTATGTAAAGTTAAATGGATGGCTCAATTTACTCTTACATCATTTAAAAGAAACGATGTAAAGTTAAATTGATGTGTCTGATGTCGCGGGGGGGAAACAACTTGGAGTTGCAGAGGATGTGAACAGGTAGAGGTAGAGGCGAGGGCGGGGCTTAGACTCACCGCTTATGATTCCAGACCTGAAACAAACTAACAGCTGCTTCTAGGGCTGCACGATATGAGCAAAACGTGCAATATGAGTGATCAATGTTGCGATAACGATATAATTTGCGGTATATACACAAGTAGTAAAACAACCAAAAACATAATTACTGTTTCATTGCAACAATTTAAAAATTATACTCCAAATGACCCTCGTTGGTGTAGGAGGCAAACATCTAACATAATACCTCTATCTGATTGGTCAACAATGTGAAAGGGTCCATCCAATTGGTCAAATGCATACATGGATTTATTTGATTAGTTAAATACTTCAAGCTGCCATAAGATTGTTTTAGCACATTTTTGGTAACCATTTATTGTGATTTTGAATCAATACGACTATACACCCCTAGTGTTGCAGCTCCTTGTGCTAGAGGGCTGCATTGGGATTGGGTCCCGCCGGGTTCCGGGACCCAATGCAAATCTCGTGGGAGCGGGCGGTTGGAATTGTGCTGCGGGCGGCAAAAAAACCCCCCCCGCGGGATCAGTGTTGCCAGATTGGGCGGTTTTCTCATGAATATATAATAGCGGACTACGTTAGGCTGTGCGGCTGTTGGAGTCTTATGTACTGAAGCTCCGTGAACGCACCAGGTAGACACGCCTAATGGACTCTGTTATCTAACCTGTTGTTGGGGGTGTGCAACGCCTCGCCCCGCCTCTTAGAAATTGTGTTCTTTAAAGATGATACCGCGGTCGAGTGTGGGAGGAGCTACCAGCTAAAGTTATGGTCTGTTTGCTGCATGGAGCGATGTGTTTATCAATACATGGTAGACTCGGAGAATGTGGAGAGATCAGGTTTATTATTTTGAAGAGTTCTACTTGGTAATCATGTTTCCATGTTTGAGTTCATAAAATCATCCCAGAGAAAGTCTCTGCTGCAACCCCCGCAGGGAAAGCTGCGTCTGAATCTGACGCCGTGTGTCCATCTCTGACAGAGTTTGAAACCAAAGCCCCTCCCCCGCCTCTCAACCTGCTTTTCCTCTCCACCCTCTCCACCTGTTCACCTGTTCATGCCCTCTGCAGCTGATTAATAATATCAATACAAATATGTGGGGTTTTTTTCCTGCGGGACGGGAGAAGACACAAAATCAGTGCATCTATATTATTGTGCGGGAATAAATTCTCAGAGTTTTGCGGGTGCGGGCGGGAGTGGACATGCAGATTGCGGGTGCGGGCAGGAGTGTAACACATATGTTGCGGGAGCGGGCGGGATTGGTCAGAAATTTGGTGGGCGGGAGCGGGATGAAGAAAATAGTCCCGCGCAGGGCTCTACCTTGTGCTTTCATTTCTGTGGGAAAATGATCCTAATGGCTCTTTGAGTGGTAGTTTGCCTGACCCCTGCTCTAAAGGATAATATAAAGAGTTGATACCTACTACCTCTTCAGATTTTTCACATTTTTGTCATCTTTTGCTTCTTGTCATGTCATCTGAACACAAACGAGTGAAACTTTTTGGGGGCAAAAAAGTATTTAGTCAGTCGCTAATTGTACAAGTTCTTCCACTTCAAAGGATGAGAGAGGCCTGTCATTTTCATCATGCAGACTTAGCAGCAAAGGTGAAAATCTGCTGTGACCGCCTGCCATCTGACAGGAGTAGACGGAGAGCAACATAAGAAAAGACAAACATGTAGTACACATGTGGCAAAGTCGAGACCCACGGGCCACATCCGACCCGGCGTGTAATAAAATCCGGCCTGCGAAACAATATATAGCGTTGGTAACAAATTAAGTACAGATCTCATAATGCAGCACTGCAGCTGCCTTGCCGAACACCCGTGTTGCCAGATTGGGCGGTTTCCAGCACATTTAAGCGGTTTTTATTCTACATTAGTGGGCAAAAATAGTTTTGGACTGGTTTGGGATCGGTTCGGTCGTTTCTAGTTGCTTATTGAAACACAGCTCATCAGGGACAAGCGCTCAAAGGGAGGCAGGTGAGCCAAGGCCTCACCTGTAAACTATTCTGCCATTGTGAGACACCAATGATAAAAACATAAACTCAATTGTTATAGAAATAAGTTTTTTTTGCCCCAGTCTCAACTATATGAGTTGTTCATGCACAAAATACAGTCTTTAAACTTAAGGAGTACCTACAGACTAGTGCCGTCGGTGTCTGCAGCGTGATTTTCTGAAAGGGGCATCTTAAGGTACATCCATGCGGAACGTGATGCTTGTACCACAAAGGCTTGGTTATTTTAATTACCGGTGCCATTAAATCATCTTCTCTCTGCTCTCCCTTTCTCTCCGTTCTCAGTTGCACTCGAAAATCTACCAGAGGAGCAGCCAGGAGCCAACGACGCCGGAGATCCAAGTCCCCCATCCTCCATCCTCCAAAGTTCACCTACTGCAGCACCAGCACCGCCTCAGTACTGCCACCATCTGGTGGATGTCCAAAACACCAGCTCTTGGCTGTGCCAGAGCCTGGAGATGCGCATCCATCAGTCGATGAGAAGACTGCTCCTGTGGTCCTCCCTGCTCCCTTGACCGCCCATTCCAGCCCTCTGGGCTTTGAGTCTGGTTCTGGTTATGACACGCAGCATGGAAGTGGGAGTTCTGCTGCAGCGGCCCCCAGGTGGGAGGCTCCCAGTTCTTTACCTGTCCAGCTGTGCAAGGAGAGCGGTCATGAAAAAAGTGCCTGTGATGGAGTGGATTGTGGAGCTGCAGCCCAGTGGAGGTCCAGGGCTCCAGATGCTGCAGATTTTCGAGCTTTATCTGAGCTCCACAGTCGCGGCTGTGCAGAGGGCCCACATGCCTCATGCTCCTGCTCTCATGGTGCGTGCTCAGACGTCCAGGATGAGAGCGGGCAGGACGGTGGACTCCCATGCAGCTGCAGGGCCTCTCGACAGGGATGGGCTGGTGTGGAGGTGTATTCCTTCACGGGTCTCCGCAACGTCATCTCCGAGTGTGAACAGGGCCTGCCAGGCCAGGAAGACAGATGTAGAACTCTGAGCAGCTCCACGTTGTCATCTTTGTCTGCACTGCCGGCAGGATCGCCTCGCTCATGCTCAGAACAAGCGCGGGCCTATGTTGATGACATCACAATAGAGGACCTTTCTGGCTACATGGAGTATTATCTTTATATCCCCAAGAAGATGTCGCACATGGCTGAGATGATGTACACTTAAGAGCAGAATGACTTCCATGGTATTAATAAACTAAAATAAAGAGGCTCATTGTTTGTGTGACGGAGAGGGAATGTCAGTAACCAGGAGAAGACAGAAACAGGGTTTCAATTGATGCAACTTTCACTGTTTGATCTGGTTTAAGAGGCCTTTCTAATTTACCGGCACTAACACAGGACTACTGACTGCTTCTCATTAGTTGGGACTCTTACATTTCACTTTTTTTATTGATTATTTACAAATGAAGTTGCCAAAGCTCCTTAGATGAGGGCAGCTTTGTGATATCTGCTGTGACTGTAGTATTTCCAGATCAAATGTCACCCGTCTGAGTTCCAGTCATTCAATAAAAAAAGCTTTTTCTGTGCCAGCCTGTGGGGTTTTTGTCCGTTGGTGCTTCCATATCCAGCAGGACGAAGCGTCTTTTCAAACACAACAGCTGAGTAAACTTTCATTTACCACAGTCAGAAACTGGTCTGAATGGTGAGGCACAAAAAAGCAGGTCTGTCAAATAAAAATGGACTTGATCAATTATATAAATGTAAAGTGGAGTGCGGGCTAGCCATGGGTTGTCCCGGCCTGCCTCTGAGGGTGGGGGCTCAGGACTCCCAGGCGGTAGCGTACCTCTCGTCTGGGTGCTGAGTTCCTGCCTGGCGGGGGCTCCGGCTCTGCATGCTTTCTGTTCCTCCTGCTCCTTGGCTGAGGGGCTGCCGGGTCTCTGTGCAGTGGGGGTCCGGTGTGCTTGAGGGTGGTTGCTCCCGGGTCTTTGCCTGGATAGACCGGGCTGCTGCGCTGTCTGCCTCTGGCTCTGGGGTGTGGGGTGCCGGGCCTCCTGCCTTTGCTGGAGCAGTCAGTGTGATTGAGGTACACTCTGAGAAGCACACTTGCTCAGTCACTTCTGCACAAATATGGGGGGATGGGTACTGTTTTTATACCCCTCTTCAAGAATATTGGTAATGCAAATCTTGTGTGTACCTGTCTGCGTGCACAAGTCATGTATCTTCTATCATTATTGTATGAATATACTTCCAAAGTGTAAATTGCTGTGTGCAGACTACCAGCATTTGTTGTGTGTGCGTGTGTGTGTGTGTGCGTGCATGAGAACTAAGTCATGAAATTTACTCACGACTTTACATCAGTTGACGACACAAAGCGCTTTACATAAAAGCAAATAAAAGTCATAAAATATGAAAATGAATGAAAACAGAAAACACAGGACAATCGCAAACAGTTGGCACCCCTCCCTCACCAGATTCCTCCCTCCACCCACCTAGTTCCCCCAATATAACCCTGAACAAAAATGTAAGAACTGCAGCTTAAATAATAATAATACATTTCATTTATAAGGCGCCCTTCTGAGCACTCAAGGTCGCCGTACAACACATACAGTGTATCAAATACAATAAAAAGTTACAACAAATTAAATACATTCACATTTAAATAAAATGTATATAAAAACATGAAGGGACAGAGAACTGGATAGAGGACGAGGAGGAGCAGGGGTGGCGATAGAAGGAGGTCAGAGAGGCAAGGTTGGGGCAAGGCTGTGAAAGGCTTTGAAAGCATAGAGCAACATTTAGTGTTGAAGCGGTAAAGAAACAGTCTGGCTTAGTACTGCTGTGCAGAAAAGGTTTAATATGGATCCATTTATGCCAAGGCCCAGCCCGACCACGGGGTTATGACACAGCGCTGAGGGCCCACTCTATGGCTATTACACCACAGAGCAGAACCCCAGCCGGCATAATGAAAGCAAGCGCCAAAAAAACAGCACCCCCTACAGGCGGAGCCGGTAGTGCCCCAGAACAATGGATCCCCAAGAGGAAGCACTGAAGTCAGAAAAAACATCAGAATATAAATAATAATAAAATCGTAATATAAAAAATTAAAATAAATATATAATAATAGTAGTAATTCAAACATAACATCAATAAACACATTTTTAAAAAGACATTAGAAATGATTGAAACATAACCTTAAATATCAGGAATTTAATAATAATAATACAAATGGGTAGTCTATAATAAATAATAATTATAATATTAATAATAATAATGGTCCTTATATATAAGTAAAAAAAATGATTAAGTAGGGAAAATAGATAAATTAATAAATAGATGATGAATAAAAGAATTAAGCAATTACAAAAGTCACATGAAAGTGAAATTAAAAAGGTGGGTCTTGAGCCTCTTCTTAAAAACGTCTGCAGTCTCTGCAGCCCTGAGGTTCTCAGGCAGGCTGTTCCACAGGTGAGGGCCGTAATGGTAGAACAAAGACTCACCGTGTGTTTTGATCCTCACCTTAGGAACAACTGAGAGGCCAGCACCAGAGGACCTAAGGGTCCGCGAGGGCTCATATATTAAAAGCAGATTGGTTAAATAAGAAGGCCCAAGACCATAAAAACATTAAAAACCATAAATAGAACTTTAAAATCAATCTTGAACACACAGGGAGCCAATGCAGCGATTTAAAAATGGGTGTATGTCTTCCCGCCCCCTGGTTCTTGTCAGAAATCGTGTGTTGAGTTCTGCAATAGTTGTAGGTTTGAAAGAGACTTTTTGGGTAAACCAGAGAGCAGGACATTACAATAATCTAAATGACTGAAGATAAAAGCATGCATTACCACCTCTGTGCTGGCAAGACAGGGCAATGGGTGGACTCTGGCAATGTTTTTAACCCTTGTGCTATCTTGGATGACCCCACCCTTACTTTGACATGTTCTCCCTACCATGACAAAGGTGGATAAAGGTGGAAAGATTTCATGTAATCCATTGAACCAGTGAAGATCACAAAAAATTGAAAAAAAAAGGTTCAGAGCTCTGTCTAGTGAATCTAGATGACCCAACTCCCAACGGTAAAGTGCCTAGGATAGCACAAGGGTTACGATGATAAAATCCTGTCTTAACGGCATTTTTAATGGGTGGGATAAAATTCAGCTCAGAGTCTAAATGTACACCCAGGTTTCTCACATATTGAGAAGATTTAAAATTCCTGAGTTTGGGTAAAATCATCTCTTTCTTGTCTTCAGGACCCACATTAAAAGAACTTTTTTTAATGGAATAATAGTTATTTTTCTGCTCATTTTCCTACCTGGAAGTAAGTCGATCTCTGAGGCCCCGCCTTTCTCTCCTTGTGGGTGCTGCCCATTTCATGTCGTCATCCTCGAGCCGGCCTCTGCAGCGTGTCTGCGTTTCCCCACGAACACAAACAACATCCAAACTTTTGCAGAGGTAGATGTTCATATGCAGATGTTCATGCACATAAAAGGAAAGCATCTAGCCGATATCCACTAGCTCCAATGAGGAAGTGGGTGTGTCTGTTTGCCAGGAGACGGAGCTGGCAGTGCAGACTCCTCCTGGAAGGGGTTGTTCCACACATTGTGATGTCACAGTGTGAGAACCCAATTGTTTTTGTGGATTCGGGAGGGGCTAATGCTCAGAGAGCAGGTTTTAGAAGAATTCTCAGAAATGCATAAATAGATAAAAAGCTTTGAACATTATAACACATTTAAAGCCCAAAATGTTTATTTTGCATGATATAAGCTCTTTATTATGTTCAGATAATTGTGTCATGGTTTTAATTATTTCCTAAATAAAATATAAACTCATGTACATGTCACGTGAATAAGGCCATGTTTGACAGCAAACATGGCCTTAACTGTTTTTTAGTGTGAATTGTCATGACGACATGAATGAATTTCTTTGAAGATACGTAAAAGGCTTCGATCTTCCTGTTTGTTTGTTTTTTATTGTTTACTGTACATTATTTTATAATCAGATTGTTTTGAGACCATTTTTATTTCCCTGTGAGATTGCTGCTCAAATTAGTCTGAAAAACCACTTCGGATTCTGTGGACCAATGAGACGCCGCCAACTGGACGTTGTACCCGGAACGACTAGGTCTTGTCCAATCAGAATTCAGAACGTGGATGGCTGAGGGGAGGAGCTGACTTCGGTGGCCAGTCGCGCGGCGTTGACGTGTGACGTGGGAGTCGGGAAGCTGGTGTGCTGACGCTTCGCGTGCGAACCGGCAGACTGACGGGTCCGGAGCTTCTCTGTTCAGCAGTTCGAACAGGGATTCCTGCCTCCACTTTGACTCAAAATGCTGCGCTTGGCGGGCTTCTCGGTGGCGCTCGCGCTCGCTTTGTGTCCGGGTCCAGTTACAGCCTTGAAAGAAGGAGAATGTGAAGGTAAGAGTCTCTGTGTCCGCTGCAGCTAAACTTAGAAACCTGATGATGGATTCTGGCTCTCGGCTCACTCACTGCCGCGCGTGAAGAAACGTTTTAAAGTTTATGTAGCAGCCGCCATCTTTTGTTTAAACGAGGAATCTGTTGACACGAACAACGTCGTCTAGTCAAGTGGAGAAGTCATTAAACCCAAATATGCGAACCTCCATCACGACCCTTCAAGATCCAGAGCTCCGTGGGTGATGTGAACCATAAGGGGAAAGTGAGGGAAGGCCTGTTGGACCCACTGGTGAAGAAAATCCACTTAAGTTTTTGAATAACTTTTTCCAACTTCAAAGCAGGAAAAATGGCTCCCTGGTGGTATACTGTGGAATTTGTGGATGTTTTTAAAGGGTCTATATCATACCAAATCCACTTTGTAAGCTTTTAAGTGTATTATGATAATGCCTCACAAAAACAGCCTAAAGTGGTATTTCGATCCACTGTGGGGGAGACTGAACCCTCTTATCTAACCACAGAAATTGTTTTTTAAGCTGTTCGGAGTAAAAGACGTAGATTAGGGATTTGAACAAACCAGCCTTTTTAATGTGATTTGTGATGTCTGTGCTTGTTGCAGTGTGTGTCTCCTTCCTGGATAAGTTTTATCAGTCACTGAAGGACAGCGGCTCCAGCTTCAGCAGTGCAGACATCGAAAAGGCGCTCGCCAAAAGCTGCAATGAAGCCAAAGGAAAAGAGAACCGCTTTGTGAGTAAGGAGAAGCTGTGATGGACTCTGCATCAGTACCTGTGTTTTAAGGCATGCTGGGATTTCTGTCAACTAGTGATGGGAAACTGAAGCCCCTTAAAGCACTAAAGCGTTCCATTCAATTATCTGACTCTTGAGTGATGCTCTAAGTTGCGTCGTTTGCTTCACTGCACCATCAAGGGGAGAAAAAATGTATACCATTGATACATCCATGATCATTATGATTCTGAGGAAAGATTGTTATTGAACAATTGAATTAATATGTAAATGTTTGTGATATAAATGTAAATTTAGACTTTCACAACGGAGTCTGTCATTAGGGCTGCACAATATGAAGAAAACTCTTGATTTGCGATATTAGTGATCAATACTGCGATGACTATATAACTTGTGATACAGGAACAAATGGCAAAATGACTAAATACCGGTACATAATTTCCATTTCACTGCTACAGGTTAATTTAAATAAGAGTCAACATAACTTAAATCACACTCCAAATGACCCTTGTCTACATAAGAGGCGAGCATCTAATATAAAAGGGCTCTTCTGATTGGTCAAATGCAAACATAGATTTGATTCGTTAAATACTTCAAGCTCCCATAAGATTGTTTTGGCACATCAAAGGTAGCCATTTTTTTCACTTTTTGCCGTTTTTTGGGATATGCGTATTGGACAGCTTAATATCGCGATAACGATAATTTTGTTATTTATCGTGCAAGTTGTCATGATACAATTGTTGGGTTAAAATAAAAAGCAGGAACACATTTGAGATGAAATGTGATGTCACTGTGCAGTGAAACAGGGACATCTTATTCAACTATGACACTATGGCAAAGCAACCTGACTGGTTGGATTGCAGGTTCCTGTGAACAAACAGGTGTCCTGTACAGTTTAGGCTGCTTTTATTCTGAAAAACATTACTTTAACGGCACGTCTGTCAGTGGAGTTTCTGAGGAAAAATCTGAGCAGAGGATGACAAAGAACGAGAGGAGGACCGCTCATCTTTTACTTGAGATGGAGCCAAACGGTTCAGTGTTCCATCCTTCAAACATAAGTTTAGGTGTCGTTTGGTTGCTTTTTTGTTGTAAACCAACCTGCAGGTTTAAACCAGTCCACTTGTTCTGTTTCTGGCCAGTGTTACTACATTGGTGCAACGAGTGATGCAGCTACCAAGATAATCAATGAAGTGTCCAAACCTCTCAGCTACCATGTTCCAGTGGAGAAAATCTGTGAAAAGCTCAAGAAGAAGGACAGCCAGATCTGTGAACTGAAATACGGTAAGAGACGTCTTCAGACTGTGGTCTCTGTTAAACCGCGCTGAAGTCTGCACATCCCTGACCGGATTTTCTGCCCTTTTGAGCTGATCTCTGTTCAAATCAAAGATGGTCCTGATGGTCAGCTGTTGGCTCTGAAGACTCACAGCCTAGTTTGGCTGTTGTGCAGTTGATGAACGTCTAACATTTGTGCTTTTCCTGTAGATAAACAGCTGGACCTGAGCACGGTGGATCTGAAAAAGCTCAAAGTGAAAGATCTGAAGAAGATCCTTGAGGAGTGGGGCGAGTCCTGCAAAGGATGTGCTGAAAAATCTGACTTTATTCGCAAAATCACTGAGCTTATGCCCAAGTACGCTCCAGCAGCGGCCAACGCACGGACAGATCTGTAACCATGGACAAGTCGTCCCACCAGGCAGAGCGCACAGAGTGTTTGACATGTTGAATGAGTATGAAGGTCACCCAGAGCAGCGGTCCCATTAGGACACAGACCGTTAGACCTCAAGCTGAGAGACTGTAAGTTTGGTTTGAAACTGTGTTTGAAAACAGGAGGCTGCACAAAGATCAGCTTCTCTTCTGTGAAAACATGCATCTCTCTGTGGGCGGACTCTGGACTTCCCGACGCTTTGTCTCTATTTTGTTGTCTTTCTTCCTCATTTTTGTGATGTGTGTAGTCTTGACTGTGTATTCAGAACCTCAGAGGCCTTTCTGAAGGCAAAACTTTTACAAGGAGACTCTCCAATTGGATTAAAAAACAAAGTGAATCTAGTAGATGGTTTATTGAACTGCTGGTGAGACCTGATCCTGCTGGACGTTTCCTTTGGTAAACAAGTGGAGCTTCGCGTCCATGTAATCACGTCCTGCTTTGGGTGTTTCTCACCTGCACGTCTGGGAGACTTCATTTTGCTACCAGGAGGAAGCTTGGGAAGTTGGAAGCCTGGTCTCTGTTGAGCAGCTGCTGGTAACACCGCCGTCATGTGGCGAGGAGAGTCACCGTGGCAGCCGCGGAAAGAAACAGCGATGCAAAGAGCTGAAAAGGGATTCTTGAGTGCAGAATGGATGAATGCTGCATTTTCTTCAAATCTGTGTGTGCTCCTCACCTGTACCTTTGAAGCCATCTCAGTCTCTAACGCATATGTAAAATATTCATAAAGCTTTAAGAGTTTCTGTTCAGTCCAGAGAGCAACCCTTTCCACTATATGAACCCAACCAGTCAGCCTTCAGGGGCCAATGATTCCTGAAGAGCAGGAGAACACGTCTGTATAGATCACACAGCCTTCTGGTAATGGGAACGTGAAGCTGCCACCGCTCTGTTCACCTGACTGAACTCTTGTATTTTGAAACTGAAGTGTAAAACTACACGAGGAATGGTCGCTGAACAAGCATTCAAGTCATTTGTACAACTGTTCTACTTTTTCATTAAAATATGAAAAACTAGACTGTAATGATACCAGTCTATTGGCAATATGATTAACCTACTACTCTGACCGTAGATGAGCTCGTCTAGCACTAAATGCACAAACTAGAAGTGCTGCATTTCAGATCCACATTACATCCTAGCAACAAGTGGACCTGAAGGACCACATGGTGTTCACCTGGAATTAAGGGACATTGTCCAAAAATGTGTAAATCATCAATTCCAATGATCAGAGAAAGGTGGTTTGTCATAAAACTGGTTGTCCTTTGAAAATGAATAAAAATAATCCCACCCTTAAAATACGGTCACATATCCCAAAATGGGGGGGTTTCATCAAGTTTTCCAGGTGAGGGTCTGGTTTAGGAACATAGTCTTTGGTTTGTCATAGTCACTGGTAAAACCCAACTTAAACAATACTCTTTGGTCAGTGACACTTTAAAAAATGTAACAATTCGCTGTTATGATAAAATAATAAAAAATGCATCATTGTCATTGAAAACAAGAAACCATAACCAATTTAAAAGTACATCTAATATAGAAAAAATGAGAGACAAGAGTGTTAAAATAGTCGAAAGCCAGAATAAAACATCATATAACCACAGTACATGAATTTGAGAACCATCCACCATTGGACAGTTTCAGTAGGTGCAGATTTTCATTTTTATTCATCCTTAAAACATTTATTACAGAACTGGAGTCTGCCCAAAGGTAACAGCTCAAACGGGGGGTGAGCGGGCTGGGACGTTTCTCTGCTGATGTTCCTTGCTCTATTGAGGCAGCAGAGTGGAGGGTTTGCTGTGTTGGGTGTTGGTTAGAGGGCAGCCAACACGACCTGCTGGACTGCTCTCCTCTGAGCCACTGTCCAGCTGTCACTCAGTCCGGTTCTCATATATAATAACTACTGATGCAGACTGTGTTCACGGGGGTCTACCATAAACTATCAATAAGGACTGGACTGAGTGACCCCCCCCTCATTTTGGCCCTGGTACTTTTTTTTTTTTCTTTTTCTTGATAATCCTATTTTTGGTCATGATAATTTTATTTTCTTTGCTACACTATTCAAACATGTACTTGTAGAGTTAGATAAGCTATTTCTTTTCTAGTAGTTCTGCTACATTGCGCGTCTGTCCTGGAAGAAGATCCCGCCTTCATGTGGACTTCCCTGACGTTTCTTCTTTTTTTCTTGGAATCTGTTTTTTTAGGAGTTTTTCCCTACCGAGAAGGAGGATCTAAGCGCCCAGTTTAGCTTAGTTTTATAATTTTTTGACTGATTTCACAATTTGTTCAATTGTAAAATGGCCGTTGAGACAACTGTGTTGCAATATTGGGCTATACGAATAAAACTGAATTGAATTGAATATATTACACGTTATTCAAGTTAATAACTGACCAATCAGATGCCTCAGTAAAAGCACGTGGTGCCCGGTGGCCCCCACCTCCAACATTGGATTGAGAGAATCTCCTAAGCCACTTTCAGTGGAAGGGGTGTGGAATTCCAACAAGCTCACATCTGATTAGAAACAGTAGGTGCCATAGTAATGCTGACTCAGACTAACTCGGAACATTAGCTGTTGTCTGACTCCAACATGGCGACGTCAGGATTCCCAAAAAATGGTGACTGAATTGGCTTCATTCCTCTGAAACTGGATTTGAGGCCTTTTCAATGGTTGACGTCACACATGCTCAGTCCATCTCTGTATTGGTCTATGGCAGGGGCTCGCGAGCAGCATGCGGCTCTTTGCGTCTCATCATATTTTCTATATACTTTGCCTCATTTCATATTTTTTTCCCTCTTAAACCACACTCAAACCGCCAGAGGGTATTAAAAATAAATAATAAATAATAATAAAAGTGATTTGGCAGTGTGTGTGTGTGTGTTCAATGCTGCTCCCGACACATACGTGACCGCCAATCAGTGTTGCCAGATAGTGACACAGTTTTCCAGCCCAAAAGTCATGAGAAAACTGCCAGACCCAGCGAAAAACCGCCCAATCCGCCCACCCCGCACACATATGTATAGTGTGGGGATCTGGGGGTTAGCCCCGTCTTCAGCCCCTAAGAGTCATGGGAAGTGGGGAATTTTCCGTGTAAAACCGTGAGCCAGGTAGCTGTTAGCTGAATTGACTTGCATGCCATTTGGCTGAATGAGTGTGAAATGAAGTTACCGGGTTCCCAAAAATGAGCAGAAAGGAGAGGCGTCACACAGTTAACTGCCAGTTAAATTGAAACTTAGCAAGTATGAAGTATAAACTAAGTATGAACTGACTCATTGCAATGTATTAATATTAAATAGATTATTCGCCTTTGATTCAGATGTCAGTCATTCCATTTTAAATTAAAAAAACATATAAAAGCAAGATATTCTAATGAAGGTCAAAATTAATTTAAGTTGCACACAACTGAAATGTAATGTATTTAATGTGTTTATTGTGAATATGAATCACTTAGACACCAGAAGGATGCTCTGTCCAGATGTTTGTGTATTTGTTGGTGTAAGTGTCATTGAAAGAGGAATGTTGAGTTACAAAGAATTACCAGATAAATACTGATGGATAAATGGTGAAAATATTCAGTTTTATCATCGTAAATCTAACTTCAGAGAAGTCAGTGCCTCTCCAGCATCAACCTCACTGCCCGTCACTGTGTGGTTGTGTGTGTCAGAGAGAGGCAGAGAAAGAGAGAGATAAAGAGAGAGAGAGAGAGTGTGTGTGTGTGTGAAAGATGAGAGAGAGAGAGTGAGTGTGTGGAGGGGGTCTCTGACCTCCAGGGTAGTCTCTGTGTTAACTCTGGTTTAGCTGCATTGATGTGTGTATTGAGGGTGGACACTTTCCTTGAAATAAACACAAGTACAATACTTGCTGTTCTTTTGTAGGGAGAGGAGTGTGTTATGGAAAGTAATACGGCTTTAATTGGGTGTTTGTGTGTGTACGTCTTGGCAGGTCAGTGTGTGGTGTGGCTCTTTGACTCTCACTTTGAAAAAATTCGGCTCTTGGTGTCAAACTTGTTCGCCACCCCTGGTCTATGGGATCTCCCCACACGTCCCTCTGGGAAGCTGGTGCTGAAAAAAAAAAAGAGTATGCCTTCAGTGGGTGCTTGCTTAACCCTTGTGCTATCCAACGTACTTTAACATTGGGGGTTGGATCATCTAGACCCCACTGGACAGTGTGCTGAACCTTTTTTCTTCAATGATTTGTGATCTTCACTGGTGTCCATGGATTACATGAAATCCTCTCCACCTTTATCCACCTTTGTCATGGTAGGGATAACACATCAATGTAAGCGTTTTACTCTGCACTTTTGTACGAAAATTTAGATAGGGAGAAGCAACAAATTAATACTGTTTTCTACCATTTTATCACCAGAGTTAAAATATGTATTTGTTTGAAATTTAAAATAGCATTAGTTTACTTTGTTTCTTACAAATGGATCCAGAATTGAAGGGATTTACAACAGTAGAAAAGGTGAAGAACTGATTCAGGGAAAATTACAGTTATTTTCTATCTATCTATCTTTAGAGTTTGGATGTGAACATATTTGTGGGGTAAATGTTATTTGAAATTCATTTATGTATTTCTTCAACTTTATTATTTTTAGAAAATGTATCTGACAGGAGCCATTCTTTTTTTTCAATTAATATAATTTAAAATATGGTTCCAATAATTTTTTCCTTTAGGTGTTGTGCTTCTTTTTTCATTTAAAGTATTATATGTTTGTTGTTGCAATTTTTTGATTGAAAATATCAATACCATTAATTATTAAAGGAGGGTGTATTTTAGATGCCTTGTGATATTTAAGGTGTGAAGTCATTAGTTGAATTACTCCTGAGGGAAGAGCTTTCATTACACTCCTGAATTCTTTGCTTGTTACTGGAAAACACATTTTATTTAACCATTGTGCTATCCTAGGCACTTTAACATTGGGAGTTGGGTCATCTAGACCCCACTAGATAGTGCGCTGAACCCTTTTTCTTCAATGATTTGTGATCTTCACTGGTGTCCATGGATTACATGAAATCCTCTCCACCTTTATCATGGTAGAGATAACACGTAAATGTAAGGATCGAGTCATCTGGACCCCATAGGATAGCACAAGGGTTAAGAACATGTCATAATCTAGATGGCTCCCATTCTCTTCAAAAAGATCATGTTTTTGATGGTTATATTGTCTTTGTTCCAAGTTATGCTTTTGTTTGGTGAGCAATAATGAGTATAACATAACATCCAGGCACGAACAACTTGCAGATACAAATTTTAAAGATTGAGAGGAGTCTTTTTGATATTATTATTACATTTTCAAAGAAATTGAAGACCACCAATTTTATTAAAAATATTAAATGGGATAAAGTACCAAATTGATTTTGAGTGTTAAAGGCTTTTTTGAATCCAGTTACCTTTAAATGTATAATTCAAATCTGAGAAATGAGTTCATAACTTCCTTTGCATGAAGGGGCATAAAGTTGTTCTTTCTGAAGATAGTGACGTCTATTTTTCCATACAAAGTTAAATTTATTTGGAAGTTGAATCAGAAACAAATAAAGATAAGGATTAGGACAAATTACTCTTGAGATACCTTCTGCTTTAGCCGAGAGCATCCTGCCAAAAATAGATGGATCTCGTTGAAGCCACATATTCATGACATCTTGCAATTTTTTTATTCTCAAGGAGAGGTTTTGTGTTTGTCTAGATTTTCTGTCCATTGTTATACTGATGCCTAAATATGTAACTACATTTTTTAACAGGGATACTATTTGAGATTTTCCTAAAGCATTTGAAAATGTATTAATTATACTTATATCAAGGTCGATTTGGTTTCTGTCTATTAAGAATAATGCAGTATTATCTGCTAGCTGTGTTATTTTGATTTCCTTTTGGAAAAAATTGATAAAACTAATAAATTAGGACATTTTTATGCAGGAGTTTTAAAATCAAAACGTGCAACGTGCTTGCGTCACCACAGGCTCCGCCCTCCTTTGGGAACGCGCACATTCCTATTGTCCAAGATGGCGGCGCTGGTGCAGCTCTTGTGATGCTGACATGTTTTTAAAGGCTTCTCCTCTTCTCCCCGTAAATGTGTGACCACTCGGAGCCCGCTCTGGAAGCGCCCCCTAACCGAAGCAGCCTGCGCCGCCGCCGCCTCAGAGCTAACGCTCCCGGAATCCGCAGCAGCGCCGGACCTCCGCTGCAGGCTCGGAAAAGTTAAAACTCCATCATTATTGGAAAATGAAGCGGCAGGCCGTGAGAGACGCCAGCCCATCCAGGGCCCTAGCCAAGCGGATTCGAGAGAGAGAACGGGAGAGCGCCCGCAGAGAGGAGCTGCCGCCGCCGCCGCTGGCTCTGCTGCTGGCGGAGAGCCGGAGCTTCCACCGGCGGAGCCGCAGCAGGGAGCGGGAGAAGCCGCGCCTTCGGGAGGAGCGCGCGGCCGCGCTGGAGCTCCACCACCGACACGAGCTCAGCCTCCTGGGCCGGCCGCCGCTGCGGGCCGCGGAGCTCCCCGCCGCGAGACCCGGCACGCTGGAGTACAAAACGCTGCTCATCAGCAACCTGGGCTCGCAGGTGTCGGACGAGGACGTCGAGGACGCGCTGTTCCACGAATTCAAAAAGTTCGGGGACGTGAGCGTGAAGCTGTCGCACACGCCGGAGCTCGGCCGCATCGCCTACGTCAATTTCAGACACCCGGAGGACGCCAAGGAGGCCCGGCACGCCAAGTCCTCCCGGCTGGCTCTGGGTGATAGACAGCTCAAAATAGAGCCCATGTACGTTAGGAGGCGGAGCGTCACTCCCCCGGACGTCAGCTATCTACCTTTGCACGCCCCCTATCCGTACAGACAGCGCTCCTTGTCCCCACCCGGGACCGGCGTGAGCAGCATGCGGGACCTCCGGGCCAGACACTATGCCCTGGAGAGCCTGGGTCTGAGCAGAGACCGGGAAAGGCTGCTGGACTATTATGGCATGCTGGATGAGAGGGGGCGGCCCTACGCGTTCCCCCCCATGCCTGTGGTGGAGGACCTAAAGCCCGAGGATGACCAGAGGGCCACCAGCAACCTGTTCATTGGAAACCTGGACGGGAATGTGACGGAGGTGGAACTCAGGAGAGGGTTTGATAAATACGGCATCATTGAGGATGTGGTCATCAAACGGCCAGCACGCGGGCAGGGCGGGGCTTATGCCTTTGTGAAGTTTCAGAACCTTGACATGGCCCACCGGGCCAAAGTGGCCATGCAGGGCCGTCTTATTGGCGGAAACCCAATTAAGATTGGATACGGCAAAGCCAACCCCACCACCCGTCTGTGGGTGGGCGGTCTGGGACCAGGAAACTCGCTGACCGCTCTGGCGCGGGAATTTGACCGCTTTGGAAGCATTAGGAACATTGACTATGTGAAGGGCGACAGCTTTGCTTACATCCAGTATGAAAGTTTGGATGCAGCCCAGGCCGCCTGCACCCAGATGAGGGGCTTTCCTCTGGGTGGGCCGGAGCGCCGCCTCAGGGTGGACTTTGCTAAAGTGGAGGAGAGCCCCTCCCGCCCATTTCCCCCTGGTTACCAGCTTCCTGTGCCTCCACCCACGCATTATGACCTCCTTGGAGAGGCCTATAGTCGCCATCGCAGCCTGGAGCGCGAGCTGAGAGGAGCCAGGGAGCGCTCCTCACCGCCCTCCCACAGCCTCCTCTCTTTGAGAGAGAGGGTCCTGCTGGAGAGAGAGTTTCCCAGCAGCCCCACCCGAAGCCTGGACAGGAGGGTGGGAGGAGTGGAGGCATTTGGAAGAGCTGGCCGGGGGGCGAGGAGCCGCAGCAGGAGCAGGGAACGCTGGCTGAAGGAGAGGGAGGAGAGGAGGAGCCGCAGGAGAAGCAGAAGTCTGTCTGTTGACAAACAGTCAGAGGAAAAGGAGAAAGAAAAGGGAAGGTCGAGGGTTCGAGTTCCGGGAGGTACCGCCTCCCCTGATGCAAGCCCAGACCGAGCTCGGGTTCGAGCCCCGGACTCTACCACTGAGCCAAGAGACCACTCCCCTGACAGTGGTGGAGGGGGGAGGCACACAAATGCCACAGAGGAAGAGCTCCCATCCAGCCGTCACCACAGCAAGAGGTCCGTGAGCGTCAACAACCACCATCGAAACAGCGACGTGGCCACCGCTAGCCCCCCCGCTGCCCACACGGACACCTCATCCACCCTGAGCTCGCTGTCGGAGTACGCCCAGACCTCCCTCACCAAGGCGTGGCAGGGCTTCTTCGCCTTGAAGAACAGCAGTTTTCCCACAGAGCTGTACATGCTGGAAGGGGGGGCCTCCTTCCTGAGTGGCGTTTTGAAGGACAGCCTGAATCTACACAACCAGCCAAGCCAGTTGAAAATTGCCCAGCGCCTGCGCATGGACCAGTCCCGGCTGGATGAGGTGTCGCGCCGCATCAAGCTTGGTCGCCCCGACGGCTTTGCCATCCTGCTGGCTCTGCAGGGCGCCATCGACCGCCAGGCCCCCGCCCCTGAGCCGGGACTGCAGATACGTCTGCTCCGGCACCTGGTGACATACCTGCGCAACAAGGAGGCGGCGGGAGTGGTTAGTCTGCCTGCCACCAAAGAGGGGGGCACGGGTGGGATGCTTTACGCCTTCCCCCCCGGTGAGTTCTCACAGCAGTTCCTGCAGGCTGCCCGGAGGACTGTGGGTAATCTGGACGAGGAGCACATGGTCATTGTGATCGTCAGCGACACTAATTGAGTCTGGTGCCGACTCAGTCCCACACTACAAGTCTTTCCACGGTTTTTATGGGGGGCGTGTTTTGACTCCTCTGTGCTCCCGAGCGCCTCCTCTGTCGGGGTTCCCCTCCCACAGTCACGCCGGGACACATTCAAGTGAAAAATGCAGAAAGGTCGTCGCCCTGACAGGCAGTACGCCGCCTTTTCTGCTTCAGGTGTAACTGAGAACACTAATGCCTAGCCTGATGGTTTCTATGCTTCATACTTTATGTGTTTGTATCCTGGTGTCGCCTGACCTGTGCCGACGCCTCCAGTGACATGGAGACTTTCTGCAGAAGCAGCTGGACTGTAAGCTGATGCCAGTTGATCGAGTCTCTCCTCTCTGGACTCTACCAACTTCTTATTTATAGTTCAAAACCTCCTGGGCCAGTAGACAGAGTCCCGGCCGTCCCAACCACTCCGCCGGTGTTTTTATCAGTTCACTCATTCCACACTTCACTTTGCTTTTCATGGTGCCAGAGTGTTTTCTCTGTTGTTGCATGGACTAGAATGAATTTCTATGGATATATATGTAAACTTCCTTGTGGAGACCTTTTTAAAAAAATATTTTCGAGTTGTACTGTTTCGATTTTTTTTATTGTGGACATTTCAAACTTCAGTTTTAATATGTCAGTCCATCCACACTTGAACTACTCGTTTTTATTTCTGTCTTCACGTGTCAGCACTTTGATGGGATCAAACCATTTCAGATGCTTCACATCAAGATGAAAAGACAGTAAAAGACGACGCAAATAAAAAGATTTGGGAAAGAAAAATCTGTGTCTTATAAATAAAACTTACCGGTAAATGGAGACAAAAGAAGTTGACAGCTCAGAACTTTGGTGTGTAAGGGTTCCTCCTAATTTTTATTTAGAACCAGAAGCTGCATCAAGACTGGAGATGAGCTGAAGCAGGGGGGGTGCGCGGGCGGGGGTGGGGGGTGGTGCAGGTGGTGAGTGGTGGGTTTCAGGTGCTAGTCTGAAAGGTTGTCTGTGCCGAAGGGGAACAAGAGAAGATGACACAAAGTTAGCGGCTTAAACTGGTGTTCATAAAACCCTGAATCCCTGAAACGTTTGCAGACATGTTAGCTTCAAGATAAAATGGAAGACAAATTTTCTTCCTCTGCATTTGGTCTGAAAGACACAAATCAAACTTGTCTCTCTGAAAGAATCATTTAAATGTAGTGTAACTTCAAAGTTGACTACTTCTACTATATCTTAAGTCAAAAATACTATGCCTATGTAGTAATAGCTCAAAAACTACACAGTAAGAGTACACAAATCTTTGTGAGGAGATAGTGTTGTCACGTGTATTAATATTTTTGTAGTACTATATAATTTAAACAGATCAGGCTTTTTATTATGAAAACAGAAAGCAGTGACGAACAGCGGCCCCTGCTCTGAGGACAGCGCTCGAGAAGCACGTGCCTTTCTCTGGACAATGCTGCTGCCCAAGTGGGCTGGGATCCCTCAGGTGGGAACCGCAAACCCGGCAGCAGGCGCCGTGGCCGGCTGGGTCAGACGGGCGTCTCTGTCTCACATCCGACCAAGGCCGCATGTGGGCCAGCCGGGGCCTCAATAAACTACCCTGTGGGCCGTAGTGGTCCTCTGCCGGGAGAAGGAAGAAAAAAAAGTAGTTAAGCACAGTGACTTATGTCTCAGAGGATGTTCAATTCAATTTTATTTGTATAGCCCAAAATCACAACAACAGTCGTCTCGATGGGCTTTGAAGTAAAACATGAACTCAAAAGGATCATGAATACAAAGAGTCAATAGGAAAATACTAAAATAAACTAACAAACTGACTAAGCTATACTGGCATCCCTGCCCTTAGACCCCCCTTCGCGGTAAGGAAAAACTCCTAAAAAACCGGATTCCGGAAAAAAATGAAGAAACCTCAGGGGTGCCCACATGAAGGAGGGATCCTCCCCCAGGACGGACAGGCGATTTACCAGAACTCATGATGTTACTTAGGATGTTCCTTTGACCGTTATGCATGTCAATCGAGTGACGTATAACTTGGTGAGATTTTTAAAAATATATTTTGATTTTTTAAATATACTTATCTCTGATGGCCTGCAATCTGCCATCACATCGACATACTGAGCACCCCTGCCTTATTCCACCCAGGCGTGGAGGTAAAAGCAAGATTTCCCATCCAGTGTGTGGGCGCTGACGGCACAAAGCTAATGTAACCCTTGTGCTATCCTAGGCACTTTAACATTGGGAGTTGGATCATCTAGACCCCACAAGACAGTGCACTGAACCTTTTTTCTTCAATGATTTGTGATCTTCACTGGTGTCCATGGATTACATGAAATCCATGAAATAAATGAAAACGAGTTGTAACGAATAATCAACAAAGCGGTTTCTATTCTCATGATCCAACCTAATCAGTCTGTCAGGGGCAAGTTGTTGATGGACCGAGCTAATTAAAAATTTGTATGAAAATGAAATAAATCAATAATCGATACTGGAAGATACCATTTGGATTGAGTCACTGTAAGTTTATTTGACTATAAGGTTTACAGTGACCACGTGCATCACAGCAGACAACACATACATGTGATTTCAGCAAAAACTGATCAGTCCATCATTCCAGTCCAATGTTTGGAAACACTTGAACTTAGCAAAGTCATGTGACCATACAGTGCGCTAGAATGTTCTAATAATATTCCCTTTGGATTATTTGGACGTGGAAAAACAATAGTGGGCTGAACTTTAGGAAACTAAAATGTGAATGGATTTGACATTCATTCTTGTTTACTTGTTTGTTTGCTCACATATTTACTTTACACTTGATTATCTTGAAGAAATCCAAGGAATCTGGAAAACTTCACCTGCACTGTTCAGTACCTGCAGGTATTTCTCTCTGAGTCACACTGGTGGAAGGTTTAGCTAAAGATGTCCTGGATCCATTTTAGGGGACCCACTCAAGTTCACAGAATACGCTACCACAGGACCCCCCCAGATCTAAGCATAAGAGCCAGACCTGGGAGATCCCACTGCAGCGATCCCGTTCACTGAGAAGGGTCAGTCACTGATGTGGAGGTTCCCTCTGAGGAAAACACTGGAGTTACAAATAAAATGTAAAAGGAATAAAAACAGATAAATAACCAGATAGGTAAATAAATACACCTTAATAGACAGTTATAGATCAGTAAATGTGAATAACAATAAAAAAATGCAAATAGTAAAGAAAAGAAAAATAATTAAAATATCAAATCAATTCCTACATTTAAAAAGTTAGATTAACCCTTGTGCTATCTTGGATGACCCCACCCTTACTTTGACATGTTCTCCCTACCATAACAAAGGTGGATAAAGGTGGAAAAATTTCATGTAATCCATTGAACCAGTGAAGACCCAAAAAATTGAAAAAAAAAGGTAGGGTTTGAGCCTTCTTTGAGCCTTCTTTAAAAAACATGAACAGTCTTTGGCCCTAAGGGTCTCTGGGAGGCTGATCCACAAGCGAGGTCCATAAAAACTGAATGAGGCCTAACCATATGTTGTAGTTCTTACGTTTGAGATAACCAAAAGGACTGTGTCAGAGGACCTCAGGGTCAGCGAGGGCTCATCCTTTAAAATCATATCAGATAAATATAAAGGTCTAGGACCATAAAAACATTTATAGACCAGTAAAAGAACTTTAAAATCCATTCTGCATTGCACAAGGAGCCAATGCAGCGATTTTAAAATCGTTCCTGCCCCCTGGGCCTCATCAGCACGCATACGGCTGAATTCAGCAGCAGTTGAAGGTTTGATATCCTTCTTCTGGAAGGACCAGAGAGGAGGGCATTGCAATAATATAATCTGCTGGAAATAAAAGCACATGTTAGCACCTCTGTGCTGGTAAGAGAGAGAAATGGGCAGACCCAATATTTGTAACCCTTGTGCTATCCTAGGCACTTTGACATTAGGAGTTGGATCATCTAGACCCACAAGACAGTGCGCTGAACCTTTTTTTTTTCAATGATTTGTGATCTTCACTGGTTCAATGGATTACATGAAATTTTTCCACCTTTATCCACCTTTGTCATGGTAGAGAGAATACATCAAAGTAAGGGTGGGGTCATCTAAGATAGCACAAGGGTTAAGATGATAAAATCCTATTTTTGTTATTTAATTTGTGGAAAACATTCATCTTAGAGTCAAAAATAACGGCCAGGTTTCTCACACACTGAGAAATTTTTATTTATTTAATAATTATTATTATTTATTTAATATTTTTAACAGCGATGTGGGGATTGGGTCTAAAATACAGGTGGTTTGCTTTAACTGAGAGAAAAAAAAGTGCCACAGCATCAACCAGGATTAAACTTTGTAGCATTTCCTCTGATAAGTACAATAGTACAAATACTTTAAAATCAAGATCTTTCTTTGTTAAAAGGCTACCGTAGATCTAATACCATTGATTTTACTCCTGAAGTGTGTGAAACTGTCACATGTAGCATAAAAGCTCTAAAAATCTTTTTTAGTTAGAGTGTCAATTGTTTTAAAGAGAAATTTAGGGTCATTTTTGTTTTGTATAACTAAGTTTGATAAGTGGACGGTTCTAGTTTTTTATATTGCATGACTGTTATGTACATCATTTGCTGTTCTGTAACCCTTGTTCTATCCAAAGCACTTCAACATTGGGGGTTGGATCATCTAGACCCCACTAGACAGTGCGCTGAACCTTTTTCTTCAATGATTTGTGATCTTCACTGGTGCCCATGGATTACATGAAATCCTCTCCACCTTTATCCACCTTTGTCATGGTAGGGAGAACACATCAATGTAAGGGTGGGGTTATAGGATAGCACAAGGGTGAAACCATGAAAATGTGACTTCAGCGCATTTGTCCACCATTAAATACAGCAGATTAGATTTTGAACAGAAATACGTTTGTTTTCAAATGTGGAAAGGAAAAGCTTAATCAAAGTACTCAAATCTGTCTTAAAAAAAACAATAATAGGATGGATATCTAACAAAATATGGTCACATAATATGTTAAATAATTTTCTAGAAATCCCAGATTTTCCCCTTTTATTCCAAAATTTACAAGAGATTTAACTGTAAGAGGAAGAACTTTATTAATGGAGGCACGATTTCCAGGCTTTCATACTGTATGCTGCTTCTGATGTAAATGTTGATGACTCCGCATGTAAAATAATTGATCCAATGCTTTACAAGTGTGTTTGGAAAAATAAAACTCACTATATTAAAGATAAAAGAAACTTTTTTAACTTAACTTTTTAGACTTCACCACCTAATTTATACTTTTAAAATCAACTGGATGAAAAAGTTCTTTATGAACCCAGACTTGCCATGGAACTTTATTCCAAATGATTTATTCTCTTTTCTTCTCCAATTCATCTATAACGTTCAAAAATTGCCCATTAAATGATCTCAAACAAATGTTCCTAGCCTGATCTCTTATTTATTCCTTACAGCTTCTGCATATGGAATAGCTGCAACATCCCATTCAAAAAATAATCTTTATTCTTAACTGGGTTGATAATATAACATGTTTTAAACAATTGTTCAACTCAGAAGGAAATTTAAAGTCTTATCATGAATTCTTAGAAACGTTCCACATTCCAGTCCCTCCTCAAGAGTTTGCAATTGTTATGCAATTGCTCAAAGAGTCATGATGTTGTTTGTTTGTTAAGTTCATCTTCTTCACCTTCATGTTCCCTCGTTCTGTTTCAGCAAAATATGTTTTAGCCTTTCAACAAGGAACAAAAAGTGAGATCCCTTTTGGAACTGTGCCTTATGTGACCCACTACTGGAGAAAATCTGCCCCAGACATTGACTGGACAAAAGTTTGGAGCTTGTTTTCCAAATGTTTCATCACCAACAAACCCCGGGATGTTTGCTTCAAACAGATGTTACTCAGCCAAACAACACATCCACATAGAAGCTGCTCCTTCTGCAAACTGGACCATGAAATAACTTCTCACCTGTTTTGGAAATGTTGTTTTACCTCCACCTTGTGGCAGGAATTTTCCCTCTTTGCGCCACAAAACATTTATGAAAACTTTGAAATTTAAAATAAAGATGTTTTGATTTTTACAGTGTCAACAGCTTTCACAAAAAATAATCGTATATAATTAATCTATTTTATAATATTAACCACATTTTATATTCACAGATGCAAATTTTCATCTAAAAACCTTCTTCAACCTTTTATTAACTATATTGAATTTGTACAATTTTCTGTTGACTCCTAATAGTTTTGAATCTGTGGATCTGTAATGCTTTATTTTTTTTGGGTATTTTGTTTTTCATTATTTACAAGGTATGTGACTGTTATTTCCAATGCAACCTCCTGGCATATATGCTTTTTTATGTGTTATATATGTTTGAACATTGACAATAAAACAAGTTAATATTGGTGTCTGCTGATAGATGAATTAAATGTTAAATGAAATGTTCCTACTTGTTCGCCTTACTTTTGATTGATCTAGGTTTATGTTCTAAAAATGAAGATCCTTAGTGACATTTTCCATGTTTCAAACAACTGAAGGTTGGATTCCTGCAGTCAGACTGAAGGTTGGATTCCTGCAGTCGGACTGAAGGTTGGATTCCTGCAGTCGGACTGAAGGTTGGATTCCTGCAGTCGGACTGAAGGTTGGATTCCTGCATCCATCAATCTCTCTGCTAGTGATAGGAGGGGCAGCGCCCCCTTCCGCCTCCTCTCTTCCTCTCCAGCTCCGCGTCATCGTCACTGACAGTCGGATGATTCCGTCCTAACAGCAGCCTGCTCCGGCTCTGCCAGCAACCCCGACGATGCGGACTCAAACACCGGGCTGACCGCCGGTCGTTCCACGGTAAGACTCCGCGGCTCTCCGCCGGCAGCGACACGCTGTTTGCCAAGCTTGCTGACTGAGAAACGGCACAGTTCTGCTCTCTGGGTTATCGGGGTGCAGCACAGAGAGAGAGAGAGAGGAGGATGCGCTGAACTTCCTCAGAGCAGACCGAGAAGGCTGGGCGCGCGCGCGGCGAGCCTTTGTGGAACCGGAGCGGCGGACAGCGTTCCGGCAGGGCGCTGAGCGCAGCGGAGCCGCTGGCCGCGCGCAGACCCAGCACGCTTCCACGAACCGCCGCCGCTGTTTGTGAGGATTCCACCCCCTCCCCCGCTCCCACCCCCACCCTGAAGATGCCAGGACTCCTCTTCCCAAAGCGCTCAGATCATCGCATCTGCAGACGCACTGGAGCAGAAGCGGCCGTCAATGTCAGCATGAACAGGATGTGTCACTGCAATAGGCTGAGGTTCAGGGGGGGCTGATGTCTGAAATATGGGCGGGGGGGGGGGGGGGCATATAGATGCTAGACCTCTGAGGAAGAGAGTGATCAGTGGTTTAACCAGTAGTTTCTGGTGGATGTGGGGCGGACTCCTCCAGTGGTAAATGATGGAAAAGTATCATTTTTTACATACATACATTAAGGGGCCAAAACTTTCTCCTCCTCTACATTTATCACTGTTTTCACTGAGATGCACCTTAAAGCCTCCAAGGGTGCACCCTTCTAACTTTTTCAGTTCTTTTACTCATGTTTCCCAGCGCCCACTTTAGTCATCCCTTCATGCACAAGAAATCGACTGATCACAAAATGTATTCATGTATCTTTATCTCAGTTGAACCCCAACTTTGAATCTTTATTGCAGAAATACTGTATATGTCAACGCACTTTAATACTTTTTATATTTAAACCCACTGAATGCTCCATCACGCCTCAAGCCTCAACTGGTGTTAGTGAGGACATGACTGTTGGTGCTGCGCTGTCTTCTGACGGGTTATGGGGAAGGCCCAGTGATGTCTGAACAGTCCTGCTGCTGGATGATGGTCCCATCCAGTGTGTGGGCGCTGACGGCACAAAGCTAATGTAACCCTTGTGCTATCCTAGGCACTTTACCGTTGGGAGTTGGGTCATCTAGACCCACTAGACAGTGCGCTGAACCTTTTTTTTTCAATGATTTGTGATCTTCACTGGTTCAATGGATTACATGAAATCTTTCCACCTTTATCCACCTTTGTCATGGTAGGGAGAACACGTCAAAGTAAGGGTGGGGTCATCTAAGATAGCACAAGGGTTAAAAAAATCCTCTGCTGGAGTCAAAGATGTTGTGACAATGCATTAGAAAAAGAACTGCAGCAGGTCTTGCTAAGCTTACAGATGGTTAGTGAGGAAGTTTATCACCCAAAATTCAAATTGATCTTTAACTCAAGACATTGAAATTCGGGTTTTGAATGTGCAATTTAAAACCGCATTTACAAATTAAAATTAAACATGAAAAAAAAATTACAAATTACGTTTTTATTTATTTATTTATTTAAATGTTAAATAAAAACAAAATCCTTTGCATTCTATAGGGACATGATTTTCTTTAGGTCAGTAGGCAATTCAATCATGTAGTTTGGACATGTATTTTGCAAAATAATATATAATAAGGACATTTCAGTTCCCTGCTCTCTAAGCTTTACAACAACATTGTAAAAGACATTTTTTTCTATTTGCTCTGTCGTTTTTGTGTCAAGATTTAATAACAATGTAAAAACAGTGGGCGTAGTGTAACACTATTGGTATTTCATTCTGCTCTTCTTCACCAAAATCTAAGTTGGAACGTGATCTGTCAGTCTCATCAACACGCCTGCATGACCCGCCTGAACTGCCTTTTGATGAGCCAAAAATAAACAGTGAATAAACCAAATTGTACCATGGTCCGGGGGAATACTCAATTGTGATTGGCTGCTGGGTGTGGAGTAAAAAGTTATAATCCACTGTGATACTGTACGCCTAAAAAAGTTCCAGTCACATAGCTTAAATGTTCTGAATCACCGCGCTGGCGTCTTTAAAACAAACTTTAGCTTCATCATCTGGACAAAAACAAGCGGTAAGAGGTGAACTTTCTCTCTGAACTGATGCTTTATTTAACCCATCGTGACGATCAGCAAATATATCACTTTCCTTTGCCACTGCTCATGTTACAGTGACAACGCGCCGCACCACGTAACAAATAGTCCCCTTTTTGTGAAAAAAGCGATCTAAACGGATAAAAAAAAGAATAAAATACTAAAAACTGACTGAATATTTTTGCATTTGTAAGTGACCATATAAACTGGATGATGGCTTCCTCTTCGTGTCGGACAGTTCAGGCTTCTACAGGGTACGTTAGTTTCTGATAATGCACACTTTGTCGGCCATTAACCCTTATGTAATGAAAGCGGGCAGCATCAGGACACAGACAAAGCACAGTGCTGCACTTAGTGCAGCCTCATTTCTTTAAAGGGATGCAGGAAAAATGAGTCAGTGCATCAAATGGATTGAAACAAGAAGCAGGACTCTTGAGGAGTTTTGGGTGTGGCTGATGATGTAAAAGCATCACACACGGACAGCTTATAAAGGGGGAATGTCTTTTTTTTTCACTGAAGAATTCTTGTTGCTACAATAACATATTTCGTGTAACTGTAGGTAAACAATGAAACAACCTACAGATTCTCTCCATAAGTGTCTGTATATCTGAAAAGATGCTACCTAACATCAACATCTTTGTTTTAACCAGCAAATTGTCTCATTTGCATTGTTGTGTATCAATGTTTGCACACTAGCAAGATTTTGTATACATACCAGAATAAATTATACTGATCCTTGTGACCAATAGACATGTACTTCTATGCTTTAAATTAGTTGCACTTGCTGTAAACCTGTGGGTTTCAGTTAAACTTGTGGTCCAGTGTGGTTCTCAGTACCTGTCAATGGCTGCTTCTACATGGACACAGCTAATCAGATTAAAAGTCTGATCAGAGTAAAAATGCGCCATGCAAACACGGAATTCGGAATACTCTGACCTGATCAGACTCATTTGGATCAAAATGTCATTCTGATTGACATGGGTGAGTTATGCCGATTTTGTTCTGATTGTGGTGCATGTAAGCACTCATTCTGACTGTGGGTCTTCACTGCACTGGCTTTTATGTCACACATAGAGGTTGTGCACTCCAGAGGAGGCTGCGGAGCGCGGTTGGTTGGGATCTCAGCAAGCTGCCGGCCTCCAGAGCTCAGTGTCTGTGAGCTGGGGAGGGTTCTTTGTTATGGTGTGTGCTCCAGAGTGCAGTTCGGCTTCACCGTCGAGCAGCCAGACAAAAATAAGTCTCTTAGCAGAGGTGCAGCTTTGGGTCGGTGTGTGTGCTTTTGAATACAGAAATGCTGCTTCACGTTCTGAGCAGTCCTGTGAAGCTGTGCAAATAGACGGCCAGACTGCTTCCACTCTTTATCGGTGAACTCAAAAAGAACAATCTTTTCCCACCAGTCTCTACTCCTCAGATTCATCTAGTGGTTCCTTGTCTTTGGTGGAGATGGGGTGACTAAAGTTATAACTCGTGGAATGAAGAAATGATCATGCTGCTGTCTGTCCCTCGTTAACATATGCCTAAATTTACACCATTTAGTTTTTACACACACAGCATAGATGTACATTGCTGCAGTTCCTGCATGTATTTTAAGTGTGTCAAAGGGTAGAACAACCTTCTACACAATCTTGACAAAACCAAAGACCAAAATATCATCTGTGGACAATGCGCAGGTTGTACGTAGCAGCTATGTGACACAGGCCTTGACTTAGAAGTGGTGCAGAACAGGAGAATCTGACTGTTTAATTAAAACAAAGCATTGCTGGAGCTGACCATGGTGCTGACACGATGGGATTTCTGCTCAGTGCTCTGAATGTCAAAGTGAAGAAATGTATTGATGCGAAAAAAGCCATACACAAAGATAAATGGGAAAAAAACATTAATTTAAATATTTGAAAAGTCTTAAAAAACAATTTAAAGCAGTGTGTGCTTGATCTGTTCTTGCTTTTTAGTTTTAAGGAAATTGTATTTAAGTATAACTTTAACATTTTTTATGTAACGGCACATTTCTCTCAGTTATTTGCAGGGAATCCAATCCAAACCTGTTTGTGAAACAATTAAAATAACTATTGATAGACTTTCAGCAGCTGGATAAGCATCTCTATATAGCAGCAGTGCCGCCCAGTTAAGCTCCAATGTGATATTTCACATTTGTTTGTGTCAAAGAACAGCCTGTCTCAACTGTTGTCTTTTCTAGATCACAGACATCTGTGATCAATCTTGGTTTTTTAGTTTAACTACAGTAGTTATGATATTGTTGATGTTACCAAACATCTTTTTCCAAATGTTTCTACCTAGGACTACCAAATAAAACTGCTTCTCATACAAATGGTTAGATTTGCTTTTGGTGCCCAAAGTGAGCTAGCAAAGTTGCTCAGAAGCTGTCAGTGTCAACTCTGCTGCTCTACTAAACAAAATATGGAAATACAAACTGTTAAAGTGGTTACACTTAAATAAAGAAAAACCAGAGTGGACTTTGTTGTGAGGCACGTTACAGACAGCTTTGATGTAGCTGGAGCCCCCCCTAAGGCTGTGGTGCTGACTGACATTACTCTGAAGATAATAGTCAATAAAAAATCTGAATTGGAGCCTTTTTTTTCTAGACAGCTGAATCAAACTATAGCATTAAACAGGTTGAGAACAAGTGTTAGTGAAATAACACAAATGTATTTTATAAAAAATTCAACGCAAACCAACAGCTTGCAGGTTCATCACTGGCAAATTGTAACAAAACAGAAGAATACAAAACGTTTGCTTTCATGAGCCTACATGTACTGGTTTTATTTTGTGACAAAATTAAGTGAAGGAATAATCATATGGACCAGTTATTTGGTTGGCTGATTTTCTCTTTGCCTGCTGTTGTGGGGTTCCCTATGTTTACAATGCTGCAACATAGCCAATAAAGACAAGCTAAGGAAATAAAGAGAAACAGGAAAACTTGCTTTATGGCATTCAACCCATTAGAGTTTGGGTAAACAACATTTTAATAGATTATACATTTTTGATAAATTCCACATGGGCTCAGCAAATGAATATAAGAAGCAGTTTCAAAGATTTGGTTGACATTGAACATTTAGTGCAACACTTGACGTTTTCCATTTGTGAGGACTGGGCGATACAGCGTAAGGTGAAAGTAGAGGTGTCAAAGGTAAACAAGGGATTGATGACCTGTATGCTAGGTTGGAGTTAGGGATGGTAATGTATTGACAGATGCCAGTAATGTCATGGAAAGATGGAAATAGTACATTTAAGAGTTGATGAATGAAGAAAGTGAGAAGGAATAAATAATAGAAGAAGACTGTTGTGGAGCAGGAAGTAACAAAAATTAGTAAGAGTGAAGTAGGGGGCATTGAAGAGGATGAAGAGTGGAAAGGCACTTGGCCCTGATGATATACCTGTGGAAGTACGGAAGTGTCTAGGAGAGATGGCAGTGGAATTTTTGACTGGATCAACGGGATCTTAGGTGATGAGAAGAGGCCTGAGGAATGGAGAAGTGTGATGTGCCCATTTTTAAGAGTAAGGGAGATGTGCAGAGTTGTGACAACTACAGGCTCCTAGACCTGGATGCGGCGTACAAATAACGTCTACAGAGAAGAGCACAGGCCATCAGCATGGACAGTAGCCAGCCAGGACATTCCCTGTTTGTGCCGCTGCAATCGGGCAAGAGGTACCAGGTTTTAAAAAGAAGGACAAATAGACTGAGGAACAGTTTCTTTCCCAGAGATGTAGTCTCCATAACCCCCCCCCCCCTCCCCGCTTTCTACCTCCCACTGACTCAAATCTTATTGATCTCAGACACCCCTCAGTATAACGCACAACTGAATGTGCAACAAAACTGCTTATTTATGACATTATGAGGAAGTCTGGAGTGACAGAGCAGTATGTTAGAGCAGTGCAGGACGTATGAGGGCTGTAAGATAGTGGTGAGGTGTGCTGTAGAGGTGATAGAGGAGGTGAAGGTGGAAGTGGGATTATATCAGGGATTGCCTTTTAGCCCCTTCCTGTTTACAATGGTGATGGACACTGACAGATGACGTTAGACAGGAATCACCATGGACTATGATGTTTGCAGACGATATTGTAATTTGTAGTGAGAGAAGGGAACAGGTGGAAAAGAGAAGCTAGAGGTGGAGGTTTGCCCTGGAAAGGAGAGGAATGAAGGTTATCTGCAGTAAGATGGAGTACATGTGTGTGAATAAGAGGAACTCAAGTGGAAGAGTGATGTCACAAGGAAAAGAGATAAAGAAGGTAGAGGATTTAAAGTATTTAGTCTCAACAGTCCAGAGTCATGGAGAGAGTGGAAAAGAAGTGAAGAAGCGAGTGGAGGCGGGTTGGAATGGGTGGAGAAACGTGTCAGGTTTGAGATGTGATAGAAGAGTTTCTGCTCTATTGAAAGGAAAGGTGTAGAAAACTGGTGAGAGCAGTCATGTTGTTTGGCTTAGAGACAGTTGCACTGAGGGAAAGACAGGGAAAGGGTAGGGATGGGTATCGTTAAGGTTTTAACGATACTACTACTCTTATCGATACTGCTTATCGATCCGGTACTCTTATCGATACTTTTTGAGGACGAAAAAAAAATAAATAAATAACAAATTAAGAACATAAAGTGTTTTATTTCCTCACTATGCAACAACATTGTTTTTTTTTAACAAAACATTTTACTTTATACATGAGAATGTTCCAGACAGGATATTTATTTATTTATTTAATCTAATTGTTTTTATTATTTATGAGTGTGATGTTTCATTTGGTCTTTTGTCCATTTTCCACAACCTTGAATAGACTTTTCTGTCTGTCAAACACCAGAGTTAAGATAAGTTAAATGATATAAACAATTTAACTTTGATGCAGACTCCTTTCTATTTATTTATTTTTCTTTAAATCCAGTAAACCCAATAAATTCTATTAATTCTACGGATAACAACTATCATTAGTTATTAATTATTATTAAGTATTAGGAAGCCGCTGATAGTTTGTCGCGGGTCTGGAATCATAAGCAGTGAATCTAAGCCCCGCCTCTCTATCTGTATGTTGTATTCTCCGCGTGCAACGCCCCCCCACCCCCCCTCCCGCTGCCCCAGCCTGTTCTGCACAAACAGCGTAACATGCGGTAATCTTAGCAGCAAGGTGACAGGATGGTCGGCAAACGTAATAATTTTTACGCAGAAACGGGTGTTCTTAGTCTAGGGCGGCACGTGTCCCCTACAAGATCACCACTGACTGTGTGTGCGCTGCCTTGTCTTGTGTGTGTGCGCGCGCGGCGCGTGCTGTCTGAACAACAGCCCCGCCCCCCGTGCACACAAATAGACAGACAGAGCTCTCCTCTTCAACGAGAATACCGAAATTAATATAATCATTAATTAACGGAAAATTGAGTGACTTGGTGAGTTAAATATGGCAGATAACGTTTATATTTTGTGGGACACACACAAAAAAAACAAAAGTAACATCTCCAGTACCGATAGCAGAACCGTTCAGGTCAGATCTTAACGATACTGTGGTCTTGAAGAATGTGGCCCCGGGGCTGGTTTAATACCGGGGCACGGTACCCATCCCTAGGAAAGGGAAAAGCCCCAAAAAAGAGAAAAAGTATTGACTAGATGTCTGTTTCAATTTTCCTAAAATTGGAACAGGATATATCTGAAATAGAAGCAAGCACAGCAGATGATTGGGTACATGACACATGAAGTTGAGGTGGTGTGTTAAAATAGTGCATGCTAATTCCTACTGTGACCAAGTTCAAAGATGATGTTGTTCTCTCTTCTCTGCAGCTGTAAAACACTGCATGACTGTTTGTGTGTTATATATCTAATCACAGGGAGATGATGTTTGCCTCAGTGTGGGGGTGGAAGCAGTTATCTACAGCAGGTTTTTCTGTGGAGGCCTCAGGCTTCACCGTCAGAGATGTAGATGGTAATCACAAGCTTGCACACATGGCAGCAGAGGCCCGAGGCACATGGCGTGACTTCTTAGGTGCCTAAACAAATCAGGCCAGCCTGTTTTCTATAAGCTCCATGAAGAATGGTTTAGTTACATCTGCTGGTGAAGAAGTTAGTAAGCCATTAGAGATGAGAGCTATCTTCTCTTTATTTGTGTTTGGAGATTCAAATCTACTAAAGGCTGGGAGTAAAGCAGTGTTTTAGATTATGATACGGGCCTGGAAAAGAGGGAGGATCACATACTCCTTTTTCGACTTTTCTTACATTATCATTGTTATTATATATAATGGTTACATTGTTACAATATGTTTTACATGAGGGGTGGTAAAATCTGTTAATGATTTTATCTAGAAAAATGATTGGCAAGTATGAGCTCAGTTTTATTTTTTTTTTTGCTACATGAAACTGAAAAGTCACAGGTCAAAACCAGGAATCTTAATTGGTTGTTTTGCCACATATTTCCATTTTAGACCAATTATCTTCCTGCTGTTTCCATCTGTTTATGGGGATTACTCTATTGCATTTAGCATCTCAATAATTGTCTGTTTGCAGCTGAAGAAAAGTTGTGCAAGAAGCACCAACAAAGTCGACGAGGCAAACAACGTGCATACAAACACCTGTAAAAAATACAAATATTCATTGACAAGTTAAATTTCTACTCTCATTAGAATAGTTAGTAATGCAGCTCAGAAAACGTACTTTTGGTCGGTACTGTGTGAGTATATACTAGTTTTGTGTACTCCTAAACAACTCATTTTAACAACAGTGAGTTGTAGCAATTTTAGTGACTTTTTCAGAGAATTTTTGTGAAAATGCTGTTGTGCAGTTGTGGAGACTGCAGCCCTGCAGCACCTCGAGCGGAGATCCTCCAGAGCAGCGGAGACCATTGAGTTTGAAGAGTGAACCAATCATCCTTGGCTTCATGCTGCAGCTAGAGTAAGAGATGTTTACTGCTGCTGTCTCTGAGTTCAGACTAACACTAATGCACAGTGCAGATACACAAACTGTCCTCTAGATCTGCAATCTCTGATAACAAGAAGCAATAATTACTTTTGCCTCAAGCATCTAAATAGGGAGAGATGTTTAAACAACCAGTTATTTGACATCAAAATACAACTAAACATGCTGCTGAAACTTTGCAAACCAGTTTGTGTGCAACACAACAGCTTTTTTAATTTTCTCAATCAAAATCTGCATCACTGTCTGGAATCTAACACTCTTAAGGCCAGGATTTTTCCCATCTTCCCAAAGTCTAAAGTGGCAGATGTAAATCTGCAGAAGCCCCACTAATAAAGTTTTGGCTCTTTTTTGTGTCAACAATCTCCTTAGAAGGAGATTATATTGAAAAAAAATATAGCGGGTGAAGAACGTGATTGTTGGAAAAAGATTCAGGACATGATCACCATGCAGGCATGCATAATCCTTCCAGAATATAAAGCAAAGTGATGTAATGTTATTATTGAACTTCAACATCAGCAGTCAGTCTGTTGCATTTTATCAGATGGAGAGAGGCATGGCAGAGGATCAAGCCAGGCAGTCTGTGTATCTTTAGGTTGTGTAATTTCTCAGTTTTATAGAAGGTTAACATTCTTGCTTTTTTTATGAGAACAGTTGCTCTTGCTGTGTACGCATAGGGCACATAAGGAAATATTAGTAACACTTTATAATGGTCTGATTTATAGACATGTATTTGGATTGACAGAGATTTTACGTTGGATGCCCTTCCTGACATAACCCTCTGTATTTTTTCGGGCTTGGGACCGGCACGATGAGACCCTGTCTTGGGTCCCCCTCATGGCTGCATTGGCAGGTAGACTGACAGGAAGTGGACATATGGACACTTGGAAGACTGTAAACAGCAGTGGACCGACTGAGAAAGAGAAACTAACAGATTAGTCCGATAAATAGATAGTAGACCAGCAGTGAAATGAAAGATTCGGTAACACTTTATATTAAGATTCCTTAACTAACTTTATTAACGCATTGACAAGTATTATAATAGAATTTTTAGGTTGTCAGTAAGACATTTATTAGTATAATAAGTCTGATAAGGTCAATTAAATTACTTAGTTAACACATTTACAAGCATTATTAGTATGATGTTTTTAAGAGGCTAATGAAAAATTTATTGGCATTATAGATGCCTAACAAATTTGTCAGTGTTAATAAGCTTAATAAGATTTATCAACAACCTTTGATAACAAATTAAGAAGTATTATTGTTGTTTGGGGTTCTAGTAAGACATTTATTAGCATTGTAGATGTCTCACACAAGCCTAAGTATTAATAAGATTAATAAGTTTTATTATCTAACTTAACAAATTAATTGGCTTTATTGATGTGTAAGATGCTAGTAAAATATTTATTAGCATTATAGATGTCTTGCAAATACCTGAAAGTGTTAATAAAATTCATTAACATCTAAAGTCAGACCATTGTCTTCAAAGTCCATATTACTAAACTGCTTATAAGCTTAACAAATGTATTAATTAACTTTGTTAACAGTTTATTAATTGTTTTGCAGCACCTCATCTGAAGTGAGGACGGTTTTTACCACAAACAACCACAAAGCATAAAGCTTGTAAAAAGAACTTTATAACATTAAAACAGACTAAACATAAAAAAAGCTTTCTGTAAGAGAGATATAATAATTTATTTCAGACAAATTAAACAAAAAAAACCCAAAAAACATAGGGACCGGTGTTGGATGATGTTAGCATCACAGCTAATAATAAGGATAAAGTATTAGCATCTATCCTGAGTGATACGTTTATTGCAAATCCAATCACCAGGAGACAGTTTGCTGGATTCAATGCCAACTGCATTCAACCACTGGAGTTGAATGCGGGATTCTCGCCTCTCCTTCCTCCGCGGAGCTCGGCGGAGCGCGGTGTCGCTGACCCAGCCGTCTTTCTGGGTCTGCGACAGCCGCGGGGAACGCGTTGATCTAATCTATTTTTTCAAATGTTAATACATATGATTTATAATAAAGGTGCTCAATAGCCCTGGCCCTATTGTCCTGCAACAACAAAGATGATTTTCCTGCTGACGCCTGACAGTCCGGTGGCAGCCGTCTCGCTGCATGTCTAGATTTAAAGCACGAAGAGATCATTTGTCATTAAAATGCAGGAAAAAAATGACTTTTTTCTTTAGAAATGCATTTGTAGTTCACTCTCTGTGTTAAAACAAAACGACTTAGATACTTGCTGTCACATTTAAACGTTTATCAGAAGAGTTATTGAAGCATGAAGTCTGAATCTGTGAAGAGCTTTCTAACTTTACCAAGTTCTCAGAGTCCTGCGATCTGATTGGCTGACTCCACCTCTCTATTCCTCCCTCCCCCCCAGTTCCATTTTATTTTTTTTATTTTTTATTTTTCACTTGTCCTGTCCAACAGCTGGGCAAACAGATGAGAGCTGAGGGCCTCTTGTGTTGGACAGATTTTACTTTAACAGGGGTTATGAATCTTCAGGCAGCCAGAGGAATGTCTGAATAAACCCCTTTTGTATTTGATGCCAAATTTGATTAATTTCAATCATATTTGAAAATCTTTGGTGTTGGACTGGACGGAAAAGGAAAGAGGGAGGGAAAAAGGAGGGAATAAGAGAGAGGGATGTTAGAGAGGGGGGGTAGGAGGGTGATAATAGAAGGGGGGGGGGATAAAACCATGAAGCAGCCTAAAGCAACAAGTTTACTGGATGTTTATCATTACGGTAAGGTTCAAATATAATACAAATCTTCAAAGGGCGAGGCCTGTCCACACACACTCAGATGTTATAAACACACCTGTTAGCTGCAAGAATGTCAACATGTACACAATACAGATAGTGTTCACACACGCATACTTATGCCTTCAAACCAACTGGTGTGAAATATTTCATTCATTCACGCAAACTATTAGTGTAAAGGTAAGCTAACACCTGTGCTCAGGTGAGTGGTTATGTTCTTCTAAAATGGATGATGTAATGTGAAAAGAAGTAGGGAGAGTGACCAGCCATCCCCACACCAAGACCCCCGCCGCAGCAGCAGCGGCAGCCAGAACCCCCCAACGCCACACGGCAGCAGGCAGAGAACAATCGCCCCCCCGGGCGATCACATCCGCCACTAGGCCAGGGCCAGCTGGACCGCCGCGAGGCCCCCAGAGCAAGAGAGCAGGGAGGCATGGGGGAACAGAGAGCGCCGCCCCAGCCCAACCAGAAGAGCAGCCCCCCCGCCGTGCCGGGAGGGCCCAACGCAAGGCCCCACCTAAGAAGGGTGCCCACAGCCCTAGACGAGCACCTCATCACCACCCAGGAGTTCTGGGCATCCCCCCGCCCCAACCCCAGGTACGAGCCAGGAGCCCCCAAGGGAGACCCGCTCTGCACTCCAGGCAGCCACCCACCCGGCCCGCGGTTGGTCCAGGAAGGAGCAAAGCAGGGGCCAGCCGTCCCCGCCCAGGAGGGGGGCACCCTGGAGAAAAGGGGGGGCCCACGAGGGGGCACCAGCGCTCAGGGGCAAAAACCCAAACCCACCCCACAGGGATATGGACACCCCCGGCTCAGGTGTAATGTGAACCCCCCCCTGCGCAAAGAGAGCACCGCCGGGCCCAGGAAACCGGCACCCAGGGGACACGGCCGCCGTTGCCAAGGGCCCAGTACCCCTCACCAGGGATGGGGTAGGGGACAGATGGACCTAGTTCCCACCTTCCTTGCAAATTGTGTGTCTGTGTTTGTGAGGGGTGTGTGTGTGTGTTTGTGTTTGAATGTATATTTTGAGGAGTAAAAGTGTGTGTACTAAGGGGGTGCAGTTAAAATTGGTGGGTAGGGCCCCAGTTCCATTTTTGGACACAAATCAGTTTTAACACAAGTTTCTCGCAAGGAATGTGTCAGAATTCAGAGCGCAGTTGTAGCGCACTTGTGATTTGCACGAGCAGATTCGAGCACACATAGAAGCACATTTGAGCAGTTGTAATCACAGATTTGAAGTTGTAACTATAAATGAACACATGCATTTGTCAGTTCACAGCAGAAAATGTTTACACACAGATGCAGATTTGTGATGCACAAGTTTTCACATTCTATTTTACAAGTTCTCACATCAAATCTATAAGCTCGTCCATTTAGAGACATTTTTACTTTCATACAGTAGTGTCACGGTTTTAGTTTCTTTGCTTTTGTGTTCTGGTTCTCTTTTGTTTCTGTCATGTTTTGAGTTCAGTTCCTGTTTTATTTTGAAAGGTTTCCTGTGTTGCTGTTGTTTCGAGTTTTGCTTTTGGTCCCCATCTGTCCTGAGTGTTTCCACCTGTGTCTTGCTTGCCTCCTCCTCTCTGCACCTGGGTACTTCCTCAACTCCCCCTTTGTAACAAGTAGATTTCTGGTTCTAGTTGGACTTCTGTAAAACCACCAAAACAGGCATTTGGGCTTTAGGGCCGCAGATACTTCAACATTGAGCAGCTGAACAGTTTTCTGCTGGGCAAAAGAAAAAAAAAGATTCAGGATACTCCAACACAGGACAAAGTTTAAAAAACAAATGTCAACTGACTCATGTTTAAAGATCCTATATCATGCAAAATATTTTAAGTGCATTATAATGTTCATTCTTCCCAAAAAAAACAAACCAAAGCAGTATTTTGATCCATTCCTCTAAAAACCTTCCCTCTGAGCACCAGTCCCCGCCAACCCACGAAAAAGAGTGAGTCCTCGCATTGTGACATCACAAAGTGGCGAACAACCCCTTCAAGGAAGAATCTGCACTGCCAGCACCACCCCCAGGCTAGCACATACACCCACTTTCTCTGTGGAGCTAACAGCGATTGGCTAAATGCTTTTGTAAGGCTCTGCAATGTGCACATCCACCTTTGCAAAAGTTTGGATGTTGTTTGTTTTTGTGGGCGAAATGTCTTCACTCCCGCTCTCAGAGTTGTCTGCATGACAGCCACTTCCGCAGTGTTTCTGTCTCTCTGTGACCCAGTTTGAAGGCTCACTGTCCCGCATTAACCTGAGATGGGAAAATAAAAACAAAAATAAAATTATGGGAACTCCTATTTACTCGGCCAATGTTATTTGCACGTATTTATGTACGACCACCACAAAAAGTGATGGGAATTCATGTTGGCCACACATAATGTGTGCATCTAAGATGCAAACTGCTGCATGACCGCAAGTATTCAAAAAACCTGACCTAAATAAGGTCACAAAAACACGTGATCAGAATGTATATTAAACACTATTGTGTCATGGTTCATAAAACAAAAGTAAACAACAAGAAGTTAAATCATGCGTTTTGTTTAAGACAGTCAGCTTCAAAAATTCCACTTTTAAGTTACCTTTCAAGTAAGTGCACTTGTTAACAATAATCAAATTTTACCAGTAGCAAATAATCAAAGGTGATATATCCCAAAGTAAGTGGTTAACCACATTTGTCAATTTATGATCAAATTATTTTCAAGGCATGCTTTCCTTGTAAAAGGTTGGAGTCAAAACAAAGGAGACATAGGAAAGCAACACAACCATGGCCGATTTGGCTTTGGGGAAGTATCTTAAGTAGTTCAAAACAAATAAATAACCCCCTAAAGCAATGTGAACATGAACAGAAATATTTCGGCTCAATTTGGCCAACAGCAATGTCAAGACAAACAATGTTCTTGATACTAATCATGGAAGTGTGTGGTGGATTTGCGCTAGCTTAACATTAGCATTAGCACCAGCAGTGAGCATCAGGTCGATGCACGTAACCGGGTCTCCGTGCAATAACACACAATATCTACTATGCTGTGCTCATGCCAGCTCAACTCATTCCATTCTATTTTTTCAAACGTATTTAATATTCAATTGTTTTTGGACATATTTTACATTTTGTTTAGACTTGTAAGTAACAGTGTTTTCATTTTTATTTTATTCTATTAAATCTTTTTTTCTTCACCACTTGAAGGCTGCTGCAATTTCATTGTGTCACCATGTACAATGAAAATAAAGGATTCTGATTCTGATTTTCTGAGAAGCAAAGGCAGATCAGGGAGGTGGTCTTTTACTTACCAGTGGTGGTGTGTCTCTGAGCTCAAGCTGTACTATAATGTGCTGCATCACAAATTTGACACGCTGCTTGGCTGCAAGGTCTGATATGGAGACTCAAGGAAGTGCAACAGAAGTGAACTGGGTGACATTTGTGAATTCATCTGGCAGGCTGTTCAAATTATAGGAGATGGACAAAACAAGAGCATGGTCTGGATCAGATAATGTTCTGTAAACTATGTGATGGTCACAAATGGCTTTTTTGGTGGGCCATGTCAATGGCAGAGGGGTTGTTGTACAAATGGTGCTTGGTGAACATCTGGATGCACTCTTGCTCTTTGTCAGAGATAAGGTCCTCCATTAGTTCACCATGTGGTCAACGAGACAATCCATTGGTATTGGCGTTCTGCTTTCCAGGTCTGTATACATTCTTAAAATCGTATGTGGACAAAGTTGACAGTCATCTATGGAATCAGATAGCATCAAGTTTTGCAGTCATAGGCAGGTAGGTATGTAAGAGGACTGTTGTCTGTGACACTGTGAACTTGACTCCATACAAGTAATCATTTAACTTTCGAACTCAACCTGTGGGCTGGGTATCTAGATTAACTTCTGGTGAGGCCTAGCATAGGCCACCACTCTATTCTTTCCCTCATGCTCCTGATAGAGGCCCACACCCAGGCTAGTGGAACTCATGTCATTATGGAGCACGTAGGATTTTTGAGGATTCACAAAAGCCAGAACAGGAGGTGAAGGGAGCTGTTCAATGATGTATCAAATGCTTGCTGAAAATGTTGCGTCTAACCTTCTCCAAAGGGTTCTTTTGAGTTGTGGTACTTCTGTGGTTCAATGAGTGGTTTAAGTACTTTTTGTAATGGTGGGTATCTGGCTGGGAGGTCATGCAAGGCCTTGACAATAGATGAATACATTTCACAAATTGTCTATAGCACCCAACAAACCAGAGGAGAGATCGCAACAAGGATCAGGAGAGAACAAGGAGAACAAGGAGAGAACAAACAAGGATCTGTGGTGAAGACTGATTATGGTCTGGTACAACCAACGCCAGGGTGCCAATGTCAATGGAGGTACTTGAGAGGTTCGGTGGGAAGGACAAGTTAACTTCAGTGAATCCCAAGTATGGAACAGCTCCCTCACTCTCCAGTAATCAGTGATGGGTTGGATTTTATGGTCTGTAAAGTATGTATTATAGAAAGAATGAGGAACAGTGGTAACTTGGGACTTGGGAGTCAAGGAGACAGTTGAACAATTGTTCGTTTATTTTGACCTGACCAGTGCTTTTGGCTCAGAAGAGATCCTCCGGAGTTGGGGTTTCTTGTTCTTAGGACGTCTGGTAAAGGCAGCTCCTGAGTGTCCCATGCCAGGAGCTGAGTTTAATTTTGCAACTACTTGTTCTTGACGTCCGATGATACTTCTTACTGTTGAAGAGCTTTTTTCTTCTGTTAGACCAGTGGTTCCCAAACTGGGGGGCGCGCCCCCTAGAGGGGGGCGCAGAGGTACTGCAGGGGGGCGCGGTGGAGTTTAGAAACAAAGGATTTGTATGTTTGTGTCAGTGTGGGGGGGCTCGAAAATATTCTAGTCTTCAGAAAGGGGGGCCCTGCAGAAAAAGTTTGGGAACCACTGTATTAGACCATGATCATGTTGGCTCTGTTGTCATGGGTAGATGATATGTGGCCATCTTCACTGCAGTTGAAACAATACCAGAGAGTGGGCCTAATGACTGAGTTTGGGCAAAGATGGCTGGCTTTATGTTGATGTGGTGTGGGTTGTGACCCAGCTGCAGGTTTCCTAGGCAGAAGCTGTGACCTCTGTTGCTGTTTCAGTTTTCGAGCTCTTCATAGTCATGTGGGCTGTGGCCACAGGAGCAGGACAGTTGGGACAAAGGCATTATTAGTTAGTTATTAAGTTGGTGAGATTGTGTATTGACTGGGAAGGGCACTGTTTCTTTTAATGTGCTTAGTGTGGCTGTAAAAATGTGAATGAGTAGATTTTTAAAAGAAAAATTAGAGGATAGTATTTTTTTTATAAGAAAAAAATCTGAGGAAAAATCAAGAAGCTTTGATGACATAATAACGTGATACATCATCTTATTTTGCAATTTTATTTTAGAGCTGTTTTTTTATATTTTATCTCTCCCTCTTTCCCCCCCAGCTCCACCTTCTCCTGGGTTTCTGAAATATTAAATAAGGTCTAAGCTATTTTTAGAACGCCTGTCATTTTCTCTGGCGCTTTGAATTACAATGTTACTGTTAGGGACCTGAATTCTGTGCATTGTGATGCAATGATACATTTCTAATGACCAAATATTAAGTCTAGAGGGGGAGGTTATTCTTTTCATCATAATAGTGAATGCATACATGAAAAAACCCTAAAACGAAAACAGAACCAGTGCTCTTGGAAGGTGTTTCTTCAGTCTTGTAAAATAAATAAAATAAGCTATTGTTCAAGTGAATCACATAAGTTTGTTTGCAATAGATTTTTTATGCATTCAGTTTGTTATTCTAAACGAATAATCCCTTACGTAACAGATTATAGTTTTAAAATACAAATGAGATTAACACTATAAAAACGTACTAATTTATATTTATTTGTTCAAACCTGCTTGATGCAATCATTTGACACCCCTAGTTAAAACATGTACCATTGATAAAGAATTCACCATAGTAGTCTTTATAACAACGACAAAAACAATAATAGATGGTAAATGTTTTTTTTGTGTGATTTGAATGTGTGTCTGAGAGAGATCTGTAATTTGAACTGAGCGCCCCTTCCAGTTAAAAGCTATCGATCTGGCCTCCACCCTCCATCTCTGCTATCGTCTGTGAGGTGGTCTCAGAGTCCTAACTGTACAGATCAGATGACCAATTGGAGGGGAAGAAGGGATCACCAAACACATTGGGAAGCATTAGCTTGATTGTGTAACTGTGACGATGAAGAAACAATGTCAGAGAAAGTCGAAAAGGAATGAGTATGCCAAGAAAAAGAAAAGATCTACTAAATTAGCAGAAAACAGCAATTAAATAAATTAGTATGCATATCATGCATACCATAGGAAATGGGCAAGGGACTGAAAAATATATGACAAAAGAAAAAATAGACGATTGGTATTGACAAGAGAATGTTGATGCTGATTGGAGTAATTCAACACTTCTGCTCAGCCCTTGGTCATGCGAGATCCTGCAGTTGTCCTTCAGCCAGATTTCTCAGGTCAAAGGCATTTTTAGCTAGAGATCAGAAAAAAAACGTTTATCACTTGTTGGTTACTTTCTCAATACTAAACTACATAATTATATATTTACAATGGTCAAAACAATAATAAAAAAGGATGTTTATCTGTTATGTTTGTTGAAATAGCTTATAGCAAATGTTATATATTTGAGGATCCTCTCCTGGATACCAAACCTGCTCATCACCTGTTTCCTGCAACAATATGTCCATTGAAATCTGCACCAGTGACAACCCTCACTCATCTGGGGCTGTTCATCATCACTTCATCATGGTCCAACCAGAATTTCCCCTTCTCCAGCTCACATCCTACCTGTGGGGCATACCCAAGGGCCTTATTTTCGCTTTGGGATTGCAGGTCTCGCACATAATAGAATTAATTCCTCCAAACTAAGCTCTTATAATGCTGTAAATTCACGCATAAAATATATGTGTGTAATAATCCCCAAGTTTGCATCGCAACGACAAAAACAGACACAAAGAGTAAGGCTAAAACAACGAAGAAGAAAAGCATTTTCTAAAAATTGAAGAAGTAGAAAACAAAATCGAAGAGAAGACACTTGCAACCTTGTTAACAAATGAAGAACTGTGGGATATTTTTATTGTAAAACAGTCCAAACATGGAATGCTGGTAATAGTGAAAATTCAAAAATTCAAGGAAACGTTATCTGAGGGAGAACCCGTACTGAAGCAAACTTATGAAGAAAGAAGAGTCATCGCTTCCAGTGCCATCTGGAATGATGCGAGTCAGTCTGATCTTCAAACACGTAGCTGCAGTGAAGGTGACAAAGCAAACTAAAGATAAGTTTCAGCTGAACTGGCTAAGATTATATCTGTGCCTTAATTACGCAAATGTAGGAATGGGCTGCTCTATTTGTAAGATGTATGGCACAGAGAGGGCAGGTGCTGTCTTGAGATTGTGCTGTCTTGATCCTGGGCAGAAGGAAACAGTGATGTTAAACTGACCCAACGAACGTGGGTTGACGTGGGTTGAGTCTTTTGGCAGCACTTATTTGGCTGCATTTACACTGCAGGTCTTGATGCCCAAATCCGATTTTCTGACTGTATCCGATTTTTTGACGACCCGCTTACGTCATCTTTTAAAAGTGACCCGTATCTGATTTTTGCATTTACACTATACAATGCTGAAACTATCAAACATAGACGTTCTGAGGACATCTATGTTTGATAGAAGGCATTTCCGCCTTCCGCTGACCTGAGCACTGACCGCACGGATTTAAAAAATTATGAGCGAGCAGGCCCTTAATAATAATCATAAAAGTAATAAAAGCACATTTAGAAGATGTGTGCTGGTCCAAACGACAAACGTTTAACATGGCGAAACCCTCCCCTTTTTGTTGTGTATTTTTTTTGTGTGACTGCGGTTGTCATGGAGGCAACGCAGTGACAGAAGGAGGCGTTGTCTTGGGCGCTCCAGGATGAGGCAGGAGAGGGGATGCGCAGGAGAGGTAAAGGAGGGCTGCACGTCCGGCTTATGTACTCTCTCTGAGTTTTGAATGAGGAAATGTTTGCAGGCGTTGTGCTGTACTAACAGTTTGATCCAAGCAAACAAATAAATGGCTTCTAGCCTGTTCCAGAGCAACGTGTCCCGCTTCATTAGTTAGCGTTTGCGTCCAGGCCGGGACCGGACAGGAAATAACAGCGGTTTCCGACTACGGTCTGAAGCCTGAGGCTGGAAGGTAACAAGCTGATGGGGCTCCAGCTGTTCTCGAACAGCAAAATCAGCGCACAGAAGGACCTTAATAAGTTATGTGATCTCAGTTGGTGGTTTCCTGAGTTGACGTCACTGACGTACGACTCTCATTTACTGGGGAATATCGGATTTGTCTGCTTACATGGCACATGCAAATGCAAGTATCCAATTCGTATCCGATTTATTTCCACATATGAATGAGGCCTGTATCTGATCAGAAAATCGGAATCCATGCGCTTTTGTTCTGCTTACACGTTCACATGTCATATCTGATCTGTGCCACATGAGAGGAAAAAATCAGAATTGGGTCACTTGAACCATGCAGTGTAAATGCGACCTTAGATACTCCAGATTCTTGTGATTTGTCCATACTAAAAAGGGATGTTCAGCTCCCTCCAACCAGTGGCGCCATTCTTTAAGGGCCAATTTAATGGCAAACAATTGCCAGTTTCCCATGTCACAGTTATATTCAGAGGCTGAAAGTTTGCGTGAGAAAAAGGCACATGGGTGGAGTCTACCCTCATCTGTTCGTTGAGAGAGGACTGCCTCCACTCCAATATCAGAAGCCTCAACCTCAACCACAAACGAAACTGGATCGGTGTGGGCTAATACCGGGGCTAATGTAAACCGATCCTTGAGGTGGCAAAAGGTGTCCTCAGCCTCCTGATTCGACAGGAATGGGGTCTTGGTTGATGTTAAGTTGGTCTATTCTATGATAAAGCCCAGTAAGGACACTCTGGGAACATGAAATTCACAATTTTTTGCTTTGACAAAAAGTTTTATTTTCACGTAGTCTCTGAAGGACCAGGCAAACATGTTGGCAGTGGGTCTCAAGAGAAGGGGAAATAATGAAAATATCATCCAGGTTGACACATACAAAGTGGTTCAGGAAATCTCGTAGTACGTCATTAACAAAAGCCTGGAATACCGCTGGAGCATTGGTTTATCCAACAGGCATGACCAGGTAGACGAAGCGTTTTGTCCTTCTTTACAACATAGAGAAAACATGCTGCCAGGGGAGAGGAAGATGGTCGAATTACGCCAGCACCCAGAGATTCTTTGTTGACTCCACCCCCCTGCATCTGCTGATTAAGGTGATTGAGAGCTGCGAATATATCAGCCATGTACGCTAAAATCGGAATGAACTCAGATTTTTTGAAGCAATCTGCATGACAATGTTGGTCCCCCTCCAAAAACAAGGCTCATTCCACACGCAAGTCAAAAACATGATTCAGCACTTGTCCACGGGATATCCACCGCACATTACAATGGCACAGAAGTACCCCGAATTCAGCGCCCATTTCTTTACACAGCTCACTGAAGATGCTGTGTCTCAGAGCACAATTTTGCACATAGTTCACACATTCCACTACAGTTTTGAATACTTCTGCCATTTTTGGAGGCAAGGTTTTGTTGTCAACGCATGCCTGTGGAGAATACAATGCGTGACTATGATGTGAGGTGCATCGGCTTTTACTAGTGCACCAAAACCAGACTTTCTTCCCAGCATGACTGGAGCTCCATCCATACAAACTGCATAAACCATATCCCACAAAAGATTATTGTCTCTGAAGAAGTCATCCACAAGCTTCTTCACTTCGGCTGCCTTAGTTGTTGTTGTAAGAGGCTTACAAAATAAAACTCTTCTTTTATCATGTCATCTTTCACATACCGTACAAAAACAGCAAGATGGCTTAGATCTGTTGTCTCGTCAAGTTGAAGGCTGAATTTTGCCGGGCTTGAAATAAGATCTGCGACTACTTGAGCCAAGATGTCTTTACTCATGTCCTCTATTCTGTTGCTGATGGTGTCATTTGAAAGAGGAATTTGGGATAATTTACCTTCGGCCGCTGTTCTGAGTATCAGATTTGCCATCTTAAACGCAGCTGGTTTTACAAGTGTTTCGCCAATGTCCTGCTTTGCAATCAATTACGCATATTCATATGATGCTGTGAGGATCGGTTCGTTAATGGTTATAAATCCAAGAGCAGGCTTTATAAACGATCTGGCTCTCTTCACCTTGAATTCAGCAAGCGTTGTGTTCTTATATTCCCCATCTCCATGCAGCTTCTCGAAGTGTTTCTTTAGTTTTGCTGGTGCAAGGCTAGAGTTGCTCAACTTGGCATTGCAAATTATGCAGGTAGGACGCTGACTCCCATCCCGTTCCGTGACACATGAGAATCCATATTGTACATATTCGTCTGACCACTTTCTTTTTTTGCTCAACATAGTATGGATTAAAATATGAAGAAAGTAATTACACGACGTACTACGACAACATTCACACGTTGGATCACTCCTGAATTCCTCGCAGTACTGATTGGCCAAGCAATGTCACGTGATCATTTGCAACCAGTGATAGCCAAGCGGGGCATATCATCGCGTATAGACATGATGAGTCGGTGTGTCTTGACCTCCGCGGCAGAGGCTCCACCGAACCCCTGAGACCGACTCACCGAACCCCTAGGGTTCGATCGAACCCAAATTAAGAACCACTGGTCTAAAGGGAAGAGTTTAAGTAGAACTGCCTTGAGGAATTTTCCCTCAGCTCCAGAGTCAATGAGGACGGATAGAGACAAAAGGAAAACCATGAATTCAGTACTAGATGGGGTGTGACTTTGAGACCCTTCGCCCTTCTTTGTCCCCATTACCACTGAAGGGCTGTCTCTTTTGGTTTAACAGCCACCTGGTGCGCGTTGCTGCCACACAAAACATTTACCTCGTGTCCATTATACCTGCCTTTCCTTAGAGTTAAACGTGTCCTTCCCAGCTGCATAGGCTCCTCTGTGGAGGATGATGATCAATTCTAATAGAGAGGGATAAGAGAATTCAGGGAGACAGGTTTCTCATAATCCAAAAGTTCATCTTTTATGGAGTCGGTTAACCTGTTGTAAAACACTTCCTGAAGTGCTCTAGTGTCCCAACTCACTTCCATGGCCAAGATGTGGATGTTAACAGATTAATTGGACATGGAGTGTTTGTCTTGGTATAGACCCAGCAGCTTCCGAGAGTTGTTGTGATATTTCTCTGATGTCTCGAATATTGGTTTGAAGTGAGACATAAAGTCGTGAAACGATAATGCAGCTGGACTGTGGTTTGCTAAAAATGGCCTATTCCAGAACCCGGCCACTTAACCCTTGTGCTATCCTAGGCACTTTGACATTGGGAGTGAGGTAATCTAGACCAATGAGTTATATCGCTAGAGGAGACCTCACGTGGTTCCTCATTGGAGGAGAGCACCGCCATCTTGGTGAGGTCAAGTTACTGCTGCAGTTCATGAATGTGAACACATTTTTTGCAAAATGCCAGTTCATTGTGTAGGTTTCAACTGCCAAAATCAGAGACATTAGTCCACGAAGGAGGAAGGCATAACATTTCACATGTAGGTACTATTATTTTTTTTTTTTAATGCTGCAGGGGCTTCATTAATAGTACACATGTTGACATGCATGATGCTGCAGGGCCATTATCCAAATGTAGGCATGATGTTCATATAATTTGCTGTTGACATAAATGTAAACTTTATTGTGTTAAACCTATATACAATATACTAGGAGTAGGCTATTATGGTAATATAGATTTATAAATTTCTAAGTGACTGAACTTTTCTTGCAGGTTTCCAATGGATTCAGACTTAAGGAAAAAGTGGGCCTTAGCTATCACAGAGCTAACCCAGATGGATCACTGTGGTACCAACTAGCAATAGTCTGGCTGTTCAAAACATTTTGTGGAAACAGATTTTGATAAGACTGACCAGACTGTTCACTTGAAACCCGACATCATACCATCTGTGTTACACAAATTGATCACTCACATGAATCAGTAGAGTAAATCTATTGTTTTTCTTTTTTTCTTTTTTAGGGGAAAATCTGTTGTTGACTTTTGGACTTATTGACTTATTATTGATTTATTATTATGATTTATTATTATTATTATTGACTTATTGTTGATTTTTATTATTATTCATTATTGATTCATTATTATTATTATAAAACATTGAAATTACATGTCAAAGACGTCTAAGACTTCTAAATGTTTAAAAATTATTTTTACAAATTCTTTGTAATAATTTTTTTATTTATAAGAAGTCCTGCAACAGTGCATTTTTCATTAAAGTGTGAGCTTATAAGGCTGACTGTTTCTCTTATTTAACAGCAAAAAATGATGTATATATATAAATTATATACATACATAGTATATATTTATATATATGTATAAATATATAGAAATATGAATATATATATATAAATTATATAAAAGCTACTTAGATGACACTATAGGCTATAGAAAGCATTGCCATGTGGGCACCGACGACCTCACCAAGATGGCGTTGCGCTCCGCCACTGTTGGCCAGACTTCCCAAGCAGGCGTGTCTCCTCTAGCGACATAACTCATTGATCTAGACCGCCCAAGACAGTACGCTGAACTTTTTTCTTCAATGATTTGTGATCTTCACTGGTTTTCATGGATTACATGAAATCCTCTCCACCTTTATCCACCATTGTCATGGTAGGGATAACACGTCAATGGTAATCTTGACCCCATAGGATAGCACAAGGGTTAACACTCCTGTAACGTAGGCTATCTTGCTTTGTCAAAGGAGTACACGCTGGACTGTTGTGAAAACACTAAGGTGCACTGGAGGAGGAAATCTGACAATGGTCAGTGGTTCCCGAAAACAGATCTGGATTGGGATTGGGCTTTCTGGACTGGGGAAGAATGACTCGTCGGAGGTGACAGTGGAGGAGCAGGTGAGCGTGACAAATTGGCAACGGTTTGGAGCAAGGACTGCAGCTGGGTCAACTGTTGTGTTTTGGCTTGTTGATTATCGGAGAGGCTGTGGATCATCTGTTCTTGTCGGTCCATGATGGTGGCGTGGGAAGACCAAGTCTGATTTAAGGGGTCCATTCCTGGTGGGTCCATGATGGTCAGTTCCTTCTGTCAGGTTTTGATTAAGCTGGACCAAAAAGCAGACACGGATTTTGTTAGAAGTTAGAAGTTGTGCAGTTTATTGAATGTAGAAATGGAGGACTGGGTGGCAATGCTCGTGAATGGCTGATCAGGTGAAGTGGCAACTAGCAGGTGGTGTCAGTGGTCCAGGGTAGTTCTTCCTGGGGGAGGTTGATGGCGCAGAGGGGAGGAATCCAGAAGGTTCTAGCTTGGCTGGGCTTGGCTTGGCTTAGCTTGATGTGACTTCAGTTGAGTTGACTTCACTTGACTTGACTTGGCTTGGCTTGAATTGACTTGTCATTGCTTGGCTTTACTTGGCTTCAACAGAGATTGGTGTATTCTTCCATAGAGAAGCAGACGAACCAACAATGACTGGAGGATGTGGATGAACAAATAAAGTTTTGTCTGATTAGATGCAGAACAGGTGCATATGACCCAAACCCCAGACAGGTGTGTGAAGGCAGCCCCGACACCGGACAATGTCCTCTTGGACAGGCTGAAAAACTGGGTTGGGCCTCTGGATCTGCTCTAAACTGGTTCTCCTCATATCTAAATATCCTTTTTTTTGCATCTTCTAATTTAAAGTCCTCTGCATCTTTCACTTTTGGTGTACCACAAGGGTCTGTTTTGGGACCTCTGTTTTTCATTTTATATCTTCTGCCTAAGCAGCATTTTTCAATCTCCTTTAAGGATATTTCTTACTATTGCTATGCTGATGATATTTAGCTATATGTGTCTTTTCAACCTTAGGATGTTTTTAAAATTTAGATTTTACGGAGGGGTCTAGATTTGGTCAAGAGTTGGATGAATGATAATTTTCTCCAACTAAATGAAGGTAAAACTGAGGTCCTCTTCTGTGCTCGTCGCTGCGCTTGTTCGTTCTTGTTTTTATCATTTAAAAAACATTGCCAAACTGAGTCCAATTATGTCGCGTTCTGAGATGGATATGCTCATCCGTGCTTTTATTTCTTTTCGGCTTGATCATTGCAACTCCATCTTCGCATGTCTACATTAGATATCTCTTGACAGGCTCCAGGTTGTCCAGAATGCTGCTGTAAGCTTTTAACCAAATCTTCCAAGTATTCAGATAAATAGATAGATAGATAGAGTACTTTATTAATCCCGAGGGAACTTGCATATTCATCCATTGCTACTCAAATATACAAACATTCAATAGAAATTTAAAAGTAGTTGAGTAATAGATAGTCATAAAATCCTAAAAAATCACACTCACTAAAAACAGAATAAAAAGAATAAAATATAAGCTACTGCTACTAAAACGGCTGAAAATTAAAGGTGACAGAGCCTTTCCAGCAGTGGCTCCATCCCTCTAGAACAGTGTTTTTCAACCAGTGTGCCGCGGCACACTAGTGTGCCGTGGGAGATGGTCAAGTGTGCCGTGGCAAATTGCCCTCATTAACTGATCTAAAACCATTTCCCATCTCCAGGATATCAGCTCTGTGTTCATCCAAACAGGCCCTGATAAAACACTGAGTAGTTAGGAATATAAAAGATCAGAAAATTACTTTTTCTTTGTGTTATTTTGATTCTATTAAAGACATTTGGATAAGAATGACGGTACCACCGCGATTTAGCTGCAGCTATACCTGTTTCCTGAAGTCCTGCCCCTTTAACTGTCTCCACCAATCATTCTTGAAGGTTTAATCACATGTCATCAGTCTGACCAATCAGAAGTGCTTAAAGTCTTCACTTCCTTGTCCCAATTTAGCTCAAAAAGTCGCTCAGTTCTAACAAAATTACCAGCTAAAGCTCGTCTTTAGCGGTGTAGCTTTCCACAGAATCCGGTGTCAGACCGTTGAACAAGTGAACAAAACAATGAAGCTCAGAGACGCTAGTCTTTCTGCCCTTTTGCGGCAGTTTCACACTTCATCTCCCATGATGCATTAGGTCACGTGACAGCGCCTCGGCGTACAATGAGTCGTCCTTGTTAAACGTCTTAAACCACAACGAACATACAGTTTGTAAATTTCCTAACGTAACCTTTATTACATCTTTTAGAAAAAAAAACAGCTGCAACTTCCAGCTTTTTCTGGCACAATTATCACAAAAATGCGCGTCAGATTGCGGCGGCGGCGGCCGCGCGGGGGGGGGGGGGGGGGGGGTCTGTACATCAAAACAGAGTATGAGTTTCTGCTTTTTTTATTGTTTTTCTGCTGGTGTGCCGCGGGATTTTTGTCAAGGGTAAAGTGTGCCGTGGCTCAAAAAAGGTTGAAAAACACTGCTCTAGAACTCCCTTCCTTGCAGCCTCAGGCCTGTAGACTTAGTGTTTTCTTTTAAAAAGAGGTGAAAAACACACCTTATAAAATAGCTTTTTCCTAATTTTGTTTTTAATTTCTTTGTTTTACTTTGTGTTTTGTTGTGAAACACTTTGGGATTTTTATCTTAACAGGGGATAATGGTTATTATTATTATTGATTCCATTCTTACTTCCTGTCTATGAATCAACACAAAGGCTTTACATTTTTATTTTTGGCACCTGTGTAACAAAGGTGATTTGGTTTTGAAACTATGTAGAAATGACTAAAATCATCTGTGTCAGCAAAATCTAATCCCTGGTTACGAAGGACAAGTAACCAGTACACTGTAGAAGAGCCTTATGATGAATGGTTGTTCATCCCTTTGAATTATTGGATCCTTATTTGAGTGGCTGTGTCTGGATCTCAGCTGGATAATGACTGCTTGGGCTTGTAGAGCATCTAATTCAATAAAGAGTGCATTACTTCCTGACTGTTATTCCCCACAAGCCTCTGCCTGCCTCTGTTTTTCCATTACATCTGCTATTTCAATGTTGGCCTCATGCTTTGTTTTTCCACTTTAATCACCGTAGTAGCTTGATAAATTGTTATTATTATTACCAGCATAATTTCAGCAATACTTTCAACAAAGCTACAAAATACCCTACAGAAGGCAAGGCAAAGGGATTCTCTGTGCTCACAAGACATAGCTGTCTTGTGATTATTATAGCAAGACATTATATTATAGCTAATAACAATTTCAGAACAATATTTCAGACAACGATAACTTATTTAACAAATCCTTTTTTAAATCAAAGTAAAGGTTTTCTCTCTCTCTCTCTCTCTCTCTCTCTCTCTCTCTCTCTCTCTATATATATATATATATATATAGTACAGACCAAAGGTTTGGACACACCTCATTCAAAGAGTTTTCTTTATTTTCATAACTAGGAAAACTGTAGATTCACACTGAAGGCATCACAACTGTTAATTAACACACATGGAATTATATACATAGCAAAAAAGTTTGAAACAACTGAAAATTTATTATATTCTAGGTTCTTCGTTGTAGCCCCCTTTTGCTTTGATTACTGCTTTGCACACTCTTAGCATTCTCTTGATTAACTTCAAGAGGTAGTCCAGTTCTTGAATACAAACACATAAATATATACATGAACATACACATATACATAGTCAATTATTAGTCACTATGTGGAAGATCCCCCTGAGGAAGACACAGTATCTAAAACAAAACGGAAAAAGAGTAAAACATAAAGGTAAAATCAGAGATTAATGAGCAAAAATATAAATTACTAGACCTCAATGGAAAGGTAGAAACAAAAGTAGATACAGTAAGACATAAAAAAAATTGACCATGAATAAAGCAAGGAAAAAGAAACACTGCATGTTTGTAAGTTTTCTCTCCAACAAACCCCACAATAGCTGCGGTTACATGAAAAATAATCGTAGTGAACGCCTGATCAGAATAAAAATGCATCATGTAAACACGATAATACTCTGCCAATACTCTGCCCTGATCAGACTCATTCGGATAAAATTTCTTTCCAATCAATTGTTGGTCTAATCGTGGTGCATATAAACGTTTTATTCCGATCGTGGGTCACTACTGCGCTGGCTTTGCGTCATACATAGACAGTGTGGCGCTCAAGAGAAGGTTTTGGAGCACGAACAGGACCGGTCGGCTACTCAGCCCATGCGAAGCATGTCTGAGCAGAGCAGAGGACTTGCAGCTTTGTTTTTGGGGGCCGGGGAGGGTGCTTTGTTACGGTGTGCGCTACAAAGGAGGCTTAGGACCGCAGTCTGTCTGGCCGCTCTGCGTGACTTAGTTGCCGGACTCAGGGGAACCTTGTCTCCTGGGAAGACCATACCATGTCTCCAAGCAGAGAAGCGGCTTTGGGACAGATTGTGAGCTAATGGAGGCGGCTTTTAAATGGAGAAATTCCGCACAGTCCTTTGAAACCATGTAAGCGATCATGTGAATTCATGTTTCCAATCGTGTCCAGACAAATAAAGGCTGTTATTCCCACATATGTTCGTTCAGCCAAGATGCATATTGCTGCACTGCCCGCACAGATCTTTTAATTACATCCACGGCTAAATGTTGTTGTTGGCACGTATTACCCTAACCATAACCCTTCTTCCGGCTCGGTTCCACCAAGAAAAAACGCATGGATTTAAAAAAAATTATGAGCGAACAATCACTTAATAATAGTCATAACAATAATAAAATCACGTTTAGAAGATCATCTCGCTATATGCGGCATGTTTGCTTGTTTACAACAGAACTCAATATTTTTTCTTCTACGGTTGTTTCCAGTTTAGAGTTCTGGGCATGTCCAAATGATTTATTCCAACAAAAAGTGTGGCGTATGTAAACATTTGTGATAATCGGTTTTTTATAAAAGGTTTTTAGAATTGAACACAGTTCAATTCTAATCGGATTTATGATCCGATCAAAGATATTTTGCACGTGTAACAGCAGCTAATGTTAATACAGTGTTCTGCACCACAAGGGCTCCTGCAACAGCACCCAAAACAATAATAAAACAAACATCCCTTACTTTCACAGTACTATTTCTTTACCTCATGAAAAAAAAATGTGTGGACTTCACTGGGTAGCTGCCATGTTAACAGTTATATCATAATCTTGCTTAAATCTCATCGCTGTCCCGATGCAGTGCTCTGCTTGTCAGGTGTCACGCTGCCATCTCCTCTTTGCACCACATGTGGAGCAGATGAGTTAACGCTGCAGACCTTTTCATGAAAACACAGGTTGTTTTTGAAATCGGCATATCTCCACATCATCAGTACATACTTCTTCTTGTGCATTTAAAATGCGGGCCTTTGCACCATTATGGTGTGAGAAAAACTATAAAAGCATAAACATTTGAGGAAATAAACATAACTGGATTAAATGGTGCAAGAAACACACGGCTAGCATTACAGAATACCTTGTTTATCTTGTCAAGAAAAGAGTCATTGTGTCTAAGGAGTTTGTTTTTACTACTTGAACTCTTGTCCGATTTGCAGCATAGCTTGAGACTGACAGTCATGCTCACACAAAAGTCTGACATTCTTGTTAAATTTATCATATTTGTCTGAAAGTGTTTTAACCCTTGTGCTATCCTAGGCACTTTAACATTGGGAGTTGGGTCATCTAGACCCCACTAGACAGTGCGCTAAACCTTTTTTCTTCAATGATTTGTGATCTTCACTGGTGTCCATGGATTACATGAAATCCTCTCCACCTTTATCCACTTTTGTTATGGTAGGGAGAAAACGTCAAAGTAAGGGTGGGGTCATAGGATAGCACAAGGGTTAATCCATATTCACTGCATAGTTTTGTAAAAAATAAATCAAAGTAAACTCCTAGTCCTACAAATTTCACTTCTAATAACAAACAAAAAAATAGCAAAAAAAAAAAACAAACAAACATAGCAGCACTTACAATAGGGATAAAAACAATAAAAAGAGAAACTAATGAATCGATCATATGCAGGTCTATGGAACAGGCAGTTTTTGGGCTAGAGTAGAAAAATTCTTCCAAAATGGCACAGACTGACTTTCATGCTTCACATGTGTACTTACTGATGATGTAACAGTTCATGCTTCAGGACCAAATGTCTGACTTCTAAAACAATTTCCTTAAATCAGCGGCACTTTATATTAATGGTAAAGTGTTGCACAATCCTGAAGGAGTAGAAGGTTTCCTATTTTTTTACAATTTTTTTCTGATTCTGTTCTGATGAGTTTAACTGAAAAGAAAGTTGGTGAAGTGAAAAATGTAAAAAAGAAAAAGAAACATTATGATGCACTTTCACACACACATGTTTGTATAATTACTCTGCACTACAGACACCACGGATAGATTATTCTGCAATGGCTTGACCTAGACCTCTAGATAACTTTACCCATCTGGCTGCCATTTTAATCCAATCTGTTTTAAAGAGTGAGGGGCTGGTTCTGTGGTTAAACCCATTAGAGTTTGGGAATCAGCTGTTGCTAGCCAGAATCAAAGTGGGCTGACCACTTCATAATCACATTACACATAATGATTTACTGTCATTTACCAACAGTAAAACCCTGCCTCTGTGTTCTTGTCTCTTATTTAGTTCTCCAGCAGTAGGTCTGAGCTCTTTGCAGCGCGTGTTGACTTTCCAATTTTGTTAGAATTTATTTTGCTTCTGATATTCTCTTTTGCCTGTCTGGATTTTGTATTTACATCATACATTCTTCTGTGCGTCTGCACAAGCTGGCATGCACGTCTGCTTTTCATTGAGTTAATTGTTTTATTTTAACGCTTTTACTTATTTATGTATTTATTTATTTGTTTATGCCTGTTTTAATCCATGTGAATGATCTGGTGTTACAGACTGCCATATATTTTCTCTTGGTATCAATAAAGTGTCTGTCTGTCTGTCTGTCCAAGCATTCTCAATACATCTGTCTGAAGTTAACAAAGACAACAACATACAAAATTGGAGAGAGAGGGGGAGATAGGCAACTGCATGCTGAAGGATTTGAAAAAGCTTCAATAATTCATATGTTTTGTATTTGCATTTATTCCATCCACAATTTCCTGTATGGACAACCCCCCTCCCTCCCACACACATAAGTCACAGGGGAGAAGCAAATGGATGCTTTTGCTTTCAAATGCACAAAGTCATGCAACCAAGAACATGCACTCACTCCACTTTACACACGTCTATGCAGCTCAGCAACAACAGTTTTATTACAACATCCACACACATTAAAACAATCGTATCCTCAAGCCTTCATCTTTCCTCTTCTTGCATGTCTGTCATCAGTTCTCTGCTTTTCCAGTGGTCTCTCTGGAGTGAGAGAGTTGTGTGGTCATGAAAAGCTATGTGTCTTTTATGCCAGACAGCCCGCATTGCATTTGTGACCTACTTTGCCTAAGATTCTGTATATTTCATGAGGCTGAGAGATGCAGACACTTATTGCAAACAGAAATGCATACTTAAGGTTCCATATGCCTAGTTCCCACTAAGCAGTCACCATCTACACATTTCTGTTAGACGTTTGATGTAAAGCCCCAACCATTTGCACAAACTTATTTATTCTGTCTTATTTCAGTCAAGGATTGCAGTTGGCATACTAAGCAGTCAGCCAGTTCAGAAAAAAAAACACACACAAATGCTTAAGGATTGTTGATGGATGTACATTTAAAGTAGAATCAGACACATTAATATGCACATCCAAGTGCAGAGATTACTGTTAGCATTGTATGTTTTTCTTTGTCTGCTGCTTGCCAAACAAAATGCTTTAATATCATTAAACGTGAATAGCATTTTCCAGATAACATTTAAATGATCTCCTTTAGCTTTTCAATAGCATACGTCTTTGTCTTGGTGCTGTTCCTTTCTATATTCTTAAAAAAATCGTGCATGCATATTTTATCTTTACATATTTTTGCTCCTGACATTCCAAAGTTTTAACATTAGCAGAGAAGATGTACTCTTTTTGTTGCCTCTCATAGTGTCTTCTCCTTTTCCTAAAAAAAATAACTGCACCCACTTTTGAAGTCGTTCCAGTTGGCGCTTGCCTTTGGTTGTGTGGACTTATTTGATCTATTTTTAAATTCAGCAGGGACACCAATTTTTTACTCCACTAATAGTAAACACACAGATAGAATGTGCATACTACATTACCCACTGTGATTTAGACCAAAAGAGTAAAGCTTTGCCCATCATCAGTTTTAGTTAAGCCAAAAGGAGCACCCCTGATGGCCCTCAGATCACGGACATACATGTAATGCCTTAGTTACAACTGCCCTTATGGATCAGTATGGGCTGTCTGTACAGGACACACGTCACAAAAGTGCTGTTCATGTGATGGGAGATGTAGTGAGTTAAGTGCCTGTCTTGTACAAGTTGACTCACTTTTTGCCCCCAGGTACCCCATATCTGTCTGTCAGTTGGGCTGAATGCTTCTGTCACAAACGGACAGACAGCTGGTTCCACGTGCAGCGGGTTGATTTGCAAAGACAGGATGACAGGGCAAATATACAGCCAAAGTCTACAGGGCTAAAGCAGGGTCGAGCAGGCAGAGGTCAGAGACGGGCAGAACAATATCAGGGAGCAGGCTTAGAATAGTCATAGTTCAGGCATGGATCGAGAGCAGGCGGCAGGCAGATAGAGTCGGATCAGGATCAGGAACATGAGAAGACAGAGCAGGAGAGAACGCTGTATGTAGGCAGAGGCAAACAATTGTGCACTGCTTAAGTCTGATGTAGGGTATTCACAATGAGAGTCAGGTGAGCAGCATCCGGGAACTGTGCTCTGGAGCGGCTGGGAGATGTAGTGAGTTAATAATCCGGGGATGGTTCCCACCGGTGACCAAATGGGGAGACAGAGCTCTGACATCTGACAGCTTTCCTTACAATTCGAGCTTGGTGTAACCCTTGTGCTATCTTAGATGACCCCACCCTTACATTGATGTGTTCTCCTACCATGACAAAGGTGGATAAAGGTGGAAAGATTTCATGTAATCCATGGACACCAGTGAAGATCACAAATCATTGAAAAAAAAAAAGTTCAGCGCACTGTCTAGTGGGTCTAAATGACCCAACTCCCAACGTTAAAGTGCCTAGGATATCACAAGGGTTAAGAACACCTTACAACACAGTTACACATATGTCATAAATGTGTGTTGCTTACAAATCCTTCATGATACAATTACGATATGCATGCAATTGTATGCTGATGACAATAATGTACAATGATGAGTGTATGGTAAATGAAGCATTAGCTGCAATTGAAGTACAAGTTGAAAGAGAAGTAAATTGTTAGCAAAAGCAGCTTTATTTGCATAGAACTTCATGTTTAAAGACTAACATCACAGTGCTCAGGACCCAAGAACCCAAACCACAATGTCATGTGATAACCTTCTTCTTTTTCTTCCCTCTTTTGTCCACAGAGCAGAGAAGACAAGAGGTATATGCCCACTTCCTGCCACCATTGATACAGATCTAGTCCCCTTGTTAGGCCTCAAATCTTGTCTCCACACCTGTCTAATAGCTCAAGGGGTCTCCAAGACTTCATCACTGAACACTCAGCAGAGTTCCCTGTGGTGTTTCAGATAGCTTGATACGACCCGGGCCTTGAACCTTCATGCGTCTCCTAACAGCAGAGTCTACCCACACCTCCATACACCACACTACCACCTCTGCTATGAGCTGCGAACAGGAGTTTGGAAACGGGGCCATGGGGGTCACACTTACGCTTCGTCTCCTCATGCATGGAAAGGTATGAAAATGAAGAATAAAAAAATTACAGGCAAACATTTCTGTCTATACGAGTGGACAAATTTGTTGGTACACTCCGGTACTGAAAGAAAAACTCAGAATGGTCAAAGAAATAACTTGGGGGGTAGTCAGGTAAATTCAACAAGTTTATTAAGCACTCGTATCTCCAACACAAGTGTTATTTAAACTTTAATACTATCACCCCTCAGTGTGAGTCTTGTATTGCATTGTCCCTTCTTTTAAGATTTTAACATTGTAGACAACTCAGTGAACCATAGAGCGAAAATGTTCATGCACATTTTTCTATGGACATGCTCCGTGCGACATGTCGTGGTGAAGACTTACACAACAGAAAAGGGTAATAAAGTGGGAAGTAGGTGAGACGCAGGCATTTCTTACGTCTTCTTTATTCTTTCCGCTCCCTGAAACCTGCACACCGTGCCCATTAGTGCTGTTTGATTGATAAATGTGCTCTCCTGTCCTGACTATTAGATATTAAAAAATTAGCCAATCGTGGTGCATTTTGTGTGTGCATCCTATGGCCGTCCTATGTATCATGTGCACACCCCATGCATGCAGCATTTACGTGCTGTCAGTAAGGAGCCAGTACTTGCACCTTACAAATGCTTCACAATACACTTACCACATGCACAACAATGGTACGTTTCATTTTCATGATTTCCCTTTAGGTGGTCACTCGACCCTCGGGGGCACTACAGACACACCTGCACTCCTCTTAAGATGAGGCCACTTCTCTCTATGACCCTCCACAGACCGAGACAACCCAAAAACCCGCAGCACCTGTACGGGTCAACCCCCATATGGGTGCATGTGACTAAGACATTATTACGTACAGCAGGGGTCATCCTGCTTTTTTTTTTTTTTTTTAGAAATCCTGCCTGCTGATTACCTGGATAAGGTGTGTTTAACCACTAAGGAACTTCAATGACAGGTTTTTGGAAAACATGTTGGGCACCAACTCTTGAGGCCTGGAGTTTGAGACGTGACACAGATTATTTCTATGATGTATTGTGATTTTAATGCATTTTTCTGTTTTGTGAAGCACCTTAAATTACTTTGTGTACGAATTGTGCTATACAAATAAACTTGCCTTGCCTTGCCTTGACATAAAGGGTCACAGGGTTCCTGGAGCCAGTAGAATGAATGTGGTGTTCACCCCTTTGCCAGTTCATCAAAGGGACAACCGCAGACACACATTCAAAACCAAAGGGACAATTTAGATTCACCAGTTAACCTATGAGGCATGTTTTTGGGCTGTGGTTCTGTAAAAAACCTACATTGTGCACAAGTACAACTTGCAAACTCTTTAACAGAAATGTCCCAGCCAAACTCAAAACCAGGACCTACCTTTTTTTACTGCGGTGAGAGTGCTGACCACTACACCACTGTGCAGCTCTGACCAAAAATTATAAAATATTGTATCTGCCACTTTTTTTCCCTGACAATTTAATGCAATGATCACCCTCATATTAATCAATAGATCTTTGTTTAGGGCTAAATAAGATTGTTGGATAAGCAATGGTCTGGATTGATAACACTTCCTTTTTGTGCTTTTCCTCCACAGGAAGTGGGAAGCATTATTGGAAAGGTAAGTTCCTAACCACGTCTTTTGTTCTCAAGTAATACGACAGATCATTCTACTAGTGTTGATTTCCTGCAAGCAACTGACAAAATGCAATGAAAAAATCAAACAAGTCAGGGAAATACTACATAAACAAACCCGTCTGCTCCTACTGGTCATCCATTTGTAGTCCTCCTCTGTTGTCGGTCCTGTTCTTTTCACCACTTACCTCCTACCCCTTGCCAATATGTTCCACAAATTTCATACAAATTTTCATTGTTTCACAGATGACACCCAACTCTGTTTATCTAGTAAACTTGACTCCTCTCTTCCACCTTCCTTCCTCTCCTCCTGTCTTTATGAAATCAAAAACTAGTTCACCTTAAATTTCCTGAAACTTCAAACCAAAACACAGCTATCGTCAACTTTGTTCTTATCTGCTCACATTCCAGCAAGGGTCAGCGGATGCAGGGCGTAAGTTTGACTATTTCTGCTTTACAAAAACTTGCCAGCATCCAAATGATTTTTCTCAACTCAATGACTCGACCCTTTCGGGCTTTGCTTACATTGGTCATCCCTGTTGCTCGGGTCTTGCGATCATTTGTTGCGAAAGTCCTTCCAGCTGAGATCCCCTCATTCAGCTCCATGGAGCACTTTGCCTGCATGCTTCCTGGACCCACTTCAACTACAAGAACTGGTCTATCATCTCCTGAAAACAAAGGGGGACTTTTTGAATGAACTTGGTTCTCTTCTTACACACCTTTCATCTCTCTTACCTAATATTATTGCGATGGAGGATTTGAATGTAACTTTTGACAATGGCTTTTCTCCCCTCACCAGAAACTTCAGCTCATTTTTGGACAACCTCAACTTTAACTAACATGTCAACTCTCCTATCCATAACAAATAACATATCTAGTCTTGGTCAGCTCTTCAATAATCCCCATTAACTGCTCCACTGATGAAATTCATCTATCTGATCATTGTATTGTGTCATTTAACATGTTCCTCATCCTATCTGTCACTAAACTCTCCTGCCTCATTTCTTTTCAAAATGTTGAAAATATGAATCTGAACACACGTAAGTCACTTATATTTGAGATTTCTATTTCAAATCCTCAAAACCCTGATGAACAATAACTGTCTTTTTTAATCTCTCAACCATGTCACTCCTGTCAATACTGAACTGTTTCCTTCACCAAATCTGATCTGGTTCACCCCTGAGCTCCATCAAATGAAAGCCAAAGGTCACTAGCTATAGAGACTATGTAGAACAACTGACCCAACTAGTCATAAAAAAATCTGTAAGTCCCACATCATGCAGTATAAAGATTTGGTTTCTAGCACAAAACAAATGACTTCTCTGGATTTATCATCGCAAACAAAGGCCACTCCAAAACTCTTTTTTTCCTTGATGAAATATTTTCCATCCCCCTTACAGTCTCCCCCGTCTTTTCTTTTCCAGTGATACTTGCAACTCGATCCTGTCATTTATATTAAGAAAATTTAACTGATCCGTCAGCATCTCGGCTTCTCTCCTCCTTGCCATCCCTTTTGACTCTTTCGTCTTTCAATCAAACGTTCTGCTCCTTTCAGCTGTCTGATCACAGAGGCATTTTCTCCCTCAGCCAAAAATCCAAAACGTCAACCTTTTATGCTTTTATCTCAATCCCCTCCCAACATCCCTAGTTAGAGCCTGTTTCTCATCTCTCCTTCTGCTTATTCCCGGTATAATTTATTTCTCACTAACATCTGGCTTTGTCCCATCTCTGTTCAAAACTGCAGCTGTTAAACCTGAAAAAACCTGCTCAGATCCCAGTATACTCAGTAATCTGTGTCCAATTTCTAACCTTCCCTTCATTTCCAAAATGCTACATAAAATAGTTGCCTCTCAACTTCATGATCACTTAAAACGAAACAATCTTCTTCAATGGTTCAAGGATCCTGCCCCTCACACAGCACTGCTCTGCTGAAGATCACTAATGACCTTTTCCTTGATCTGAGTGTGCCCTTTGATACTACATCTCACTCTATACTCCTCCGTAGGCTCTCCTCCTTCAGTATCACCCCACCTCCCTCGGTTGGTGTCATTCCTACTTCTCAGGCTGCACCCAATTCATCTAACTTATATCAGTTAAATCTAAGCCCTCATCTGTCTCTTCTGGTGTGCTCCAAGGTTCTGTTGTCGGTCCTGTTCTTTTCACCACTTACCTCCTACCCCTTGGCTATATGTTCGACAAATTTAATGCAAATTTTCATTAGCCGCGTTTACATGGGCAAAATATCTCGATAGGATCAATGGTCGGGTTAAAATTCACCCGTGCACATGGGCCCAGAAAACCTTTTTCCGATTAGAACAAACGTTCCCATGGGTCACAGTTTCGGTTGGAATAAATCCTTTGGGCATGCGCAGTAGTGCTGAAAAAAAATGGAACAAGAGTCCCACAGTAAACAAACCTTCGCTGCATATTTATGCAGCAGCTCAGTAATATACGAGGCGATCTTCCAAACAGGCTTTTATCAATCAATGTTAGGAATATTATGAAGCGCCTTTTCGTTCATCATTTTATATTTAATCCGTGTGGTTGGTGCTTTTTTTGTGGAAAAACGGAGCTCCCAGGAGAGGCTAACACGCGCTAACAACATTAGCCTTGTTTAAACTCATGCGGGAAACGCAGCAATCTGCATCTTCTTGGCTGCACGTAAATATGTGGGAATTTCAGGTTCTAAGGACTGAGCGACATTCTGCTTTGAAAAGTTCGCCCGCCGCTGTGTGAGCTGGAAGTCCGAGCTCTGCTCAGAGACGCACAGTTCTGCTGACAGCAGCTAACCGAGAGCGGCGGGACGGATCGCAGTCACACAAACAACAAAACGCAAAAAGCATTCTCCCCTCACAAAGTTAATACAGCTGCTTTGCTCAGAGACACGGTTGGTTCGGTCCACTGGCACACGAGCCAGGACCGCGCAGGGTCCCGCTCCTCCCCGGCACCCCCCTCGTTAGGGGTTTAAGAGAGGCGGAGAGCCAGAGGGGCAAAGCGGAGCGGCGCTTCCGCAAAGCAGCTGGTCGGTCCCGTATGAGCTCCAAAGCTTTCTCTGGAGCGAAACACCATCTATGCGTGACGTAAAACCAGAGCAGAAGTGACACACGATCGGAATGACCGTTTACATGACCAACGATCGGATAAACGATCGGTATAACCCACCTATCTCGATCGGAAAGAAAGTTTGATCCGAACGAGTCTGACCGGGGCAGACTATTCCGAACGGCGCGTTTACATGACACATTTTCTTTCCGATCAGGCGTTCTTTCCGATTACTTTTGCCCATGTAAACACGGCTATTGTTTCACAGATGACACCCAATTCTGTTTATCTAGTAAACTGACCCTGCAGATCAAGAGTTTGGGTGTAATCCTGGAAAGTTTGTTTGTTTGTTTCATTCCTTTCATGCAGAATATTCCATTACATTAACATTTTCAGCCTTCTCTCCGGTCCTCTTGTTTTGTTCAGCAGAGCCAGTTATCAAACTTCAAACTATTTATTTGTATAGCACCTTTCATTCTTGTTGAAAACACAATCACTTTACATAAAAGCAAATAAAATAGTCATAAAAGATGAAAATGAATGAAAACAGGAAACACAGTTGACACTCCTCCCTCACCAGATTCCTCCCTCCACTCACCCAGTTCCCTCAATATTACTCTTAACAAAAACACAAGAATGGCAGCTTAAAGAAACAGTCTTGCTCCGTACTGCTATGCAGAAACAGTATAATGTGGATCCATTTATTCCAGCCCGACCATGGGGGTCATTGACACATTGCCTGCCCAACAAAGCAGCTCAGGGGCCACTCTACAGCTATTAGACCACAGAGCAGAACCCCAGCCAGCCTAATGAGAGCAAGCACCACAGCAACAGCACCCCCTACAGGTGGAGCCGGTAGTGCCCCAGAACAATGGATCCCCCAGGGGACGCACTGAAGTAAGAAAAAACATCAGTAAGTAAATAATAATACAGGCCCTGACAAAAGTCTTGTCGCTTATCCATTTTGTAGAAACAAAAGCGTAAAACCTCACTTTTAATGAATCCATTGGTTTTAGAAATGTCTCATATGAAAGCTAAAACCCTCCCAAATTATGTTCAATATAGTAAAATAAAATTGCTTCACTGAAGAAAGATTGATCATTTAATGAACACAGAAAGGTCACATTTTGGCAAGACAAAAAGTTTTGTCGCCTACAGAGAGTAATGGGAAAATGTAACAAATAATTTACTTCAAAAACAAAAATATGTTGCATAACATCAGTGAATTAAGTAGTGCTACTGTGAGATAGAAATGATTAAAACATAACCTTAGACACTATGCAAACAATAATGATAAAAACGGGTAGTTTTCTAATAAAAAATAGTTCTTATATAACTAAAAAAATTAGGGAAAATAACTAAACTAATAAATAGATAAAGAATGGAGCAATTACAAAAGTCACGGAAAAGCCAAATTAAAAAGTTGGGTCTTGAACCTCTTCTTAAAAACCTCTGCAGTCTCTGCAGCCCTCAGGCTCTCCGGCAGGCTGTTTCTCTGGCGAGGACCGTAATGGTGGAATGAACTGGAGTTAATTCAGTTTGAATATCGAAAATGCACTCAACTGTTTCAAAAATACACATGCTCTGATTCACAGTTATATATTTATGCAAACATATTGTATACATTCACAAATCCACATAAAGTGTTTTACAAATGCACACAAACTGTTTTACAAAATTAATTTGACTTACACTTGTAATATAAACTCACAGATCATACAAATTACAGAATGTGCATTTACAAATCGCCTGTCATTTGTGAATCTCTGTATTTGGGAGAGCAATGCGCGTGGAGAATATTGAGACTCTTCTGACCTGCCAGGTTAATGAATGTCATCGTTGGCTAATGAATCTGTCAATCAAATCCATCAGCCAACCATGCGTGTTACAACTATTCGAATGAATCTGTGTATCATGTCTTCATCTGTTTTTCAAACTAAAACCAACAATGAAAAAAACAAGATCGGTTAAATAAGAAGGCCCAAGACCATAAAAACATTTATAAGCCATTAATATACTTACCATTAGACAATCGCCTAATGGGGCCCCAAGCTAAACACTTAATAAAAATGTATAAAATAAATTTTACATTTGTCATTATTTAACTCAGTCATGAAAAAACACGCCAAATCACTGAACTGGCATACGATTGATCGTGTAAAAGTGTTTAGACCTCCCCTGTTCTTCTGCAGCAATGGCATATTCCAGTCAAGAGCAAGTCCAGAGAATTGCAAGTTAGCGAACAGAAGCAGCATTGATGCCAGAATGGGTGGTTTCCAGCTTGTAAGGGCAGTCTCATTTTGACTTTGCTGGGAAAAAGAAATTGTTTTAGGTGGATAAATATAATTTGGGCGGGTTTGGGATCAGTTCTGGAGCTTTTAGTTCCTGGTTGAAATACATTTCAAGTAGAGATGTACGGTCTCGGGAGTGGCAGGTGTGTCCAAACGTACCTGTTCCATGAATGACATTTATACGTCTGATTCTATTGATTTTAATAATTTTTATCTTCAAAATATCTATTTTGCGTATTTCCTGTTTCATCTCAGTGCAGTCAGGGAGCTCTGCCACACATGAGGTTACGCAATCCTGAGTGAAGTAGGGGTGATCGTTCCTTTATTTTACTTATCCTATGCTAATAATGTAAATCTTATTATTATTTTTTTAAATTCTGGACATTTTTATTCCATGTCCTTCCTTTCTAAATAATAGGTCATGTATTTCACTTCAGATTTGATGTGAAGCTGCGCTAAAAAGACAGAATGAGGCAGACAAACTGAGCTTTATGTTCGAACATTTGTAACAATAGATCATTTGTTTTATGAATGCATATATAAGTTTTTTGGGGGATTTATAATTTTGGTGTTTAGTTTTTTTTCACTTTCCTTTTTTTCTTTTCTTTTGATTGTTCTCGATATTTGAGCAAAGCATCAATGATTGTTAGTAGGGTTCAATAGGAGTCCATTATTTCATGTTTTGGTCTGACTGCCACCATGGTAGAGTTAATATTATTAAAAATATGATAAAGTGCGGGGCCCTTGGCAACGGTGGCCGTGTCCCCTGGGTGCCGGTTTCCTGGGCCCGGCGGTGCTCTCCCCACGCAGGGAGAGGGATCCCTGAACTTTCTGGCAAACCCAGAAGCCGGGGATCATATCACACCTGAGCCGGGGGTGTCCGTGTCCCTGCGGGGTGGGTTCTGGGCCTCGCCAATTTCCATCTGTGGCCGAGCCTGGTTGGGCCATGTCTACAACAACCCTTGTGGGCCCCCTTCTCTCTGGGGTGCCCCCCTCCTGGGCGGGGGCGGCTGGCCCCTGTCTTGTACCTTTCTGGACCACCTGTGGCCCTGGTGGGTGTCTGCCTGGAGCGCGGAGCGGGTCTCCCTTGGGGGGTCCTGGCTCGTACCTGGGGTTGGGGCGGGGGGATGCCCAGAACTCCTGGGTGGTGATAGGTTGCTCGTCTGGGGCTGTGGGCACCCTTCTCGGGTGGGGGCCTGCGTTGGGCCCTCCCGGCGCGGCGGTTGGGCTGGGGTCGGCGCTCTCTTTCCCCCCATGCCTCCCTGCTCTATGGCTCTGGGGGCCTTGCGGCGGTCCTGCTGGCCCTGGCCTGGGTGGCGGGCGTGGGCGCCCGGGGGGCGGATGTTCTCTGGCTGCTGCCGCGTGGCGTTGGGGGCTTCTGACTGCCGCGGCTGCTGCGGCGGGGGTCTGGGTGTGGGGGTGGCTGGTTGCACCCCCTCCTTCTTCTGGGGAAAGTTGTTGTCATGGTAAAACATTTCTTCATAAGCTACAGAATTATGGTATTCATAACTTTTCCGGTAACAGCTATAGCTGCAGCTAAATCACGTTACTGTCATTCTTATCAAAATGTCTTTAATAGAATCAAATAAACACAAAGAAATTTTTTTTTATGATCTTTTATATTCTTAACTACTCAGTGTTTTATCAGGGGCCTGTTTGGATGAAAAAAGAGCTGATTTCCTGGAGATGGGAAATGTTGTTAGATCAGTGAATGAGGGCAATTTCCCACGGCACACTTGACCATCTCCCATGGCACACTTGTGTGCCGCGGCACACTGGTTGAAAAACACTGGTCTAGTGGGTCTAGATGACCCAACTCCGAATGTTAAAGGGCCTAGGATAGTTAAAGGGTTAAGGTGGACGCATGAGCCTCAAGAGACCTGCAAGACACACCTGCACTCTCTTCAAGATCTATGGGTCCAGACAACCCAAAAACCCACAGCGCCCGTACAGGTAATGGTGAAAAAGGCAGAGATGCCCAGACATCTGTTTCCACAGAAACTTCCACATTTCTGCTGGAGTAAGGTCAAGGTGCTGCCAGGGGAACCAAGAGACCCTCCAGCATGTCTTGAGTCTTTGTCAGGACCTCCTCCCACTCGTGCCTGGAATACCTCCTCAGGGAGGTGTCCAGGAGACATCTAGAAAAGTCACCTGAGCCTCCCCAACTGGCCTCTCTGGATATGGAGGAGCAGTGACTGTACTCTGGCCTCCTCCTGGGCGGCAGCGAGGGCTCAGTCACCCTGTGGTGGGAGCTCATTTCACCTGCATAAGCACAAGATCTTATTCTTTTAGTCATGACCAAAAGCTCATGACCATAGGTGAGAGTAGAGTATAGACACACCTTATACGGAACATGTAAAGCCATTCACGAAACGATCAAAACATCTTGTTAGAATATTTTCATAGTCGGTTTAAACACAGAAGAGAAATTGTCATTCTGGAACTTGTAAAGGGCACATGGATTTTTTTTCTCCTCTATAGTAAGTGATAGATTGATTGAACAATAGTAATTACTTTTGCACAAATGAGTAAAAAATTAGAAAGTGCCTTTTTAATCCACAGGTATGATGACGCACTAATTCTAAAACTCATGCACGATCACTGACTTGTCTTGACACTTGGTCAGAGATTCCCAGCATTTCAAGATTACATTTTTCTCTAAATGTTTTTGTAGGACATGCTTTTAAAGTCTTTTGTGGACACCATGTCACATGTGAATTTTCTCTGTGTTTGCAGAAAGGAGAAACTGTGAAGAGAATACGAGAAGAGGTAAGAAGCTCAAACTTATAACACCAACCTTCATCTTTTTCTGTCATTCTTCACCTCCCAATAATTAATGACAAGCTTTGCATCATGATCCATTGTAACTGTGAAGTCAAAAAAGAAGCAATCACCTTTTGAAGTAAATCTTTGACTTGAATACTACAATTATAGAATGTTTTTTAAGTGTTTACCTCTGTCCTGATTTTTTTAATTGTTTGCATTTTTGTTACACTTACATTTTTCAAATTATCAACCAAGTTAAAGTATTGCAGCATAATCCATGTTAACACATCTGCAATTTTAAAATAAAGTTGTTCATTACTAACAAACCTACGTGGACTTGTGTGAAAAGTGACTCCAAACCTGACCACTGGTCTCAGCAGCAGCATCCATTCATTCATTCATTCATTCATTTCAAACGCACTCTGTCCCTTTTGGGGTCATGGGGGTGTTGGGACAGAGTGGGGTGCACCAGCAGTCCCCAACCCTTCGGGCTGCTGACCAGCACCGGTTCGTGGACAGTTGAAAAAGGTCAGGGTCCTTTGGAGTTCAGCTATTTGAACTCTAACTAACTCTAACTAACTAACTGCTTGCCACCGCTCAAGTGGAAAGCATTGCTGCCCTGCCCAAAACGCACTGCCAGAGATGTGGTCGGGGGTAACTTGGTTTAAGTGTGCCAAACAAAATAAACTATAGTAAATTGGGACTACTCACTTTTTTTTTACCAAGGCCTATGTAGGTTTAGACATTTTTTTACCTCAATAAATAGCACGTTCATTTAAAAAGTATTTTTTTGTTTGTATGATAGCTTTGACTAAAATGTAATTATCTTTAATCCTCAGAAACATTTAGGTGTGAAAGAAATGCAAATGAATAACAAATTAATTGGGAAAACACATCACACAGCTGGAAATTAAGTTTTGACCTAAATCCCTGGGAATCTTGTCAAAAGTCTATAGATCAGGAATGTTAAACTCTTTTTGGTTCAGGGGCCACATTCAACCCGTCTGATCCCAAGTGGGCTGGACCAGTAACATAAAAGCAAGAAACAGCTTTTTTTTTTTTTTACTCAGTTGGAAAAAATTGCCTCAACCAACATGGTGGCCTAATCCTTTAGTATTACACATTCATTCACAGAGGCCAATGGATCTGAAATAAAATGAATTTCACTTAAAAAAAATGGGTTTATTCAATTTTATACAGACTGAATATTTGACATCTGACACTAAAGCAACCTGAATAATACACTCAAGAGGGGCTACGTAAAAATATGAAACACCTGCCTAAGATGTAAATGTGCAAATCAATGTAAATTCAACTAAATGAAACTTGCAAACATTTGTGAACATAAGGATTTTGGAGTTAACCTCCTTTCTCTCCTAAAACTTCAGTCCGTCCATCAATATCAGGATTTAAATCCTGTGCAGAAACTCATTTACTGTCATTCAAGTGTGCAAAACACAAAGAAATGTCCAAGAATCTTTTCCTGGTTTGCTGCTTGAATTTTGTGGCAACAACTGCCTTCTTTCTGACCTTTGATGGACAGTGACCAGACTGACATCATGTGACCAGTTCATACCAACAGTAACTAGAGAGCTGACTATGTCATCGGCTGTTGTGTCCATCAACTCATGAAACTCCGCTGTGACGTCTCTTTAACAACTCTAATAAATATGCAGCTGTATTTATCTGTGATGTCTGTGCTTTCATCATGCAATAAATGACTGGATTCCTTCATTCACTCCACGTCTCCTCAGAGATGTTGTATCTGTAATCGTAATCCGACAGATTCATGCGGGCAAAGGTCGACTGCTTTTTGGGGCACAACACTTCTGCAGCCTTCAGCATTTTTCAAAATTTCACCATCTGAAAATGGTTTGGATGTTTGCTCCAACTTGTCTGCAATAAGGTGTCTGTCACTGCTCCATCAGTTATGAACATGAGCTTTAGCTTCACACGTCAACTTGTGTTACGCACACAGGAATGATATTAGCCATGCTCCAGAAAGCTGCTGCTTGACAAACAAAATAGGGACTCCAATGAATGACTGCCAAACAGCTGAAAGGAGAATACTTTTTTTTTTTTAAATCTCAGTACCAAAATAAAGACAAACTTAAGACAGAAAGGTATTTCATAGAGGCAATTTCTTATCTTGCAGCTTGTACAACTTTTCAGCCCAACAGTCCAAAGCTGTCCTATAAATGGCATTCTAGAACCAAATACATGTAGTTGAAAAACAACTACAGAATGATGTGTCTTACTGTTCAACAGTTAAAAAAAAGTTAATAAGCTGTGTGTTGCTCAAGTGGTGACACATGCAAATTGCACAACGCAAACTTATGAACAGATGGGCAGAAATGAAAACTGAACCTGTTTATCTTTATTTTCAAAAGATAAAGAATTGAAAGAGAATAAAACTAGCTGCGTTTCCATGACACATATGAGCAAAACTTTATCGAAATTCTAGGAAGGTAAAAAAACACAACTTTGCAGTTACACGGTGTCCTTTAAATCATAATAATGCATAATAAACACAAACCAACTCACACGATAAGTCATTCAAAAACACGGTGACGGATGTGAACAATATTTTGCTTTACATCAGAAACATTTACATTTCTGCCACGGCACTAGCGCTCATCATCATCTCTACCAAAGGAGATGTTGGGGTCATCTTCAGGCCATCGAGCGGCGAGCTCCTTACATGTGGGAGCAGCTACAGATGAAGCCATTTTGGGAAATGATGGGTGGTGATTTTAGAGCTGTGGATCCAAAAATTCCACATGACACGCTCAACTTTTGATGAGCTGTGTGATGCTGTGGGAACTTTTGTGGCGCCCGCTGTCCAGAGCCCAAGGCAGCCACTACCTACCAAGAAGCGCATTGCCATCCAGTTGTGGGTCATTTGACTCAAGTAATTCAAAAACAGTGTTTCCTGTGCAGAAATATGTCAATTTTAATACCCCTCCAAAACCACCTCCTCCAAGTGCAAACACTTTTTTCTAAAAAATTAGAGTTTTTTTTAAGTGTTCATGTTTCTGTTAGGAGAATTTATCATCGTAAATCTAATTTGCACAATTTCATACTCAATGAAAACACAGCTAGTGTTAGATCTGAAACGTGATCCAGTTTGGTTAAAGTGTTGTTGTACAGCAGTGGACAGGCTGGGTGGATCAAAATAGCAGAGCTTCAAACATTCTTAATTCACTACTTTAAAAAAGTTAGAAAAATAAAGAAAATAAGAAAAATCTAGACAATATTAGACAAAAAAAACATTCAGATCTTGTTTTCATATTTTAGTCTTTCTGCTATTTGGTCTTTTGAGCACAGCTAAAGCTGCATGAATGCACAAACATCCGGATCGATAGCTGCAAAAACTTGCCATGTGAAAGCACCTTATTGGCAATTACACCTGACATTGACACAACATTATTACAGTAAGAATAAGAATAAGAATTCTGCACAATTTTAGGTCACTTCATTGAAAAATAGAGCCCGAACTACAGAAGAAAGACATTGGATGAAGTGTTTGCTTTTTGAGTTTGAAGTGTTTAATTTTGAAAGAACTTGATTTAGTACCAAACTGTGAGAACACCATTTTTTTTTCAGAACATTAACAACATTAAACTCAGTCTTATTTGTGACATTCCTTACAATAGACCTTTTTTGTATCATTTTTGATGAGACTTAGTGGGACAACAAGATGTGTGATGTTTTTTGCAAAAACATTGTGCTTTGGTTTGAGTTGGACTAAAATGCTTTGTTACCTCTACTTAATGATTAGAGCGTGCATGTCAAACTTTGGCCTGAAAACCAGTCTAGACGGTAGTGTATTTATGTTTGGAGCACAGCAAAGCACCAACTGTCAGCTGACCTCATGCTCATTTTACAAATCCCATTCTGTAGTACTGGTATGTTAGCAAGCCAGTCAGGATTTTGAATTGCCTGCTTTGCAACCGGTCACATGAGGCCATCACTCCTAGAAATGGACAAACAAGAAGTGACAGACAGCAGCCTGGAGCAGATATGATGGACAGGCCAGTTTATGTTGTATACACAGCCCAAATAGCTGAAACACTTAAAACTCCAGGGTATAATTGGCCTTTTTTGTATTTAGGTTTACACTTTTATTTTATCCTAAAAAACTTCTTACTTTGCCTTGTTTTGCGTCATTTTTCCTGCACAGTCTCACCTATGTGACTGCACAGTAATTTTTTTTGTCATTTTGCCCATTTGTATTTGTCAGAAGTAAGAGCTCTGTCGCCCCCTCTGATCAACGGCGGAAGCCGTCCCCAGAGTTCTACCCACACTACAACTCCCAGCAACCCCCAGCGCAAACTTCATGGATGGCACACACCTAACTATCATTCATTGATCAAACACAGCATACTTAAGCACTGCACTGAATGAAGCTCAGTGCGAAGTATTGTTTGTGCCACTCTGCCTTCCTTACCTAGCGTTGTTTCTGACTCTGTTTGCCTGCCGACTGCTCCGACTCTCGCCTGGATCCTGATTATCCTGTCTCTCCTCTGATGATCTAATTCCTGCTATCAACCCCTGCCTGCCTGACCCTGATTTATCTTTGTGGACTTTTAGCTGAACTAATAAAATTGATGCATTCTGATCCAGCCATCTACCTAGTCTTGTGATAGAATATTTCGCCAAACATGGATCCAGCAGCAGGAGCCCTTACCCCAAAGGGGTTTGCTACTTTATTGGTGGTCTAAGCCATCATATCATGGCGGCAATTCAACCCGCCTGTCAGCGACACATCCGGCGCAACTCCCCCAGTTGCTCAGTCATGAGCGGAGGTCGCTCACGCACTGGGACTGGGAATGGTGCTTCCAGACAAATTCAGCGTGAATCCCGAGCAATGCGTGGGGTTCCTTGTCATCTGTCTCTCCGCCAATGATCAAGCCTCTATACCACAAAATATGCTAAAGTGTCACTGGTGTGCTCCCTCCTGACCGGAGTAGTAGAGTGGATAGCTGTCCTCTGGACAGGTGGATCGTTACCCTTCCACTCGTATGCTGCACTCACACAGCAGCTTTAGGAGGTGTTTAACAATCCAGTGGACGGCAAAGACTCAGGTGAACAGCTATACAGCATCAAGAAGGGGCTGCAAACTGCAGCCATCTACTCGCTATAATTCTGGACTCTGGTGGCGTGCACACACTGGACGAGCATCTCGCTGGTGACGGCTTACCCTGAGGTACTTACCTCAAAGCTGCAGCTTCAACTGGCGTGCCGCAACTAGGGATTAACCTTGGATCAACTCATCACTCTAATCATCAAACTGGATAACCTGCTGTAAACCCAGTGGCCATGCAATCCAGCCTTTGCGAACGTCACGCCTGTGTCACCGTTTCTCACAGGTAAGCATGGGTTCAGTCATCGGTTCTGCTAGCTCCAGTCGCCAGCCCATGCTACTCGGCTCCTCCCAGCTCTATTCAAGGAATAGAGCAAGGTTTTTCTGGGAGAATCTTGGCCTCTACTGTGGCCAGCCTGGCCATGTTTGCAACACCCGTCCCAATCGCAACCCACGACGCTCTGCAAAACCGGTGAGTGAACCCATGCTCACCTTTACACTACTGGTTACTCTACAGTTTGAAAACTGCGTAGTGGAAACAAAGGCTATGATTGACTCTGGGGCAGCAGGGAATTTCATTGACCTGGCTTTTGCTCATTCTAACGATGTCCCTTTGCTCACCTACGACCCCCAGGTGGCTGTCACCGTTCTAGAGGCTTTGGGGTCAGGTCAGATCCAGTTCCTGACTAAGGACATCACAGTCATCTCATCTGATCACCATCATGAGTCACTCCGCCTCTTCGCCATCGAGTCCCCCCGTTGTCCTCTCTTTCTCGGTCTGCCTTGGCTGGAAAGGCACGATCCAACCATGAACTGGTCAAAGCACAGACTCATATTCACTTCTGGTCATTGTTGCAACACTGCCTTCAGGCCGCAATGAAGTCTAAAAGCTGTGCTCCATGGAGGCTTATCGAAGCCACCCCCCTGGCAGAGATCAGCGCAACAAGAGAGGTAGAGGGGTGGGCGGCTCAAGACGAGGACCTGCAAGAGGCCCTCAATAAGCAGCAAGCCACACAGCTCCCTCCACACCCCTACGACTGTGCCATCGACCTCCTGCCCAGAGCTATGTCCACCTGAGTATGGGTGTTCCTGCTTTCTCAGCAAAGAGGCAGAGGCCATACAGGCCTACATCCAAGAGGAGTTAGCAAAGGGCTTCATCAACCAATATCCAGAGCCTTAGCCTGCTTCTTATTTGTCAAGAAGAAAGATGTTGGTCTGAGGCCATGTATTGACTACCACAGCCTTAATGACTTAACTGTTAAATTCCGTCATCCCTTGCCTCTGGTTCCTGCAGCTTTGGAATAGCTCTGCACAGCTTGCTTCTTCACGAAGCTGGATTCAAGGACTGCCTACAACCTCATCCACATTCAAGCAGGGGATGAATGGAAGAACACTTTTTTAACCACCCCTGGACACTATGAGCACCTGCTCATGCTCTTTGGTCTCTTAACGCCTCAACCGCGTTCCACGTTTTCTTCAATAACATCATCCAAGACATTTTGCAAGGCTTCGTTGTTGTTTACATCCACAACATCCTGATCTACCTGGACACGTTGGAGGAGCATGTTGCACATGTTCGGCAGGTGTTACAGCGGCTGAACCAGCATAACCTGTACACCAAGGGAGAGAAGTGTGAGTTCCACAAGACCTCCATTTCTTTTCTGGGTTATGTGATCAGTGCAGGGTGCGTGGCGATGGACCATGTCAAGGTGGAGGCGGTGCTGCAGTTATCCCAGCCGACCTCAGTAAAGGAGCTACAACGTTTCCTCAGGTTTGCCAGCTTCTGCCGGCGTTTCATCCATGGCTTCAGCATGGTTGCAGCCCCTCTCATCTCTCTACTGAAGGGCACTCCCAAATGTCTGCTCTGGACCCTGGCAGCCTTGGAGGCAATCCAGATACTGAAACAGCACTTTACCCAGGCGGCCATCCTCCACCACCCAGATCCGGCCTTACACTTTATGGTGGTGGTGGACACCTCTAACACAGGGGTCATGCTTTCCCAGCCTCATGGTCAGTCAGCCAAGACACTCCCGTACATCTGCTATACCAGGAAACTTAACGGCGCAGAGCGTAACTATGGCATAGGCAGCCAAGAGCTGCTGCCCACAAATGAGGCATTCTTTGAGTGGAGGCACTGAGTCAGCTCACCTAATTCCTGGTTCCAACTGACCACAAAAACTTGGAATGCATCAAGTCTGCCAAGCGGTCAAACCCACGGCAGGCACATTGATCCCTGTTCTCACGGTTCCGGTTCCAAATCACATATTGCCCGGGCTCCAAGAACGGAAAGATCATTGATCCTGGCATCTGTAGAGTGTGACATAATGACCTAGTTGGCGGAACACAATGCTACTGAGGCTCCACCACAGTCCTGTCTGGCTGACAGGGTGTACGTCCCTCCATCCCATCGGCATTGGATTCTTCACCCTGTGTACGACTTACCTGCAGCCGGACACCCAGGTCTGGTCAGGACACAAGCATTAACAGTGAACTCTTACTGGTGGCCCAAGTTGCAGGCTGATGTAGCCCAGTACGTGACCCAATGTGCATCCTGCCAAATGGCTAGGTCGCCTCGACATCTTCCAGCTGGCCTCCTGCATCCACTGCCCATACTACAATGTCCCTGATCGCACATTGCAGTGGACCTCTACACAAATCTACCACAGATCTATTCTTGTTGACTCTTCCTATCTCTGTGAAGCAGAATTCACTAAGCGTTTGATTGTTCACGTTCTAGTAGGGAATGTGAACTGGCTTTAGATCAGGGGTCACCAACCTTTTTGAGACTGAGGGCTATTTCATGGGCACTAAGTGGTATGAAGGGCGCCATAGGACCCGTTTACTAGAAACCTCCTAGCCCCCCCCCCCCCCCCCCCCCCCCCCACACACACAATTTGAGGACGCCCTTTTGTGTGCCCTATTTTTATTTGCTCATTTTACTCAGTTGCAGAGGGGGCCTATATCCAAAACACACTTTAGGTTGCGGGCCGAACAAGATAACCATTTATTGAACACACTAAAGCTAAACATGTAAACCTTTAAAACTTTAACTTAACTTTAACTTTTTAAAGATAAATGTGAAAAAAGACAGAAATATTAATCCAGAATAGTAAATTTAATTTGTCAAATGATGCAAATATGAACAGACAAAGTGAAGAAAATATTAATAATTAGTAAAAAAAATTAGTAAATAATCAAATTATTTCGTTTTCTTTGCTCTTTTGTCATTTTTTAGAGCTGAATTCCTGACATTATTTTCTTTAGCAATAAGTTCTTTTCTGCTTGGTGTGTGATGTTCTGTGTGTCTCTGGTCCTGTGTGTGTCTTTGGTCCTGTGTGAGTCATTGGTCCTGTGTGTGTCTTTGGTCCTGTGTGAGTCATTGGTCCTGTGTGTGTCTCTGGTCCTGTGTGTGTCTCTGGTCCTGTGTGTGTCTCTGGTCCTGTGTGTGTCTCTGGTCCTGTGTGAGTCCTTGGTCCTGTGTGTGTCTCTGGTCCTGTTTGAGTCCTTGGTCCTGTGTGTGTCTCTGGTCCTGTGTGAGTCCTTGGTCATGTGTGTGTCTTTGGTCCTGTGTGAGTCCTTGGTCCTGTGTGTGTCTCTGGTCCTGTGTTTGTGTCTTTGGTCCTGTGTTTGTGTCTTTGTTCCTGTGTGTGCCTTTGGTCATGTGTGTGTCTTTGGACCTGTGTGTGTCTTTGGTCTTGTGTGTGTCCTTGGTCCTGTGTGTGTCTCTTGTCCTGTGTTTGTGTCTTTGTTCCTGTGTGTGTCTTTGGTCCTGTGTGTGTCTCTGGCCCTGTGTGTGTGTCTTTGGTCCTGAGTGTGTCTCTGGTCCTGTGTGTGTCTTTGGTCCTGTGTGTGTCTTTAGTCCTGTGTGTGTGTCTTTGGTCCTGTGTGTGTCTCTGGTCCTGTGTGTGTGTCTTTGGTCCTGGGTGAGTCTTTGGTCCTGTGTGTGATGTCCTGTGTGTGTCTTTGATCCTGTGTGTGTCTTTGGTCCGGTGCGTGTCTTTGGTCCTGTGTGTGTCTTTGGTCCTGTGTGTGTCTTTGGTCCTGTGCGTGTCTATAGACCTGTGTGTGTATTTAGTCCTGTGTGTGTGTCTCTGGTCCTGTGTGTGATGTCCTGTGTGTCTTTGATCCTGTGTTGATTACTTGGATCAGGTGTGTTTAGCCAATAAGGAGCTTCAAGTCCAAGTTGAATGGAAAACATGTTGGACACAGGCCCTTTAGGCCTGGAATTGGACACCCCTGCACTATCTTCTTACTTGGTGGTGGCCCCACTGGACATTTCTGAATCTGCTCCCCGTGCCCCATGCAAAGCACAGCACCGGTTTGTCAAGAACGACACTTACATAAGTTAGCGGACAATCATTTCAGTCCGTTTATTTAGTACACACCCACCAGCAGCCAAACAGCATTAACTTCACTTCTACTCACAGCTGCCTCACTTATGGTGAGCCATTGAACACACCAAGATTCCCCACTTCCCATGAGTCTTAACCCCCAGATCGCCACAATATATTGATTTGCTATATGAACAGTGATATTTTTGGAGCATTCCCGTTAAATGATATTTACCCTTCCAATCATTTTTTACATTCTTGCTTTAACTGGGATAGTGATCTTTGTGTCTTTAGTGGAAATGATGTAGAAACTGTGGAACCTCTTTTCTTTGAATGTTTTCATCTAAAAGAGTTTTGGTCTTCTTTTCATAATTGGTTCAAATCCCAAAATATCATCATTAACCCTTTAAATTGGAATACAATAAAATTACATTACAATTAATTGACAAAAATCTGGACTTTCTGATTAATGTACTGATTGTAAACCATTTTATTGATACTTATTAATTCTTAAAGGTGAAACCTCACGTTAATGGATTACTCAACCGTCTCAACCTATTCTCTAAATCTTGACATTACATGAATCATAAGAATGCACAGACATTGTGTAATTTATTCGATCTACTTAAACTTTTGTAATAGACCCTTATTTTTATTGATTATTTTTTAAGTTATATTTGTTTTCTTATTTTTATTCTTTTGACTACCTTTATCTCAGAATTTATATCGTTGTCATTGACAGACATACCGTCATTGTTTGTTGAATATTTGCTTCAATTAAAAGAAAAAAAAGAAAAAGAATTTTTTTTGGGTGAATTACCTGCGGGCACCACAAGGGGTGCTCACGGGCGCCTGTGCGCCCGCGGGCACAGGGTTGGTGACCCCTGCTTTAGATTGTTGTGAGACAGGTGAGTTGTTATCGTTCTTATCAAGTTGTCACTTGTTTGTGGGTGTTTTTCTGCCTGAAGTTTTGTCTTAAGCAAATGAAATGCATGATCCATCAGGTTCAGATCTGGTGATTGACTCAGCTTTTACAGAATGTTGCATTCTTTGCTTTACAAGTCTCCTAGGTTACTTTTGCAGGAAAACCTGAATCATTATCAATCTGTACTTTAAATCTCTGTCTAATCACCTTTGCTGGATTTGGCTGTATCTGAGCAGAAAGTATTTCTCTAGACCAGTGTTTTTCAACCAGTGTGCCGCGGCACACTAGTGTGCCGTGGGAGATGGTCAAGTGTGCCGTGGGAAATTCCCCTCATAAACTGATCTAAAAACATTTCCCATCTCCAGGATTTCAGCTCTGTGTTCATCCAAACAGGCCCTGATAAAACACTGAGTAGTAAGGAATATAAAAGATCATAAAATTATTTTTTCTTTGTTTTTATTTTATTTTATTAAAGACATTTTGATAAGGATGACGGTAACGCGATTTAGCTGCAGCTTCGGCTGCATTCAGGAAAAGTCACGCCCCTTTAACTGTCTTGAAGGATTAATCACATGTCATCAGTCTGACCAATCAGAAGTGGTTAAAGTCTTAACTTCCTTGTCCCGATTTAGCTCGTAAAGTCGCTCAGTTTTAGCAAAAATACCAGCTAAAGCTCGTCTTTAGTGGTGTAGCTTTCCACAGAATCCAGTGTCAGACCGTGGAACAAGAGAACAAAACAATGAAGCTCTGAAAAGCGGTCTCGCGGCCGTTTTATGCACTACATCTCCCATGATGCATTGGGGTAAAACGTCAGCGCACAAGGAGATCTGTTGTTAAACGTCTTATAACCAACGAACACACCTCAAACTGTTTTTAAATCTTCTAACTTAACTTTTATTAAATCTTTTAGAAAAAAAAACAGCTGCAGCTTCCAGCTTTTTCTCCCACAATTATCTCAAAAATGCACGTGAGATTGTGGAGGGGCTGTAGAATACAGACTATGAGTTCCTCCTTTTTTTTTTTTTTTTTTAGATGCTGGTGTGCCGCGGGATTGTTTTTAAGGTTAAGAGTGCCGTGGCTCAAAAAAGGTTGAAAAAGGCTCTAGACACTTCAGAGTTCCTCTGGCTGCTTCTGTCTTTTGTCATATCATCAATACAAACAGAAGGGACCTAGAAGCAGATAATGCCGGGTCCATCACACCGACTCTGCCGTGTCTTAAAGGAGATGTGGTGTGTGCTTTGGATGATAAGCTTTTTCCTGTTCTTTTGCAACCTTTCTAAATTCCATCAATCTGGTAGTGGTTGAGGTCTCATCCATTTAAAGAATGCTGTTCCTGGCCTAGGTTGGCTTCTTCAGGTGTTTTGGGAAAAGTAAATTCTGGCCTTTCTATTTTTCAGGCACTTTTAACAAGTGCTAAGTAGATGAGACATTTCCACACATTTCCAATCTGTATGGATAAGGTCAAAACTGTGTGTCTGAATACTGACATCTGCTGCACCTTCAAATCCCTACAGGCAGTCTAGTCGACAAACTCAGCTGACACTGAGATGATGACCTAGTATATACAATAATGTAATTTAAGTAATGATATTTTGTATTGTAATATTTTATACTTTCATTTACATTTAAAATATATTTGATAATTCTAGACACAGTCAATAAATAATGTGAACATGTATCATAACATGATAATCCAAGTGAGCGTTTTGTTAAAGAGGATGCTTGTGGACAAGAATTATTTTAAATTATTTTCACAATTTTTTATTCAAAGTTTGTCCAAAGTTCTAAAATAATATTTTACATATGAAACCCCGGAATATTACGGTTTTAGTTTCTTTGCTTTTGTGTTTTGGGTCTTTCTTTGTTCTGTCATGTTTTGAGTTAGTTTCCTGTTTTTTTGTAGGGTTTCCTGTTTTGTGTTGTATTCGAGTTTCACTTTGGTCCTTTTGGTTTTGAATTTCATATGGTTTACCGTCTGCTGCAGTGGAGTTTCGTTTAGTTTTTGGACTTTGAGTATTAAAGATCCTGTTTGATCTTGAAACTCATGCCTCCTCCGCTTTGTATCTGGGTACTCCCTCAACCCCTCTCCATAATATTATGGATCAGCCAAACAGGTACCCAGCAGAGAGAAACTTGTGGCCCACATAAGCATTCTGCCTGGAGGCAGGGATGACCAGGTTTTGGTGGACCCCTGACTGTCCCAGTTCCCTAGTCCTGTGGCAGAGCCAAATGTACACCAGCTGGACGATTTCCTGTAACTAGGAATCTTGGAAGCATATTGCCAGGAGGCGGAGAGGACCAGATCCCATTGGACTGCTGACTGGACCCAGTTCCCTGCCTCTATATCCGACGGGGGTCGTCTGTCTGTGGGAGGGGGCCATCCTCGGTGTCCCGGCTTGCTTCCTGTGGTGGTCCCGGACGCACCCCAACCCGTCCCCCCCCCTGGAGCCAGGGACGGTTTGGGGTTTTAGTTTCCTTGCTTTTGTGTTTTGGTTCTTTCTTTGTTCTGTCATGTTTTCAGTGGGTTTCCGTTTTATTTTGTAGGGTTTCCTGTTTTGTGTTGTATTCGAGTTTTACTTTGGTCCCCATCTGCCCTCATTGTTATCACCTGTGTCTCGTTTGTCTGTATGTATTTAACTCCTGTCTTTCCCTTCCTCCTGTGCTGGTCCATAGTTTGATGTTCCCCAGTTCTTGTGTTATTGTATCAAGTTTCGAGTTTGATTGCCTGCTGCAAGTTTTGTTTAGTTTTTGGACTTTGAGTATTATTATTATTATATTATTATGTTTTTTTTTTAACTTGTCCTGTCCAACAGCTGGGCAGACATATGTCCAACACAAGAGGCCTTCAGCTCTCATCTTTTACTTTAACAACAGGGGTTATTAATCTTCAGACAAACCAGAGGTATGTCTGAATAAACCCCTTTTGTGGTTGAGGCCAAACTTTATTAATTTCAATCATATTTGAAAATCTTTGGTGTTGGACCGGACAGAAAAGGAAAGGAGGGAAGAAGAGAGAGGGATGTTAGAGAGAGAGGGGGGGATAGGAGGGTGATAATAGGAGGGGGGGGGAGGATAAGACCATGAAGCAGCATAAAGCAACGAGTTTACTGGATGTTTATCATTACGGTAAGGTTCAAATGTAGTACAAATCTCAAAGAGCGGGGCTGTCCACACACACACTCAAATATTATCAAAACACATGCTAGCTGCAAAAATGTCCACATGTCAACATGTACACAAAACAGATAATGTTCACACACGCATACTTATGCCTTCAAACCAACTAGTGTGAAATATTTCATTCATTCAATCATGCAAGCTATTAGTGCAAAGGTGAGCTAACACCTGTGCTCAGGTGAGTGTTTATGTTCTTCTAAAGTGGATGGTGGAATGTGAAAAGAAGGAGGGGGAGTGCCCAGCCATCCCCACACCAAGACCCCCGCTGCAGCAGCAGTGGCAGCCGGACTTTGAGTATTAAAGATCCTATTTGATCTTGAACCTCCTTATTCATCAAATGTTTCACTTTTAAAGACTTTCCCATACTAAAAGAAAAAAAGAAAAACTTTTTAGACTTTTGCTTTAGGTGATCAACATATTTTTTTCTTAAATATTTGCAGGATCTTCTCTCTGCCCTTTTCTAACACGTTCTCCTTTTTATACTCCTGTATTTTTTCTAATCTGGTCTCACATTTATAATAGTCTCCCTCCTCTTTCTTTCTAAGAACATCATAATATTTCTCTTTCACATTTACATAGATCATTCCATCTTTTTGATTTCCATTTTTTTCTTTTCCTCTGTCTTTCACACTGACCTTCAATTGGCCGCGCTGCAGTTTTTTACATGCTCAGCTTCCTTCACTCCCCTCACTCTTCCATGTCTTTGTAATCCTCTTTTCTTCAGCATTCTAGGGAAAACCTCTGGATTGTAGGAGATAAGGTGTGGTGGTTCTTTTCTTAACTAGACCTACGAATCTCTTCTTCCCTCTCATGAGCTTTTTTCTCCCCTTAAAACCCTTTCTCCCTTGCCCTTCCTGTTTCAAAAATTACCTCTATGTTTCCACTGATCACCTTTCCTTGATGGTGTTTCATAATTCTCCTACACGATGTAACCCCCCCCTTCTTTTTCTTCTTTACTTCACCTTTCTCTGTCTGTCATTAAACCCCCTCCTCCATCCAATAAATTATTCACATGCTCCTTACCCTTCATCTTTTCCTCCCCCCTTCTCCTTCCATCCCAGAGTGGCGCTCGGATCAACATCTCAGAAGGCTCCTGTCCAGAGAGGATCATCACCATCTCAGGACCAACAGACTGTGTGTTCAGAGCCTTCACCATGATCACCTTTAAACTAGAGGAGGTAGTTACCACAGACACGAACCCGTGCATTCATCTACACAAGTCCATATGCACATACATGAAAGCAAAAAAATGTCTTAAGTCTGAAACAGAACTTGTCTTTCGAAGATTAGAAAGCAGTTGTTTTTGTAAAACAGATGACTTTGGACCAAACTCTGGAATCTCTGACTTTAATTCCTTTGTTCTCCAACACAACCCATGAAAGAGAAATAAACTGTTTACCTGATTTCATCAAAAAGAACTGTTAGAGCAGATGTTTGCATTTGTTGTGCTTCATGACAGTTAACAGCAGCGCAGTAGGAAACGCTGTCACATTAACCCAATGTATCATGGGAGTTGTAGTGAAAAGCAGTGGTGCTGATGCCAGACAGACTCATGTCTCTGAGCTTCATTATTTTAGTCACCTTTTACACCGTTTGACACAGGATCCCGCGGGAAGCTACTAGGGGTGCACGGATGATCCCTGATGCGTACGGATCACTAGCCATGGTTTGACACACACGTGTGTTGCGGAACCCCCCCCCCCCTCTGTGTGCTTTACTAAAATCGTTTATCTGTTCACACCAACGTGATTGACACATCAAATGTGCGTCCTCCACCTTTGTTTGTCCTCCACCACGGATTTTTTAAAAAGTGGGTTTATAAACTCCCACACACACTCCTGCTGCGCGTGGGAGGAGCAACCATCAAAAGTTTTTCTTGCCCTCCTTATGAAAGACACGGAAGATGTTGAGAGATCTGGGGAATTTGGATCAAAGAGATCCACAAAACTGTCTGCAAACTACTCTGTGTGAAACCAGGGCCTTGTTTGATAAACACAAAGCTGACATGTCACATCTAAGCTTGGCGGTGCTGGTTCTGGTCCTGGCATTAATGTTCTGGGCCCCTCTGCCTCATACATCAAGGTAGAGGGCTGCATTGGGATCGGGTCCCGCCGGGTCCCGCGGGACCCAACCCAAATCTCGCGGGATTGGGCGGTTTGGATTGTGCTGCGGGCGGGAGCGGGCGGCAAAAAATAAACCCCGCGGGATCAGTGCTGGCATGAATATCGGATGAATATATAATAGCGGACTACGTTAGGCTGTGCGGCTGTTGGAGTCTTACGTACTGAAGCTCCGTGAAGCACCAGGTAGAGATGCCCAATGGCCTCTGTCATCAAACCTGTTGTTGGGGGGTGTGCAACGCCCCGCCCCGCCTCTTACTAAGAGCGCGCTTCAGGCCGTCTGTCTGCGCGCGCACACACGCACACTTTTAACCGAACAGGATTTGTGAAAATATATTTAATATTTAAGTTGCACATTACACAAGAGAAGAATGCATCAAAAGATTAGGCTGGAGGAGGACATGAATCTCTTTAATAATATCAATACAAATACGTGTTTTTTTCCTGCGGGACGGGGGACGATACAAAATCAATGCATCTCTATTACTGTGCGGGACTAAATTCTCTGAGTTTTGCGGGTGCGGGCGGGAGTGGACATACATATTGCGGGAGCGGGCGGGAGTGTAACGCATACGTTGCGGGAGCGGGCGGGATTGGTCAGAAATTCAGCGGGCGCGGGCGGGAGCGGGATGAAGAAAATAGTCCCGCGCAGGGCTCTACATCAAGGCAGTTTGGTCGCTCTAGGCTTACCATTCTGGTCAGGGACCCACAGGTATTGCTTGAGCCCTCCTCCTGAGTGGAATTTATTTGCCCCTGCTTTTGTTCTCTGCTGGATTCTCCACTGTGCAGGCTGCTGGTTACCTGTAGCATCATGAGGTTGTTTGTTGGGGGTCCCCTGGTTTGTGTTAGTGGTGGGACGGGGGCGGGTGGTGGTTGGGCCCTCATTTGGCCTTCTTGAGACTCTCAGTTGGGTGGGGTCTCGTGGTGGACCCTGGGCACAGCAGGGGGACTTTTCTTTGGCTGGAGCCTGCAAATGCTCCTGTGCCCCCCCTGCACTTCACGGACTGATCATCAGGTGCTACTCTTCTTTTATTTTACTTCCTACATTCTGTAAGATCATTGTCCACAGTAAAACACACTGACCTGAATGCAGGTGTACATTCACCTCTACACAAACAGGATATTTGTTGGCATAATTTATGCTTGACATGTGTTTGCTTGAATGCATTTATGTATGTGCATGTGAGTTGATCTGTATCTGTAGAATGTATGTGTAGATATGCATGCAAGTGAGGGTTTTTGCGGTGAACATGTACAGTGTATTTTTAGTATTTGAATGTGTGGTTAAGTGTGTCTGTGGACAGGCCCCGGCCTTTTGGTAAACATTTACAGTAAAGGTGTGGCTCCACTGGTGTGTGAATGCATATGAATGCCCCGGTGACAGTCAGAGGGACCGTAGGCCCTAACTGGCAGCCACGCCTCTACCATCACCCAGTATACATGAGGAGTGAATGAATAATGGACACAATGTAAGCGCTTTGAGCCTCTGGAAAAGAGCAGATAAATCTAATCCATTGTTATTATTATTATTATTGAATTTGGTAAACCAAGCAACTTGTTGTCCCTTTTTGTTTTTAAGTCTACCCTATGTGTTTCTTTATTCATCCTCTGACCATTTTACCTTTTTTTTCTGTTTTGTAACCACGTTCTTCATTTCTAATATCCCACCCTCCCTCTCTCTTCTGTCCAGTCCAAATAGAGACACACAGAAATATGATAAATACAAAAATTGAGCTTTAAATACAAAATGAGTTTATTTAAATATCCACCTTGCGTGTCTGGAAATTCACAACCCCCTATTGTAAGAGTAAAATATTTCCAGCACATGAGGTCTTTGGTACGGTGGCCGACAGGGCTCACACTACATACAAAAGAAAAAACGCAACGGCATTACCCGAAGCACAACGGAATTACCCGAAACACAACGACATAACTGCAGCAATAGCATAAACCGCAAGACAACGGAAATGAAAAATTTTTTTCCTGCTGGCGGAAAAAAAAAGATTAGGGTGTTTTCTTACTAGATAATGTAATTTCTTACAAATATACGTTTGTTTAAAAATATAAATTTACCCAGCTCTCCACATAGTGACATCTGTATCTAACGCTCTTTGTCTTTTTTTTTAAATTATGACTTTTAAGTCGTAAATTTATGAGAAAAAACTCGTAAATTTAATTACCTTTTTTTTTGGGTGGCCCTAAACCTCCGTTGTACCGAATAGTTTGAAACTGAAATGTTTTTTTTCCACCGGTAGGAAAAAAAAGTCATTTCCATTGTGCTGCGGTTAATGCTGTTGCTGCGGGTATGTCGTTGTGTTGCGGGGAAAACTGTCACTCTTCACCTCTGAGGCTGTGCATGGGATGCACTTTGACATTTCAACATGACAACGATCCAAAACACAAGGCCAAGTCTACTAACCATTGGTTTCAACAGAGTGAGGGGAAGGTTCTGGAGTGGCCGTCTCAGTCTCCTGACCTCAATATTATCCCAGAATAAACTTATTCTCACATGTTTTTCTTTCTCCTTTTACAGGTTTACTGTACATGTATCTTAGATTTATTGTTTTAGTATAGAAATGGAAATTCCAACCTATAGAGTAAAAAGTACCGTAAGAGAAACTGAAAGTTTTTTTTTTTGGTGTGTATTTAAATAACAGCATTCATTTAAATGTACAGTGACGTTTGCCTGCGTAGACCTACGAATAGTTTACACTGACAGATGGTGGTTAGTAGCTACACATTTGTTGATCTTTGATAATTGAATAGTTGAATAGAATTAAAGAAAAATTACATTTCTGGAATGCTGAGTATGAATCGATTGTCTTCACTCTCATTTTTGCAGGACCTGACTGCCTTGGTAGCCAATGGAACTGTAAGCAACAAGCCTCCAGTCACCTTGCGGCTTGTAATCCCAGCCAGTCAGTGTGGTTCTCTTATTGGTAAAGGTGGTTCAAAGATCAAAGAGATTCGAGAGGTGGGTCTGTGCTAAAGAGATGTAGAGCTAAGACCAAATGTGGGAAATTTGTTATAGCTTGCATTCCTTACAAAATAACATTTTACTCTAATTCACTAAGTTCCAGAGGTAGAATTTAGTCACCAATGTGAGGGTTATACATCTCAAGTCTAAACCTTGATTTCTCAAATCCCAAGTTTGGAAATATTTACGTTATTGCTCAGTTCAAGCAAGTCACATGTCATGTCACATAAATATGTCAATTTATGTCATTTTATTTGTATGCCAGTTTTTTTAGTTGCCAGTGTATCCCAGCAACTCAAGGTGCTGCACAAGAAACAGAAAGGTACTCTAACCACCATATAAGAACAAAAACATTAAACTTTTTAAAAACATTAAAAAGAGTAACTTAAGTTCCTATAGGAAGCAGCTCCATTTAGTCACTGTTAGTTATTAACAGTGAAAAGGGTGGGTAGCTCGGTTGGTATGGTAAAAGGCTACCATCCAGGAATCCAGGGTTTGATTCCCAGAGAGGACTGAACAATGGTTATGGGGCAATTTCCATATCAATGGTGAACAATTAACATCACCCGGTGAGGGACAGACCCTTAACACAAGTGCCTACCAACATGAATGTGCATTGGACTGTGGGGATCTGGAAAATGGCAGTGGTTGAGCTGAGAGAACAGTTGAGGTGCAGCTGATTTTGGATGTTGTGAATTTTCTCCTTACAAAACATTAAAGAAGAATTACTGCCCCCCCCCCCCCCCCCACTTCAAGAAATGTGAGAAAAAAGTGCTTTTAATGTTATTTTGGTCCATTCATGTGCTTGAACTGTAGAGTCTTTAAAGAAGTAGATGAGATGGTGGATGTCTTTATTGTTAGTAAGAGCAATCTTTCTGTAGAGAAGCTGTAGCTGTCTGTTAGGCTGTTGCGGGTTGGAGTTCAGGGGGGAACCAGGGGGCAGAGTAGAGTAAATGTCAGGATTACTGTACTTGTGTGTCTGTCACTCTGCATGAGCTAGATAGAGTTTCTGACTCCCTTACTAGTCCCATCTCCCACTCACCTGCAGCTAGTTTAATCACATTCAAACAGTAGAAAAACAGTAGAAAATCCGGCTCATTTTGCCGCTTAGTGTTTGATCATCAGCTGACCTTTCGCTGTCAACCTTTCCTGTCTCCCTGTCCTGTCGCCCTGCTCTGTCTCTCTGCTAGCCTGTAAACCTGCTCTCAGTCTTCTGCAGGTAACTACGGGCTGAACCATTAAGCTTTCCTAATAAATTGTGAATCACCAGATTTTGAATTTCCATCTGTTACTGAAATGTTATGTTTTGTCTTATATCAAAGTAAAGCAGACTTCAGTGATAATAAATAATTGTAGTACTGTGAAATAACATAATTAAAAGCGGAGTTCATGGGGTGAATCATATTATTGAACTTTGGGTTGCAGGACCAACAACATATATGTCCACATAAAATTGTAATAAAATCAATGTTTGGGGGAGTTTGAAACTCAACTAAATTACCATCTTCACTGTCTTTGATTCCCATTGACAGTGTGTCATGACTGTACATCAGAGCTTGCTGCTTCACATGGAAGGTTTTTGCAAAGACTCAATAATTACTCTCTTTGCAGACCACAGGTGCTCAGGTGCAGGTGGCAGGAGACCTCCTCCCCAACTCCACAGAGAGAGAGGTGACAATATCAGGGGGCCAGGACGCCATCATTCAGTGTGTTAAACTCATCTGCACTGTCATTCTTGAGGTATGCTTGTTTTCTGCAACCGAACAAGATGATGCTCTGCAGCTACTTTTTCTTAAAACATTCATACAAAATTGAAAACTGTTTCAAGGAAAGCAACTGAGATGTTTTTCTTTTGTCATAAAAGTGTTGCAAAAATATCTAAATGGAATTGCTTAACAAGATATTTTATTGAAAAAGATCCTTTACCTACCCCAGGTTTTTATTCTGTGGGTTCATCACTTTAGACACATTTCACACTTCCTTTCAATTAGCACAATCGTCAATTAGCACAAACAAAAACGTGCCTCATGTGATGAACTGGCAAACTGTCCAGGATGAATCTAGCGTTCCTTGTGACGCTGCAAACCACATACAGGGTGTAGAATGAATCCCCAGAAAAAAAAAAAGAAGAACGTCTGAAACTGAGGGTGGAGCGAAAATGACCTGAGCAGAACAGCCTAAGATGCTCTCCACCTGTCTGTACTGCCTTAACTGTAGGTTTCAGATAAAGTCCTGTAATACCTCTCAATAATCTTCAGAAAAGAAAATTGATCATTTGTGATAGTAATTAATCAGAAGCTTCTCATTAAGGCTGATTTGTTATGATGGTAAAAACCAAAGGCTGTGGAGGCTCATTTGAATTCTAAGCAGCACAATCTGGAATTTAAAGTTAGAAAAAAATAATAAACTGCTGTTTATGCCTAAACTTATTCACTTTCAAGAGGCATTGCTCTCCACTTGGGGGAAGTTTTGTCTCTCCATACAGACTTTGATATTTAATTGAAAGTCTTTTGATCTGCTGTTTTCCTTGGATGGACTACAGTCTCTTTGCTTTCTAGACGTTTTCAGTCAGGGTAGAAACAAGACTGTTTAGACTCTAAAGACTTAGGAGGGTTACACAAAAATATGTTGCCATTTATGTCCTCAAACATTTTTTTTGTAGTTGAAAACAGAAAGACAGTAAATGTCCTCAATACCACTTAAAGAACTTTATTATCGAAAGTATAGTAAGCTTTTTTAAGCCTCAGTGACTCCACTGCTAATGATGCTTGAATAAGTGGTTCTTTAAAAACCTGCAGTTTCTCAAAAAACGAAAGTGCGTATAACCACTGATGCATGAAACCTCTTTGTTGTATTTAGAGAAAAATCTTCAACATATCCTCTGAGTGTGACAGCCACGGCCTTCCACATAAAAAAACACGACCAGTCCTTCTTCACAGGAATTGAACAAGAGCAAATCATTTGAAATGCAGAGAAGAAATCTTCTGTATCTTCTGTGAATCTTTCCTTAAAGACCCACTCCAATGCTAATCTTGGTTGCGTGTCAATATTGTGTGCGTTGCATGATTGTGCTGTCTGGTTTGTTGCTGGAAACATAGCAAGTTAGCTACTCATGCAGTTATCTGGTTGGTTGACAAGTCACCCGTCTGTCACATTGCACACACACAGAGACACATCGACATGCGCACACATGCACACACTCAGACATGCAGACACACACACAAGGTCTTTTTTCCAAATTTGTCTGTCAGGAAAATGGAGTCAAGAGCTGTTGGTGGATGTGTGAAGTGTCTGGGACCAAATCTGCCCCATCGCTCAGTGTCACAGTCAGTTTACACCTATGCTTGGAATTGTGAGACTCTGTTTATGAGTATCTGACTCTGCTTCATCAGTTTTTTTGTTTCTCCAATGTTTTCCTTGACTGAGTCAATGATCTTAAGCCAGTAAATTAGTTTGGCTGATTTACTGAAAGACTCTGTTTTCAGTAAGAGAAAGTGAGCTGTGAACATTAAAGACCAACTCTGATGAAAATTGTGTTTTTGGTGTTTTTAACATGTTCTTGTTGCATTTTCTGATGATGGAGGACATCATGTATAAAAGAATTAGGATTAAAACTGCATTTCTGTATTTCTTTATTGAAATTATTGTAAATCAGTAGCAGACAAAAAATGCCTAAAAACAGCATGTCCTAAAGTTTTGTGATAGAAAGGTTCAACTGAACAACTGTACTTCCTTTTGCTAAATACATTTACACTCTGACTTATTTTACATTAAAATAATATCATCCCTTTCATCTCCTAAATTGTATTCTTTCTACTGCTCCACTGTCGCTGCAGTCTCCACCAAAGGGGCAACTATTCCATACGACCCAGCCCAACCCCAGGGTCTGTGCTGCTGGCAGGAACCCAGGTGAGCTGATGATGACTAGCAAGTGAGGAGTCCATTTCAGTTATATAAGGCATAAGATAAGGCACAAAACTTTTCTAAATAACAGAATCAGTTTAAGATACAAGGCTTATTTATTACTTGGCAAAATGCTAAAATATTGTGGAAATGGGAAAACATTGATATAAGCATCAATTTCAGATCACAATAGCTCATTGTAACACAGTAATTGAGGAATTAGGCAAAAATCAAGTATATAAAATGCAATTAACAAGCTTAACTTTCAATTAAGTGAATGCAAGCTCTGATGGCTGCCAATCTCACTGAGAAATGTTTGCTCTCGTTTTTAACATTTACAAAATCTGCCAAAGCTGATGGCTTTGCAACAAGCACGTGTAATTGTGTCGGCTGGTAGGACCTATATCGTCAGCCTAATAGCATTTCTGCCTAACTCATTTTTTTGCCGAATTGAGATATTGGCCTAACTCGACTGTGAGTAGTGAAAAAAGGTGTTTTTCCTTCTTTTAAAAAAACCCTGAAAAAATGAGTTAGGCAGATATGCTATTAGGCTGACGATATATGCTCTATCAGCCTTCTACTGGCAATACCTGTCAGTCTGTGAGGTTTATCATCCAGCACTTGGCTGCTAAGCTCCTTCAGCTTTGGCTCCATCTGACTGCACCATTTCCTGCTCAACTACGTCATTGCTGTTCCAACTTCACAAAAATACATTTAATTAAATTTACTTGTAGTTATATAGCGCAATATGACAACATAGTTATCTTGATGGGCTTCATACCATTAATTGTACAAGAACTTGAAATAAGTCACAAAATATAATAGTAACTGCTAAACTAAATAGACTAAAGACAGTATCTTAGATAACTAATACACTGAACAAAAATATAAACAAAACACTTTTGTTCTTGCTCTCATTAGTCATGAGATGAACTTGAACATTTGAAAAAGTTTCTACAAAATAACCGTTTCTCTCAAATATTGTTCACAAATCTGTCTAAATCTGTGATAGTGAGCGCTTCTCCTTTGCTTAGAAAATCCATCCCACCTCACTTCACTGGTGTCCCATATCAAGATGCAGATTAGTCAGCAGGATTAGTGCACAATATTGATATTACGCCTTAGACGATGAACTGATCACAAAAAAACACTCTGAAGTGTGCTGTTTTGTTTTATTGAGTGGGTCCAGAAACTCAGAAAACCAGTCCGTTTCTGATGTGATACGGACCAGTGTAGCTTTTTCTCGTGGAGGTCATATAAATAAATAAGAATGTTAGATTAAAACCGCGTTTCTATTA